>JALPQD010000630.1:85590-440717 GCA_023101885.1 Typhlomys cinereus | reverse complement strand
TAGCTGTTAACTTGTAGTTATCATTTATATATTCTGAATACTAGAACATTATCAGTTTTCAATTTCTGAATGTTTTCTTTCATCCTATTGATTGTCTTTTTGTGAGTGTGTGTGTGTGTGTGTGTGTGTGTGTGTGTGTGTGTGTGCATACACAAGAGGGCACTTAAATGTGCCTGTGGAGGCCCAAGGTAACATTGGGAACCATCCTGGATTGCTCTACTTCCCTATTGCTTTGCTCTGTCTTCCAAGGTTTTCCAAGCTCTATCTTCCAGGGCAGGAATATCTGTCCAACATTTTTATGTGGGATCTAGGGATCTGAACTCAGGTCCTTTTGCTTTTGAGGTAGACACTTAAACCCTGAGCCATCTCCCCAACCCTGTCTTTTTACTTTCTCCATAGCTTCTTTAATGCGTATTTTTTAAAAATGTAATGACGTCCAAATTTATCTACTTGGGTTTTGGTTGCATATGCTTTTTCTTTTTCTTTTTTTTTCTCTTTACTCAATCATGCATGTGTGTGCGTGTGTGTATGTATGTGTGTGTGTAGAACCATGGGCGAATTGGGAACCACCATGGACTGCCTCCACCTCCTCGTTTACTCTGCTGGGGATTCTCAGGCTCCGCCCTACCAGGACCAGAAACGCAGGCCGCCCCCACTTCTGCCCGGCATCTATATGTGGGGTCTAGGATCCGAACTCAGGATCTTCCGCCTGCAAGGCAGAGGCTTAACCCCTGAGCCACCTCTCCAGCCCCTATCCCAAGCTGTTCTTAAGTTCACTATTAGCCCAGGCTGACCTCAAACTCACAAATTCTATTTCGGTTTCCTAAGCACTAGAATTCACAGACATGTGCCATCACGTTTGGCTTTTAATCTTTTAACTGATTCCAAGGTTTACAGGTTGACAAATAATAAAAGCGCTGGACTTGAGGGAGGGTGCACACCTGCGAACTATAGTATTTTGTACGTGTGTAGTCTACATGGGGACAAGCCCAGATCCATCCGCAGGTGTATTCTAGCTCTTTATTCTGAAGAGAAGGAGTTCTAGCAATGCCGAATGATGGTGTTGAATGACGTATACAAGGCCAGGTAGGTAGTAGGTGGAGATGTCAAAATCCCAAGTAAACTGTACTTTTAGCTTGACGGCTCTGTCATCTTACCGACTCCATAAAACACTCGTAGCTCAAGGAAAGGGCAAACATTCCTCCAGGGACCGGGGACTTGTACAATATTTGCCAAGGGTCAAAATAGAAATTGGATACAAATTAGACAAGAATTGAAAAAATAATAATAAGGGAACATATGACTGTGGTCAAATGAGAGAAAAGGCAAAATTTAGACAGCCAGACAAGAGGCACACACTCAACCCCAAACCCTCAAACCTCCAGAGCTTCCTGCCCTGTGAGTCGAAAGGGGGAGCGTCTTGGTGCTGCTGGCAGGTGTGTTCTCACAGCCCCCCCCACCAAGTCCTCCACTTCCTGGGGAGGCATCCGCAGAACAAAGCCAACAGAGGTGCCTTCAGGACCTCCCTTCCTCTCCGTGTCCCCATCGCCAAGCCGGGGCCAGTCGCGGGCACCGTCCAGGGGAAGGAGATGATGAAGTGGAAGATGCTTGTTCTGGCCGCCGCCATCCTCCAGGCGCAGCTCCCCGGATCTGGTAAGACTGACACCGGCCCCTGGGTGTCTGCGGGGGCAGCAGCAGGACGGTGAGGAGTCGGTGTCGCTTTGAGCGATGTCCTCCCCAAGGCAGTGTGCGGGCAGGGCGGGACCAGGACTTCTGCTGCCCCCAGCTCACCTGCGTGCTGGTTCAGAGCCAGCTGCTGGAGAACACGGCCACCCTGGGCCAGACGAAAGAAGCAAGGAAAGTGCTGCGAAGGGAAAGGACGAGGCAAAAGGAAGCCAGAGGAAGCAACCGAGGCAGGCCGGGGCGGAGAACCGAGATCTTTCATAGACGCTGTGCAGGGTCAGAAGGGTCAGCTGGGCCGCTGCGTGCCGACCAGCAGATGATCGTCCTCTTCCTTGTCCCCTTCGCTAGCACCGCCGCCTTTTCCCCCGCCCTGGTCAGTCACAGAGGCCTGTGGCCTGCAGAGCCTGGCAGGGAGCGTCGGGGTGACATGGGGCTGACAGAGGAGGGAAGTGGCTGGTGTAGGAAGCTGTGAGCTTGCAGCCCTCCCCAGAGCACTTAGCCCCCTGCCCCAAAGCATCCAGCCTGTGCTTGTTCTGTCATGGCTGCCCCCACGCCCTGGCCAGTAGGGACCCTGTGACACACCCATCTCTGGCTTGGGGACTCACTCCTGGCCCTCACAGTGAGCGGCGTTCTCTCTCTCTCTCTCTCTCTCTTCTCTCTCTCTCTCTCTTCCTCTCTCGGAGCCAGCAGGCCAGAGATGCTGACAGAATGTAGGAACCAATGGACGAATGTGTCTGGTTAAGTCACCACCATGAGTAACTGCCAGGCTAGAAGAGAAATGTACCCCTGTGTTGCACCAACGCCTCGTTTTTCTACATACACATGTGGCCTTCGCCATGTTTTCTTGTTCCGTTCCTGGTGAGGAAAATGAACGAGCAGGAGCCAAGTTGGACTTCTCGGGGAGATTGGTGGCAGAATGCTCTTGCAAGAAACGGGACAAACTATATCTGCATGGAAGGTCATCGTGGATAAAGTCCTTCCTCCGCGTTCAGGCTTGTGTCAGTCAACATAGGGCTCCTGTGGGCTGAAGAAGCTGGGGGTAGATCTAGTCCTACCACAGAACCTGAGCAGCCCTGGGCGAGCCCTAGGGGGTTCTGAGGCCTCCGTTAACGTGGGGTTTTCTGCATGATCACAGTGCTGTTCTCAGAAAGGCCCTGGTGGGTATGAGTCACATGGTGCTGGAGGATAATAGCACCACAGCTCGCTTACGTGCAGAGGGCCAAAATCCCTCACGGCCTGGGAGCTCAGTGACTTCGAACTTGGGGCCTCGGGCTTGCGAGACTGGGCAGAGAGATCCCACCAGCTGGCTGCTTTAGCCTACAGTTACTCTTCGGTTGGTGCACCGCAGGCTTTGGAGTTAAAGGGGAGGCACAGTAGAGTTAGGGAAACGAAAGACTTCTGGGTGGAGGTGGTTGGTAAGAGCAGTAAACAAAACCCTACCCAGAGGACGGCAGGCCTGTGCCCACTTCCACCGGGTCAGGGAGGACAGACTTCAGACCAGTGGGCTTTTCACTTCTGGGCACTACTTGCTTTGCCTCTGCAGAGAATGAAGTTTTAGACATTTTTCGATAAAGTGAATAGACAAACCCTTTCCCACATCATAACCCAGAAATGAGATAAGATGAGGCAAGGGGAGAGCTCCAAGAACCTCTACACAGAGGACCCCAGTGTGCCAGGCTACCTGGTCGGATCCTGCCCCTGTCGCCTGAAGACCACCCACAGTTAAAAGCGTCAGTGTGGTTCCTATTTTCTTGTTCAGTCACATGGCCCCTCCCTCAAGATCTTTTACCACATTGATTTCTGACAAGACCTTTCCTATTGCACATCTTTGCAAAGTCGGACACTGGATTCCAGGCCAGTGTTCCGTTCTGTTCACAGTCGGTAAAGGCCACCATCAGGGTCTGAGGCCGGAAGAAACTAAGATGGCGTGCTGAGCGGCACAGCACACTTCTGTCTGCCGACCCTCTGCTCCTTGGCACTGCTAACTGCCCCGCCGTGGCCAGGAATGTGTCCAGTGGTCAGCGCATTTTCTGTCCAGTTTCTGATGAGGAGATGAACCTCTAACTTGAGTCTTCAGGGTTCTGAGCAACTCTTTGTTTTTAGACAGCAGCTGGTGGAGACAGGCCAGTCACAGGACTTCCTAGCTGTGCATCCTCAGGCGACATACTGGACCGCGTTGGTCCTGGTCTCCCCCACCCCCAAAGTGCGGACACTAATACTTTCCTTGCAGAGATGTGAAGATGTGAAGTAGATAGAGTACGTCTTATGTTTTTGTATATTAGGCAGTCAGTTGCTAGCGGTTATATTAATTATTACTATTATCTCGTGTTAGATTGAACAAGGAGATATAAAGTAACGACTGGGATGTTTAACTTGCTCTCAGCAGCCCTGTGAAACAGCGGTGGGCATTTTCCCCATCAGCCAGCATGAGGCTCTTCCCTTTTCTGAATTCTGGGCCCACCTGCCTCAGCACAAAAAGCCCCTGTGGGGTTCTAGTAGCTGACCCAATAGCAAACAAGAATCAAAGCTTAGGAAGGAAGGATATAGGATGAGTATTATATCTACCATTTTAGTTTCTTTAAAACTCCATCTAGGCAAGTAATTCCCCACAGAGAAAACATGCCCAAGAAAAAATGTAAATGGAGCAGTGGGGGATTTATAACAAATGCACTGGATGAACGTGAATGAGTGGTGAGGTATCCAGGCTGGTTGGTGTGGATGTACAATGACTGATGATTAAACGCAAACATCTTGAACCCCATTCCTTGGTGGAAGCTTCTAGGAGTGGACTTGAGGGGAGTGTGTAAGTGATGCTAATACACTTACGTTATTGACGATGAGATTGTCACTGAATTTGTTTTGATCTCCAGCATCTGGTCCTGCATTTCCAAATGTGTGTTTCGGTTTTCCTGCTGTGACCCTCCTTGGACTTGCTGATCTAGAGGCCTTATGTGCTGTCACTGAATACCTCCCACAAACAAAGCCAGGATTCCAGTCTATACATATTATTGCTACTTTATTCATTCCCTTTTTTAAAATTTTTTGCTCTTGTTCTCTAGACAAATAAGATTTAATTTTTATTAAAAAATATATTACTTTCAAAAGTCATCCAACCTTGTGCCTTATATTTTATTTTAAGGGGTCTTAGGTTAGTGACGCCCAGGTACAAAATTTAAGGATCCTTTTCCTCTGTCTTTAGGTTTATGGATCAGTTTCCACTATATTATGGTAGATTAAATCAACTTGAACAAATTTCATCTGACCTGATTGAAAAAAAAATTAAGCCAGACATTTGATCTGTTAGCTACAATGAAAGTCATTTTAGCCGCCATATGCCAATAGCTCTGTGACTTCAAAGCTAAAAATTAGCCAGTATCCTGAAGGAGAGTGATGCCCCCTTGTGCTCATGTGTACCCCCTGTAGTCGTCGACACAGTACCTACAGCAGGGCTACATAGCTATTGCTACTGTTCGTTGGGTGATAAAAGATAGGCAAATGAAGGAAATCTAGATAATGCTACACAATTAAATTAACTTTAATGCTCCTTCTGGGGCTTATTGGTTTGGCTTTATTTGCAGCTTCCCTTTACATAACTTAATAATAAACAGTAAGCTTTAAAACCAAAACTAACCCCCCAAAAGGAATTAAATGAACTAACAGTGAATACAATTTTTTAAAGTGAGTTCCGAAAGTCAGATGAAGATTAAAAATGGCACAATTGTTAAATAACTTAGTAATAAACAGTAAACTTTAAAACCAAAACTAAAAAAAAAACCAGGAATTAAATGAACCAATAGCGACTATATAATGATTCAAAGTGAATTCCAAAGTCAGCTTAATATTTAAAAATGCCACGATTGTTAACGTTTTAACATTTTCCTTGAAATTCTGAAATTCATGTATCTGTTTGGTTTTTATTTGGTTGTTTTGGGGTACTGTGAGCTTTACGGTGTCTTGTGTGCTAGGCAAGTACTTTACCACTAACAACATCCCCAGCCCCCCCCCATACACTTTTTTCCATTTTGAGCTAAAAATCTCACCAAGTTGTCCAAGCTGGACTTTGTAGCCGAACTGACCCCAAATTTGCAATGCAGGTCCTATCTTAGCCCCTAAGAGCTGGAATTGCAGGTCTGTATGGCAGGTTTGGCTACTTGTTTTTTTGGACCTACACAATTTTGATTGCCAAAACTAACATTATATTTCACAGCTAATTAAAAATACCCTCATTTTTTTTTTTTCTGTTTTGGCTTTGACACTAGGGAAAACAGAAAACAAACAAACTTGTAGTCACTAGAGATTGGCAGCTATTGAGCTAATGAGCTAACGAATAGAAGATTTGTGGGTTAGAACATGAATCACAGAATCCAGCCACATAGCTGTCTCAAAATGGGGAAGATAAAACATTTATTGTTAGCAGGATTCTAGTCTTTCGATTCCGGTTTGATTTCAGTTGTTAAATAAAATGTTTTAGATAGCTGCCACTTTTTTCTTCTTTTTAATTGAAATATTTTGGTAAAATTTATAAAATCATCGAAGGAAGTTTATTTTTAAAAAAATCTATAACAAGATAGTCCAGAAGATTTTAACTTCCCTTCTTATATTCTATTCCAACTTTTTTTTAACCAAAACATTCGTATTTTATAAAGTTTTTTTTTTATCATGAAAGGTTCCTTATGCTTTTTTCTAAATATTTTATGGCAAGACTCGTTTTTCACACTTGGCCTTCATGATTTTTTTTAGTATGTGTGTGTGTTCTAATAGCTGAACACTTAGACTATCTTTTTTATTTTAAGTGGGTGTTTGCATTGTATTTATTTAGAATTTGTAAGTGACACATGCATGCAGGTCAGAGGACAGCTCGGGGAAATCAGGGCTCTCCTTCCACCATGTGGGCTGCAGGGATCGAATTCAAGTCGTCATACTTAGCAGCAAGCACCTTTCACCCACTGAACCCTTTCTCCAGCCCCATTTAGGCTGTTTCTAATCCTTGTGCTGCCTACTGTTCAGGAAACTCTTGGTATGTGTAACCTCCTTTAATTATTTTGGGCACATTCAGGACTGACAAAAGAATAGGCGAATTTAAAAAAAAAATCTGGAAAAAAAACAACTATTGGCAGGAGGCTCTTAGACGCTTGTGGAAATTGATTCTATGTAGGAAAGAAAGTGATTTTTCTCTCAGCACCATCTGTAAGTATTTGCGTGTGTTTCTCGCACAGGCTGCGTGGTGAGGGAGAAAGGAGAGATGCGCGCACAGAGATCTGGACCTAAGTTGGGGCTTCTCCACAGCTCTTGCCTGTCTGTCTGTGCGGGGTTCAGACGTGCCCATGCCTGCAGGCACCATCATTTCGAGAACCTCCATTTCCACCATCCTCAGAACAGAACACCATTTCCCCCCCAGTGCAGTAAAGCACAAACGCAGCACTGGTTTTTCTATTTCTTCCTCTGTCATAAAATTGCAGGGTAAATGGGCAGTGCATTTCTCTCCGGGCTTTAGTTTCCTCCTGTGGGATCTGCAAAGCACTGAGGGTGCTGGCATCCCTTTGGTTACGGAAATGAATTATCCACGGCCCCGACTCACAAAGCCTGTCCCGGAACCCTCTACTCAACCCCACGTCACCACTACTGGCTCACAGAATTCAGGGAGTAAACTTTTTTTTTTTTTCCTGCCCGGCTGTGTGGCACTGCTTAAGCTGGATGGAGGGGTCTCTGTGATACACCTTCTGACCGTTTCTGGCTAGGTCCCTAGGCTTTTCTGCCCAGTTGTAGATTGATCAAGGGTCTCACACAGGACTTAGTGAGAAAGCAAATCGCGGCTTGAAGCAGTTGATCATTCTGGTGGTTGGAAATGTTAGGTTTCCGTGGTCGCTTCGCTCGCTTGTTATGATTTGTGCTTCTCAGCAACTAATTTTTCAGACTCTTGGGGAAAACAGATGAATGGAAAATGCTGGAACAAGGACAGTCAGAATCTTGGCCAGGCCAGATGGCTGTCCTCTTGTGCCGCCACCCCTGTTTGAATTGCAGGCGGCTTTCCCATACCTCTGCTGCTGCACCGTACCTGCACCTGCTCCCCGTGGCCGGTAGCCGAAAAGGTAGTGGAGTTCTCTTTTATCCATGAAATGAGGCCAGGCGTGCTTGGAATCCCAGAACTTGGGAAGCGAGGTAGGAGGGTAGGAGTTCAAGGTCAATGTTAGTGGATATGAAGCCAGACTGAAGTTACGGGGAGACCCTGTCTCAAAAACAAAGGCAGCAAGATGATTCGGTGGGCACAGACATTGCTGCCAAACTTGACAACCTGTGGTCCATCCCTAGAACCATGTGGGACAGAGGGAACCACCCGGGAAAGTTGTCTTCTACTTCCACAGTAGCATGTAAGACACACACACACACACACACACACACACACACACACACACACACACACTTAGAAAAATAACTAATAAAAGTATATGAAGGAAACTACTTTCAAAGGTTTGATGTTTGCCCAAGTAGGACCAGGCCTCAAACGAGACATTTTCTCTGGTCTCAGTTTCACGGTGCATGCTCTCTCGCTGGTCTGCTAGAACCCTATGAATTGATTATCAGTGTACCTAAAACTGAATTCTGCAGCATACTTTTAAGTAATTCTCTTAGGAGGCACTCAATACCTATTTCTTCCCCAATTTTTAAAGTAAAAAACCTATCATCTCCATGTTGAATGTCTTCGTTTAGTATACAATTTTTGCTGAGTAAGAAATTTGGGTGTGGCAATAAAGGGACTATATTTGTCTCTGACATATTATTATAGATCCAAACTCACATTTCCCCCAATCTGGTAAACCTATCATTCCATTTTACGCTTAATAATGTAACTATTTAGGTGTGTTTCTTAAGAGAGATGGGTTTCAGTTCGCCATAGACCATTCCTCTGTGTGTGTGTGTGTGTGTGTGTGTGTTGTGCATGCATCTTTACTGTTCACACTATTATTCACATCTTACATAGATTGAGTTGTATGTGAAAGGAGTTGATAACAAACAATTACCTATAACTACTCTGTCTGGTGAAAATATATCCACATTTGATATGGAAGATTGGACATGAAATTCTCTAAAGGAATAGCAAACCATTAGATGGACTTGAAGGTGAACTTTTTTTCCTTCTAAGTCCTCAAAGAGTAAGAAAATTGCCTGCGAGTGAAATGTCATCATTTTGTAATTACTTATGTCAGATTTTAATATTGGGTCCACTGTCTACGGTCGGTGCAGAAGTTCAAAGCTTTGATTGTTGATGGGGCAAAAGCAGAGCATTCTGAGAAGGTTGATGCTCAGTGCAAAATGTACCAAACATTCCAGAGCCAGATGTGCAAATATCAGCCCCTCTTAGAGCGGCCAACCAAAGCCACCTGAAGGCGGGAAAGAGAGAAAGCAAGTGTTCAGGCCTTCATCAGGACGTGCATGGGCAGCAGGCCGAGATACCACACATCCCTCCGGGGATGGGAAGACAGCATAGACCTAGGATTAAATAAGCTAGAAAGTCAGCTGTACAGGCCTGCATTTTAATAGTTCTCCATTGTACAAAATTGTACTAAGATATAACATGATTGATGTTCACCAGCTGGGATGAAAGGAAGAAGGGTCATGGGACAAAGAGAAGGAAGAGAGGCTAGGGAGAGGAGGGGGGGTTGTATCCTGTTGTAAATCGGGGGTGGGGAGGAACAGCTTGCTTCAGGGAGAAGGCCATGAGCCAGGTGGACCAGTCACCAAATAGCTTGAGTCCAAGTACCATAGGTCAGAATGGATGCTGACAGATGCACCTGCCTGGACATTTGCCCAAGTGTCCAGGTGGGCTCAGGTGTCTGTGCCCCCGTGTACGTGAATGGATGACAACTTATCGCTTTATGTGGTGTAGGAGACTTTTGAGAAGACTAGCGCACTGTTAGACAAAGATGGTAAGATGATTGTGCGTGTACGTGTGCGCGTACGTGTGCGCGCGTGCGCGCGCGTGTGTCAATGTGGGCATATGCAGGTGTACCTGTGTCAGTGTGCTCCATCTACTTGCTTACCTTGTGCTAATGGACCTGTACTAGCAGATATGTGTCCCTATGTACCAAGCAGTGGTCTTGTGTGTGTGTTGTATTTAAGGAGGTTGGTGGCAGAGGCCCACTCTGGTAAAGGAAGGGCAAGCATTGCTTTACTTCAGAGCTGTCGTTCACAGTAGGTGACTATCACCAAGCACATTCCAGTAATTGCGTGGAGAAGGGAGGCCAGAAAACTACTCAAACTAGGATCTCTTGACTCTTGGAGAGGTCTGAGCAACTTCATAAATACATGGACCTCTTTGGTCGACGGAGTCTCAGACAGGAGACGCTCCTGTCTCCCAAATAAGTGTGACAGCTTTTCTTCTCTCTTATTCTTATTTCTCAATGTTTACAATGCCGGCACTACCCCACTGCTGCCTGTGAAAACCCTGCCCACTCCTAAAGCTAAGCCCAGCACCCAAAATGCACTGGGATCTCCCAGATGCACAATCACCATGGTTATCTGTATTAAAATGGGCAAAATAAGGTGGAAACTTTTTATTCTCAGAACTCATGTTAGAAACCTAACACAGATATTTCCCTATTGGGAACCCCTCTCAGGGTTGAGGTTTGGTGCAAAGACAGTTTCGGGAATGCTTACTGATGAACAGAAAATGTTAGAACCCCAATTTCTCACCCGCTTTTTCCACAGTTGTCATCGCGATGTGGTCTGGGGTTAAAATAGTCTAAATGAATTTGATGTTTTACTTCCTTGCGAGCACTCCAGCAAAGTGACCTCTGGTGACCTATGGTGGACCTCAAACTAGTTGATAAAACCAATTTATTTGTAACATCTGATTATTTAAGCTATCTTTCTGGCTACCTCCCTTATCAATGGCTAATATTCACCAAATGAGCACTACTTCTGTGTTCTAAGTCAAACGAACGATCCTTAGATGCCCTACCAGTCCACGGGTCAGGCCTGGGCTTTGGAAGTAGACACTGAATAATTAGTTAAGATCATGCATGTAAAATACAGCTTTCTTAGGCCCGGAAGTTACCCTGTCGGTTTTTACAAAAAGAGTCTGAATATGGCTTCCGACCCACTTCTTTATGGTCTGGCCTAATTTTGATCATTTTTGTAGACCTACACTAATTTCCATGCTGAGTTTAGTAGCAAAGGGAGCATCTATGAGTTGGAGACTGCCCAGCCAGCGCTGTTTTCAGTTGGACTAGAGAGTTTCAGAAATGCCTCCTTTGATTTCTCCCAGCACAGAGAAATCTTTGTCTTTTCTCCCACTTCACTATCAACGCTTCAAAGTCCAGACCTATATAAAATACACAAATGCTTTTAGGACGAAGTGAATCTTGCCCATTTTCTTTGGGCTTCGATGGGAACAATAAAGATTGAGCTACAAAAGGTTGGCAAAGAGGATTATTCTTTTTCTTTCTTTCTATTAAGCGTAGAAGCTTCAAAAGAACAGTCCAGAAAGTCAAATAATTGTATCCACCACTGCTCACCCATGCATCTCCCTGCTGACCCTGTCCTGTAAAGTCCCCTTTAAAATCTTGGCCAGCTTGCACCTGCCCATTGCAAATGCTGCTTTGTTCAACGCTCCCATCGGTAATTCCGTGAGTTTGATTGTGAAAAAGCAGACTCCATCCAATTCAATCAGGGAATGGCTCTTTGGAGTATGTGAGGGGCGCCGCTAATTTTCAAAGCTTTGTACTCTCATGTTGGAGAAGGGGGCTACTTGGAGTCTGGAAATGGGTTGCAAATGGAGTCACCCCACAGATGTTTGCAATCCAAGGGGCCAAGAAGGAAGAGATTAGGAGGAAGGACTTTGATCTTTGTAGCAATTTTTTTTTAAATTTCATTGGTTTGGAGAGCTCATATTTTTTTTAAAAAAAAATTTTATGTATTTATTTTTCGTGTGTGTGCGTGTGTGTCAGAGGGCACTACAAGTCCCTGTGGAAGACCAAGGATGACTTCGTAAATCATTCTAGATTGCTTCTACCTCCTTCTTGCTTCTCTCTGGGATTTTCCACAAGGACCGGAAGTGCAGGCCGCGCCGCCATTTCCACATGGCATTTTTTACGTGGGACCTGGGATCCGAACTCAGGGCCTTCTGTTTGTGAGATAGAGTCTAAAGTTTCAGACTTTGAGCTGATCTAATTGCTGGTTTGGTTTCAGTCTATAGATTTCTTACAGAATTCTTATCAGCCATTTTGAAGAGAAAAAAAAAAGGCCTTTCAGCATGAAGGGATAAAGAGAGGATTCAACTCTTCAGGGATTTTTTTTTTTTTATTTCTTTTAAAGTATGGGGTTAAACGCTTTCTAGTTTATAGTTGATGTAGTTTCAATTGGAAACAAAACACAGCCGAAAAATAGCCTCCCAAGTGGCAATCATCTTAAGTTCAGTGCAGACTGACCACCAGAAGACAGTATTAAGTTGCTGGGTCGGAATAGAGGTGTGATTTGCTGGATTCTGAACACTCCCCCAAATAGTCCTGTCAAAACCACTGTCTTTCTCTACAAGTGTGACTCTAGGTCATCTCTGCTCTCTCCCATTACTGCCTTGTCTTCTATTTGAAGGTTAAAAAATCCTTTCAGAGGGAATACACAATCATTCGTACTGATTTTTTTAAGTTGGTAAATTGGAAATAATGCAATATAAAATAAGGTCTTGCTTTATGTAAGATAATTAATATAATATGACTTTGATTTTATATTTTTTCTATAAGAAATTAATTTGAACTTGCAAAGTCTTTAGGAATGTATTTCTCATATAAAGTGCGATCATCTTGTAGCCAGAAGTGGTTTATGGGAATAACATGATGAGGCTGGGGGGAGTTGGGGTGCCGCCACTGAGTTTCACATTCAGCCTTAAGAAGAGCAGACAGGGACCAGGGAAATGGCTTCTAGAAAATGTTCCAGCACTTGCCATGCAAACAAAAGGACAGATTCAGAGCCCCGCATCCACATAAAATACCAGGTGGAAGGTGGAGACTGACATACTCAGAGCAGGACTTAGTTATGAGTTCTGGATTTGATTATAGACCGTCTCAAAAAAGATAAGATGAGCTCTGAGTTTGATTACAAATGCTCTTTCAAAAAGGATAATGGAAGAGTGATCAAAGATGATGCCCAAAATCAATCTGAGGCGAAAACACACATGCACGCATGCATGTGGCTGCACACATGTGTGTGCCCATACACGTGTGATGTGAATACAACACATGGAAAAAGAGAAAGAGCAGATGCTCCTTGTCTGCGAAGATTTTCTGTGATCAAGCAGGGCTGATTTGTCAGAGTCACAGAAGAGGACTTCTAAGGATCACAGGTACTTTCAAGATCTACGTCTAAATTTTGCCAGGGTAGAAAGGGCGGCCCAAGAGATTAAGAAACCAAGCAAACCAGAGAAGTAATGTCCAAGGAGTAAGCTATGACTTTGACTAGCCGCTGTCTCTGGACCATGGGCCGTTCCGCTGTAAGTACAGTGAGGGATGCTTCTGGGGCTGGCCTCTGCGCCTCAGCTGTGCACGAAGACGCCTCGTGTTGGAATGAAAACCACAAAGGAGCTGCAGGTGCTGGAGCAGATTCACTCAGCCCACCCACCCACCCACGGGGGGCCTAGGCAGCAGCAGATCTGCCACCTCCACAACAAGGGGAGGGCTCTCAACTGCTTCAGGGGTGCCAACTGAAGCACTGGGCATCCCTACAGTGAGGAAACCCCCGACAGCTGGTGACGCTGCTGAGGAGCCTCACTCCCTGATCACCCTGAACCCCAGCTTCTATAGACCATATTCCCATTGTCTAGGTTGCTTGTGCCTGTAGTTCATAGGTCCTGGTGTGAGACAGTCCTTGTATTTGCTTCACATGAGCTGTGCTCTTGCAGTTTCCCAAAAGGAAGAAATCAGCATTCAGAATCCTATCAGGAACAGAGCAGACAAGTGGATAGACTAAAGATAGATAGATTAGAGTACACACATTAATAAAATATCCACTAAATAACGGGAACTTTACTCACTAGAAGGGGGGGTCCCTGGAAAGTTTTATATTAAAGAATGTTATAACTATCTAAATATATTTAGGCAAAAATTATTTAAGGGAAAGCTATACAGTATTCTTTAGTATTGCAAGGACTAATTTTCTAATTTAGTCATTTGCATGAATAAGAATTTCCATTAACTAAATTTTTTCAGAATATATAAGGACATACATTATACTTTTGTAAAGCGAGCAAATCTGGAGTGCTGTAGGCTGTTCGCTGATGGATGAACTATGCAAGGAAAGCAGACTCGATCGAAGGTCTTGAACCTACTACTCTTCAAAGGCGTCTCATGAGTCGTGCCAGCGGTCCTGACCTAGCACCTTCTTAATGAAGAGGAAGATCTTTGTATCAATAAGTTGATTGTCCACAAGCCATATGACCATGAAGACATGGCCCATGTGTGTGATCTGAAGGCCTGGCAGCCAAACTCACCCGTAAGAAAAGAGGTTGTCTTCTGTCATGGTTAGGCACAGGTCTCAACTCGACAGTTGAGGGTTTGAGCTCTGGGCACATTTGTGGAGAATTAGTAGTTGAATTGGGCCCAGAGCGATTGTCTAGCTGATGGGGAAGGCCCAGCCGATGGTGGGTGGGATTAGGTCCAGGAATAAATCTCGGAGAGTTGGTTGAAAGAGTTGGCATCCTTGTGCACATTTGGCCAGACATGCTGGTCTGGCAAGCAAGGATTGTCCCTCTCTCAGCCATCACATAGCGATGGTGTGGCCAGTTCCCTCTGCCCTGGTGTTGGTGCATGCTCTCCCATCAAGCTGGACTAAGAACTGTAACCAGTAATCGTAAGAGAAAATAAACCCCTTGTTCCCTTAAGCCATTTAATGTTGACTTATCAGCAACCATACAGGCTGACTGCAACATCTTCTAAGCCAGCCTTGTAGGGAAAAGAAGAGTAAAACCAACTAGAGAAAAACAAACTTCTTTCTCTTATTGTCAAAGAGGGTGTGCTCTAAGAATACTTTTCAGCATGCCAAGGCGATCTGGCTGCGATATCTATCACTGCACTGACCTCCAGGATTGATCTGGCTGATCCGGCTACCTAGGCATATGCGTCTCTTCCAAAGCTGTATGCTCAGTAGGGGACAGCTTCCCCAATAAAGGAAGACCACTCTTCTGTCAAGGATATATGAATAGCTCTGCTCTCCTACTAGAGCGTCCAAACAAACTCTCAAGAATACTCTTCATGAGCCAGATGTGGTGGGGCACACCTGTAGCCCCAGCACTTGAGCAGTAGAAGCAGGAAGATCAGGAGTTCAAGACCAGCCTCTGCTACATGAGACTCTGTCTCAAAAACAAACAACAACAACAACAAAAAACCCTAAGCAACAAACAGCAAAACACTGGGTTGAAGAGAAAGAGAGGCCCGAGCTGCTTTGTATTTTCAGCAGGTTCTGTTCTGCGTTAGGGTTCTGCTGTAGGAGCCCCAACTGTTGCTCTCAGAACTCTCATTTTGATCAGAGAAGGAAATACCAGGTAAAGTGCTCTGAGCAGCTGCAACAGTTTAAACACTTGTTGAGGACTGTGCGTGTGTGCATGTGTACGTGTGTGTGCGTGCGTGTGTAAGTGTGTGTGTGTGTGTGTTTGGTTGTTTGGATTGGTTGGTTTTCCTAATAAACTCCTCATGAGGTTCCACCCTGAGGACCCTGAGGGGAACAAACACCGGTGGCACTTTTATGGAGGCTCCAGTCGTTCCAGAACACTTGTGGCCTAGAGATGCATGGCTGGCTTCGGGAGCCACATCAGGCAGCCTGTCCCCACCGAGGAGCTCATTTTACCGTGCAGGAGGGCACGTGCAGCACTGTGGGAGCCCAGACGTCGAGGCCGTTCCTTGGTCTGTCTGACACTGGCCCTGGATGTTGAGAACAGTTGGGTTTGTGTGCCACCAGGGGACAGGAGTGGGAAATGGGGAAATCTGGTGGGGGCAAACAGGAAATCTGCCCTAGGAGACTTAGGAATACCAGCGGCACCAGCTGGGGTGCTTGGAAGCCCCTCCTCCCGTACATGGCTGATTCTTAGATGAAGAGTCTGGGGTACCGCCTACTCATGGCTCTTGTCGCTCTATATGGAATCCACTCCTCCTTCAGGCAGGGTGCTAATCTACCTCTTGCCTCCTCGGGGCTACTCCCAGGGCACAGTGTTACCCTCTGCTCAGATAAACCTTCATCCCAAGGAGCTGCCCAAGGGTCCTGAAGAACGCTCTCAATGAAGTGTGCAGCACACGCACTGTTCCCGCGGCAGTATTCTGAAGACGTCAAGGCCGTCCGTGCACAGGGAACGTCTGTTCATCGTGAACGGCAGTTTAAGCTCATTGAAGGAGGGGTTTGCGTGCTGTCATTGAACTGTCCAAACTCTCTGTGAAGGGAAGAGCAGAAAGTACAGTATGTATATATGTGTATAGATGTGTGCATCATGTGTGTGTGCATATGCATGTGTGTCTAGATGTGTGCATGCGTGCATGCATGTGTGTGTATATAGATGTGTGCATGCATGTGTGTGTATACAGATGTGTGCATGCATGTGCATGTCTGTGCGCACGCAGGTCTTTCTCTTCCTATCAAGCTACCAGTATTCTCTCATGAAGCTCTCCCCGAGGACCTTACCTAATTCTGACCACCTCCTGAGTCCTGCCGCTGAGCACCATGCTTGGATTAGTTTTTCTATTTCCTCTATCATCCATCATGATGGGGACAAACTGTCTTCAAACCATAGCATCTACTGTATTCATTTCTTGTGATTGCTGTAACAGAGCTCCACAAACTAGTGGCTTAAACAAAGGCAACAACAATAACAACAACAAATGTATCTTACAGTTCTGGAAGCTAGAGGTTCAAAACCAAGATGTCGGCAGAACTATTTCTTCTGAGGGAAAAGAGGGAGAAGCTGTTCCCTACCTTTCCCCTAGCTTCTAGCATTTTCTGGAATCACTGAAGAACTTGGCTGTGATACATCGTCTCCATTTCTTCCTTCATCTTTATGTGGTGTCCTCCTGCATGTGTGTATGTGTTCTGGGTCCAAGTGTCTCCACTTAATAAAGGCATTGGCATTACTGAGTTAGGGTCCATTTTGGTAGCTTTACTTTAACCTGCTTATCTGAAAACACCTGATTTCCACAGATGGCCTTATGAGTAATGAGAGGTGATACTTCAGCTTAGTTCCTATACCTACTGTTGCTTCCCAAGATCATCTTCCACACGAACTGTGTGCACTTGGCTTCATCTTAGGGTTTCCTTCTAGATAATCTCAGACCATATTTCTTTTAAAAATGCTACCTCAGGGATGCAGAGAGATCATGAAACTTTCCTAGCATCATGTAACAGGTCTCTTGTGGAAATCCTGCTTTGAGTCAACAAACATGTATTTCTCAGCCGCTCAGGAGCAGACATTGCTTCTAGGCTGTTGCAGTTTCTTTGTTTTGAATGCTGATGGCCGTTTCCATGACGTGGCCCAACAGGGAAGAAAAGAGGGTCTGTGCATTGGGCATCAGTCAGGGAAGGACGCTTGCAGCCTGGTGCTGGCACTACTGGCCAGATGCAGAGCACAGTCCCCAGAAGATAGAACAAGTGTGTGTCAGAGGGAGGGTGCCTCCTGCCTCGGAAACACGGGGGTTGCCCTTTAGAAAAACATCGCCAGCACATTCTGCAGTCTCGAAATGAATGTACCCATCATTCAAACAGCGGGGCTCGTTCTGGATTTTAGACAGTTTTACCTGTTTCACAGCCCCCTTTGCCCATTCCAACTCTACCACTTTGGCCCTGTGGTGCAGTGAACCGGTAGAAGGACCCTACTTGAGAGCCCAACATGCAGCTGCGCCTGGCCAAGGAGGGAAGATGGGTTTTCCAAGCCACAGCTGCTGGGGCCCACCTATGCATCAGACCCCCGGGATTCAGTTGGGAATGAGGTTCTTCAAACATGTTCTCCTTGGGAAGAGATGAGGGGGGATTGTCCACTTATCCCAAGAGCTTTCTGCCATCAATAAACAGTTGAGAAGCTGGATTAGGTTCAGCCCTCATTTTTGAGAAAAGATTGTGGGATTTTAGCCAAGAGTTAAGTCTTCAGTAAGTAAGGGAGACCTGTTTGCTTACACAAGAGCTATGCAGGCCAGGGCTAAGGGTGACCTTGATTTTCTCAGCCATGGCAAGAATATGGTGTGTGAAAGACGGAGGGGGGAGACAGAGAGAATGAGGAAGACACGTTTGTGGAAAAGGATGGGTATTTCTGAGATTCCTCTTTGGCTAGCAAGCAGCATCTCACACGGGGCTTTGTGAGAAGAGGTGATTGGCGGTCACACTGTTTTCATTCTACCTCTCATCAAATCCCTTCCTGCTGCAGGGCATGGCCAACTGTGTCCACCATCTGTGTTGCCTAGTCCATGGCTAAGTCTGGAGCCAAACAGAGCTCTGTTAGGACTTCTTATCCATACATCCTTGGGATAAATAAAAGCTCTCTAAATCTGGAGTTCCTCAGCTGTTAATAGCATTCTAATATGAGGTAATATGTACCTCAAAGGTTTTGTAAGGAGTTAACGTTTTCCATTTTCATGTGCTTATGCATATGGGATGTATGCATGTGTGTTCGCATGTTCATGTGTAGGGAAAGTTGCTTGTGTGTGCGCACGCACATGTGTGGACAACCAAAGCTGATATCGGGAACCATCTTCAATCACCTTTCAACCTTATTCTTTTGAGCCTGGGTCTCTAATCAAACCCAGAGCTCATCTCACTTACAGGACTAGTCTTACTAGCCAGCTGGCCGAGGGATTCCCAGCTTATACTTTCTAGGCTGAAATTAAAGGCGACCACACCACCTTGAACATGGGATCTGGAGATCCAAACTTAGGTTCTTCTGCATGCATGGCAAGTGAGCCTCTCCTTAAGCCCTACGATGGACTAATTTTAAAATACATAAAAAGCATTGAGTTTGATGGCCAGTGCACAAGCATTCGACGCCTACTGGCTTATAGCACCCTCTTACTGTGCTGCCACTAAGTGCCGACGCGTGTCAGAAGATCACTCTTGTATCGCTCATTGGCTTCCCAGGAAGTTATGTTTTTGCTTTGCCAGCCAAAGGATGCTTGAGGGAAGGACCCTGGCGCTTTAGTCCTCTCTATTCCCCGAAGTCTACTTTTTGGATCCTCTTAAATGGATAACTGAGTCCTTAAGGCAAAGGACCAGGTGGTAAACTTTGTAGGCTCTATGGGCCGTATGGTCTCTGTCCAGCTACACAACTCCGCTGTTGTAGCACACACGCAGCAGCCTGCATATGCAAACAAATGATCATGGAGAACAAACCAGATAGCTGCCCACACTTTTTGGCCCATGGGCCATCCTTTTCTCAGCTTTGACTAACGGCAATGAAAGCAGAAGTCAGAAGCGTGGGTTCACATGCACCTCTACTTCTGGCTTTCTATCTTTGCATTTGAGAGCAGCTTCAATGGCGACCATCTGTCCACTTCTGCCTGTTCCCATTGCCTGGTGCCAGGGAAGCACCTGTAAGGCCCTCCTGGCAGCCATAGAGCTGGAAGAGGTGGTGGGTCTCCATCAACAGGTAGCAACAGGGGCCAAGCTTCAAGCCAAAATGACAGGCATTTGATCGGGGAGCATAGCTCTCGAGTGAAATGGAAAACTAAATGTGGTTCAGCTGACCTGAGCGATCAAAGCGTTTACTATTCTTCTCTGACTTGCTCTGTTCATGGAGAGTTTAGTCATAGGAGTTTCTGTTCTCAAGAACTCACAGTGCATCACAATCCACAGCACACTCCTCTTCAAAATAGTTAACGCTGTGCATAACAGGGCCGTGTGGGGGGAAATTATGAGAAATCATGTGCGCTAGAATGGCTGTTTATCATCAGATAAAGCCTAATAAACAGCACATAGGTGGTGTACAGATCATTTCTTTAATTCATACCAGAAGCTTTGGTTTTAATCAAAGGATGGTATATTCTAATTCAAGCTTTGAAACTGTGTTGATTCTGAAAGCAAAAAGCCAGGATCCCATCAAGAAAAGATAGAAACAGACTAGAATTAAAAAGCAATTTGAGACTGGATAAAAATGGCAAGAATCACTGTAAGACACCAAGGCACTGGTTAATCTCAAGATTTCCCCACTTGGAAAATGGAATGTTTCCTAATGTCTGTCTCGCCACCCCTAAGCCTTCTCATCCTAATGGGGTATATTATCCTCTTGGAAGCAATTGCCTCCTTTGGGTTGTGAGTAAAATAAATTGGGTTCAATGGTTCTCTTTCATGATAGAGAGAATATTTCTCCAGTGTAGCATAAGAAGTAGAATAACACACAAGAGAAGCTTCACAAAGGCAGTGGTAATGGGGAAAAAAACTAATAAAGAAGCCCCCTTTGCCTCGTGGAGGAGAAACCCTATGTGTGTGATCATCATTGGGCAGACGCTTAGATCACGACTGAGATGCACCCAGCACAATTCTGCGGCTCACTTCACGAAAAACTCGCAGTCCTGCGGGGTGTGGAGGCACAGCTGGCTTTCGCCGACGGAGAACCCGAAGCCTGAAAGTGATTTACTCAGGACTGGCAAGCAGGAGACGTGATACTGAATCACATTATCCTGGATCCAACATCCAAGTGCCCCTGTGCACTGGTAGTCGGGGTCGTGATGTATCTACGAGCTGTGAGGTTCAGGAGGTGTTTAACCACATAGGAAATCTACAGCTTGCTCCTGAGCTTCTATTATCACACAGATTTTCATTTTCCATTTGTTTTCCTCTTAGAGGTTACGTTTTTCCATTCCTGATTTTAACCCAAAGAAACATTATGTAAATTTCACAGGCCGCTCTCAAGTAAGCAAGCAAGGTGCATTGCCTAGACTCACAGGATCTAGACATCTAGGTCGTCTCTTGGTCTGCACAGCTTAACTCTGGGGACAATTCCCCAGGGATAGGTCAGCTGTCCACTCTGCTCCTTGGTCCATCCCTGGTCAAACAAGTCCATCTTGATTACGTACTCCAGCAGGGCTTCTCAACCTGGGCCCTATTGACATTTGGGCCACACTGTCTTTCGATGTGGGCTTGTGCATTTTGGATGTTTTTAGTTCACCCTTGACCTCCAACCATTACATATCCCCAGCACCTCCAAGTCACAATAAACCTCAATGCCTTTAGACACCGCAAATGTTCCATGAGGTTAGAATCAATATGAGATGAAATTATGATTTTGGTTGGCCTATCATTCAGTGATGATTGGCACATGATGGTCACTATGGGCTCTTTACGTTGGGTCATCAGACTGACTAGGTGGTGGACTGGTGCACTCCTAAGCACTGTCCAAACATTCATTGAAATGTGAGCATTGATTTTAGACTGTCAAGAGGGGCAGTCAGAAAATATGGCCAGCAACTTGACTTTGGGTACCCTCCATTGGCAAGTGCCCCTTTCTGCCTTGCTTTTGACTGTGCAGTAGGATTGAGCGAGGTCAGTTTTAGCAGAAGTGAAAAGAAAGAACACAGATTTTTAGGGGGCAATCAGACCCATGTTAAAATTAATTATGGCATTATCACTCCCCACCTATATATATATAGACTTGAGTCAGCTCCTTTGGCTTCTCTAAAACCCACTTCTTCATAAAGGGAAGATAATCCTGCCCACTCTGAAGCATTGTTGGATTAAAGACAATCCATGTAAAGAGGCCAGGTGGAGGTAGGGCTGTATAATAAATGTTTTCTATTGGTGCAACATGAAAAAGATAAGTGACTGCAGAGATCGGCCAGATGGAATGCCAGAAGCCACATTTTTTTGTGGCTGATTTCCAAGGTCTGCTAACGGTCAATGAAACCTGCTTATCTCTCGTTCCCCAAAGGCCATCTCTAACTTGCTCGCCTGCCTCCCCGAGGGCTGTTCTAGAAGAACACGAGGTTGGGAAGCTGTGGGTTGGTGTAGAAAGATGCCAAGGCGCCGTTGGCTGCTGCAGCTGACCTGAACTGGAGTGTGAACACCGAGCGAAGCCTGAAGCCGGAGCTGCAGCAAGATGGAAGCGCGAACAGATGGACAGGAGGGAGGCCGCTCTGCGTCTGAGCACTGGGCAGGGTCTGTTGCCTTGGCGAGCGGCCAGAGGACGGGGGGGGGGGGGGGGGGAGGGGGGCAGCAGAGATCTGCCTCAGGCTAGTCACCAAGACAAGACTGTTCATCGCTCATGGCAGAGGAGCCAAGGAGAAAAACCCAGATTCTCAGAAAACTGTCTGGCCAGCATAACTGGAGGCAAAACCATGAAAGGGCTGTGTATGCATGCGTGCGTGTGTGCAAACGAGCATGCGTGTGTGCTGAACGAGCGTGCGTGGGTGTGTGGGTGTGTGTGTGTGTTGTGTGTGTGTGTGTGTGTGTGTGCGTGTGCGTGTGTACATACATGCTGTCTGTCCTTCTACCTCCATGTCATGAAATCTATGCTTGGTCAAGAGTCTTGAAGAGCCCCTGATCTTAACTCTATTTCACTGCCACAGGAGGTGGCAGAATGACAAGGCCGGTGACTGACTCAGACCTGTTGCAGATGAAACTAAGGTTGTGCTTGGGGTTAGGGGGTTCGCAGTGGGTTCCTGGCGAGAGTCTGTGATTCCACCTCTGCTGTCAGTCCAGAGTTCTCAGCACTCGGTCTTGGTTTAACGCGCCGACATCTAAATCAAATGCCAACCGAATTTATAATCTTCATATCCTCGTTTATTTCCTGTACCCCTAGAAGTAGTAATTCACCACTCGCAAAGTCTCCCCTGCCCTGGAACAGTAAAGAAAATGAGAACTCAGCACACAAGACCTGGGCGTCAGCAATTCCACTGCATTCTACTGACAATTGGGTGGACTTCATTTGCTGCTTTTAGACCCTGAACACGTACCCTTTAAAAGATGCCATTTATCCTATTTTATGAGGTCAAAGCGTACTTAGTATGGAAAGCTTGGAAAATGTAGAAAAGAACAAAGAACAAACATCATTCTTGCTCGTATGTACCGCTATGATTCACGAGTACGTAGGTGGCTGTTCCCCTAGGCTGGGGTATGTGCACTTCATTTGTGGCTATTCTTCTCATGATAAATCATAGCCATCTTTCTTGTTGTTAAAGATTTCTAGACAGCAGTTTTACTGCCTATAGAGTGCCATAATTTATTTTGCCTCCGCCTCTTGTTGGACATTTAGATGGCTCTGCATTCTGACACATCATCAATAATGTCACTGTAGACATTCTGGGCGTTCTTGGGCACACATCCATGACCACATTTGTGCAGTAATTCCTGGCAGTTGGTGCTGAGGATTGTCACTCCCTCGACTACCTCTGGTGGCTTCTGTGGGCCTAAGTTCTGCATGGGACATTTCCTCTGTGAAGTGTCCTGAATCCCAGGCCTGTCTCCGTCACGTCTGTTGCCGCTAGACTCCTACTCCCTACAGCTCTCTGTAGAGAGAGCCAGACACTCCCTGGGATGGGTCAGGCTTCAAGGCCAGAGTGAAACAAAAACTGGGCAGCACAAGATCGCTTGGAGCATTCCTGAAGCCAGGCGTATTCAAGTAGTGACCCTGGGAGAAGTGGGGGGTCACAGAGTAGGTGATTCTAGCATGACCGCAGGACACTCGACTGAAAGGCAGCAGTCAGAAAGTTGCAGTTACCTCCATGTTCTCTAATCCAGCTCCTTTGTCAACAAAGGGTCATGGCTTCTCAGCACCTTTCTGGGTGCAAATCCAGAAAATTTTAATATTTTGTTTGTTTGTTTATTTATCTGTTTATTTACTGGTGTGTGCATCAGAGGGCACTATGTGTCCCTGTGGAGGACCAACGGTGACTTCAGGCATCATCCTAGATTGCTTCTACCTCCTTTTTGCTTCACTCTGGGATTTCCCAGGCTCCATCTTCCAGAACCAGATGTATAGGTCACTGCCATTTCTGCCTGGCATTTTTACGTGGGATCTGGGATCCAAACTCAGATCCTTCTGTTTTCAAGGCAGAGTCTTAACCCTTGAGCCATTTCTCCAGCTCCCAAATTCAAAATTTTGAGAACACTTTTGCAATAGGCAACTCATTACTGAACTACTTCACTCGGCAGCCCACTGGATGCCACTGAACATGAGCATAGAGACAAGAACCAGCATTAGTGTCATTCGCACATTTATTCATGCAGTAAATATTTATCAGGCATCTGTGATGCCAGAAGAGACTTTGTGCGCTTGGTAAACGACCATGAGAAACTTAAACTGAGTCAACAAATCCCAGACCCCATAGAGATAGTATTTTAAAGACAGAGACAGGTAATGAACAAGGAAAAAATGCTAAGAACCATAGCACAGGGAAGGAGGTGTATGGTGCCGTTCTTGCTGGTAGGTGGTCTCAGACTCAGGTCTGGTAAGGGAGTGTCATGGTTGGGCATAGGTGTCAGCTTGATGATTGAGGGTTGGAACTCTTTATCTAGTTGATGGGGAAGGCCCAACCCATGGTGGGTGGAACTTGGCCCCGGACAGATGAATAAAATACAGAAAGTTGGTTGAGGAAATTGACATCCTTGCGTATGTTTGGCTAGACATGCTGGTCTGGCAAGTAAGGATTGTCCCTCTCTCAGCCATTATATGGAGATGGTGTGGCCATTTCTCTCATCCCTGGTGTTGGTGTGAGTTCTCTTGACAAGCTGGACAAACAATTGCTACCAAGAATCATAAGGGAAAATAAAACCCTTTGTTCCCTTAAGTTATTTGAGAGTGATTTTTATCCACAACAATGCAGGTGAACTGCTACAGGCACTTGGGGGAAGCAATGGGTGTGCTCTTAAAACTGCCAAGAGATGGAGGGAGTGTGGGAAAGGCCTGGAGAAATCCAGTCAGAGGTACTGACTTCAGGATTAGAGGCTGGAGAGTGACAATTGCTCGTAGGCTTGAAGAAGATCATCTTAGTGAGATGATTGTCAGTATTTGAGCCAAGAGACACACTGTATGTTCTAGCAGAGTTACGCTGGCTGGGGATTACAGAGGGGGAGAAAAGGCAGAAGGAAGGACGGTCTTCAGCCAGGGGCAAAACTTAATGGCAGAGCATTTACTAGTACACTCAAGGCCCTGGGTTTGCTCCCCAGCACCACCACAAAGTTAAAATAAAAATAACTTGAGAAGCAAAAGTACAGTCAGTGTTTCAAGCCTTGTACCTGGTGGTTCAACCAACCAACTGCAGACCAAAAAGAATTTTTTTTTTAATTTCAAAAAGTTCTTGGGGCTGGAGAGGTGGCTCAGGGGTTAAGCCTCTGCCTTGCAGGCAGAAGGTCCTGAGTTCGGATCCTAGACCCCACGTATAGACGCTGGGCGGAAGTGGGGGCGGCCTGCATTTCTGGTCCTGGTAGGGCGGAGCCTGTGAATCCCGGGGCAGAGCAAACAAGGAGGAGGCGGTCCATGGTGGTTCCCGAATTCATCTGTGGTTCTACACACACATACACACATATACACAATGCGCGCGCACACACACATACACACGCACAATTGAATAATAATAAAAAAATTTTAAAAAAGTTCTGAAAAGCCGAATTTGCACTGATGCACACTAACCCTGCTCCAGATTCATAGGAATGGAGCGATATGTGGTCCACCCTGCTGTAGCCCCCCACAATTTCACAGGTGCTCAGTTTCTCTCTGCCCTATGCTGTTTGAATATTTTTGCCTACAGTCTTTTTTATGGGGTATGTAGTTAGATATATGGTGGTTTCTTCTGTCTTTAATACGCGCAGGTCTTTTTTGGAGGGTAGAGTGTAGGCAGGAAGATACCATTATTCCCTAAAGAATTTCATAGAACACCCAAGGATGACAAAGTATAATATATTTATGCAGATAAGTAAATATTAGGCCACGTTGTGTAAAGAACTTGAACATCCTCAGCTTTGGGTCTTCACAGGGGTTTGTGAAACAATGTCCCATAGGGGCTTGGTTGGCCCTTGAGGAAAGCATATTCACTGGACCCTCTATGCTAAGCACTGTATGGAAGCACGGATGAGAGCGGGAGCCAGCTCTCCCACTGGCAGAACAGCACAGCAGCTACGCCCATCGTGTAATGCATACTGTGCCAACTGCTGGCTGGATACATCCATCTGTTGCTGCATTTATTCACTTCAAAACCCATAAGATAAATCCCATGATACTTTCATCTCTCAGAGCAGGAAACCGAAGCTCCCAGAGGTTGTATAGCGCAGCCGAGACTGGCAGCAAGTCTAGCCAGGACCGTCACTTAGAAGCCTGCAAACCAATGGCCATGCTGCTGTTGGAAATCCTCTCTCTCTCTCTCTCTTCCCCCCCCCACCCCATCTCTGTATAACAGAACACTTGAGTGTGTATGCCTGTGAAGACCTAAGGGTGACATCGGGAATCGTCTGGATTGTTCTACATCTTTACGACTTTGCTCTGAGTTTTCCCAGGCTCTGCCTTCCAGGACTAGAATCGCAAGCGGCTACCATTTCTACCTGGCGTTTTTACGTGGGACCTGGGGATCTGAACTCAGGTTCTTTTGCTTGCATCTCTCCAGCTGACTAAGAGGGTTTTATCCCGAGAATATATACTTGTTTAAATACTTTAACTCCAACTAACATATTGTGCAATAGAACTCGAGACAAAATCCACATGATGGATTAATTCAGTAGCTAGATAAAAGGTATTTGACAAACCTGCACTCTACAGAGCATTTGTCCTGTGATCTTCTCTGACCCTTATAACAACCCAAGGATGTGGGTGACATTAATCTCCATGCTAAAGCAGTATACAGATCTTCAGAGAATCCACACATTGTCTCATGTGCCCCTCGCAGCAGCGCTAGGAAGTCACTGAGGTGAGAAAACTGTCCTATCACAGATGGGAGAACTATAACCCGGTGGTATCTCCCAAGGCCCTGCTCTTGTAAGTGTAGTGACACATCAGAAGTCTCCCCACCCATCACAGCCCCTGCTTGTCCTGCTGCCTGCATACTGGAGGCCTAAGTCTAGATTACCTGATACAGACCTGCCCCCACTGCCAAGACCAGGAAGGAGATGCAGCTTCCCAGGGGTGCTCTCTGCTCCCCAGGGGTGCTCTCTCAGACACTACAGATTTGACAAGCGTAACAGCACCTAGGACTCTGCTTGGCTTCTTGCAGATGTTATCTGCATCTGATGGGGGTGAGTGTGTGGTAGATGCTTTCTGGAGATACCGACTGTAGATAAGTAAGCCCGGAAGACACTTAGCTAAGGAGAAGATTCTAGAATAGGAAGGACCTTGGAATTGTGGGATTTGCTCTGGTTCTGGGGCTGTGGGCACCTTTGATGCCCCTGGTTTGGTTCAAGTCTATATTTTCTTGGGTGGCATCTATATAATGGAGATCCCAAGCACAGTCACTCTGGAAAAGGCAGGCAGGGAATAAGCATGAAGCCCTACATCCTCTTCCTCAGTCCGCTAGTCATGCTCCGACATTACAGGCTGACACCCTGGGGGATTCGCTGCTTTAGAAGAGGGATGCTTGGAGGAAGCTGCAGAAGGGAAGCAAGAAGAGGAGGAAGGAAACTTTGCAACAAACAAAGAAACGAAAAGCACCAGCCATTCAGCGATCCTTCTCCTCCGAAGGCAAATTCTCAAGGTTCAAATCCTCAGCGGGCTGCCCTCTGCAACCCCATCTGTAAAATGGGCTCAATCCCACCTGTCCCGCATCATTTAGGTGAAGAGCCTAGCGCATAGCACACACTGGCCCTCGCCTTGAAGCTGGGGCAGGGGAGATGCTGGGCTCAAGAAGCAGCTGCTTCTGTGAAGCAGTAAAGGGCAGGTGCAGAGGGGCTGGCGGGAGGAAGATGAAGGGAAAGAACTGTAGAAGTGGGAAGGAAATGGCAGGAAAAAACTCTACTTACTCAAGGAAAGACGATAAAATGTTCTCTCCAAAAAAGCGCCTTATTCTTTCCCCATCCTTCCTTTCCCTCTGTCCCATGGTGATTTGTACACCCTGGGGCCAGCGCCTCTGGGTTAATACCACACTGGCATTCCTAGGCAAGACAGGTGGCAGTCCCGGATGCCACAGAGGGATCCCTTCGAGGTGGTCTTCAGTGTCGCACCTCCAATCAGGGGCCAACTGCCTGTTCAGGAAGGGGGTTTGGAAGAGGGAATCCCCCAGCTGGGGCGGGCTCAGGCTTGGAGGTTTGTTTATGAGGAGAAACTGAAGGCACCCCTCCCTGTTGGGGCAGGGACACCAGCTTTGTTTTCGTTCTTCTTTTATTTTTTTCCCTTTGTGCACATTGAGCTCCTGCCCGTGTTTACCTCTGACAGCGATGGAAAATGTTAGACCCACAGGCATCAGTAACGGCTGGTGGAAGATCCATAGGAGAGATGTGAGGACTTCTGCTCTGCTTGGCGGTGTGAGGGTTAAACCCAACACCCACACGTGACACAGCCCACCTCCCTGCCGCTGCTCTCTAGCACGGGGGCTACTGACATATTGAACATATTACGATACTGACGTGTTGGAACACTTGGCACTCAAGACAATGGTGCATACTTTTAAATTTCTCTCTAGATTTAAAAGTTAGTGGCAAAATACACATAACATGAAATACACCACCATTTTAAGTGTACAGTTCAGTGGGGGTGAAGTGCCTTCATATTGTTGAGCAACCATCTGTTTCTAGAATCTTTTCATCTGGTAAAACTGAAACTGCACCCACTAAACTCTGGCTCTCCTGTCTCGCTCCTGCTAGTCCCCCACAACCATTCTACTTTCTGTCTCTATGATTTTTGGTTTCTCTATGTATAAGTGGAATTAGACAATATTTGTCATTTGTGACTCTTACTTAACATAGTGTCCTCAGGGCTGGTCTTTACTGCAATGTGTATCAGGATTTCCCTCTTTTAAAAGACTGACTGATCTTCCATTGTCTGCACAAGACAATGTTTTGTTTGGCCATTTGGCCATTAATGCATTCTTAATTTGGTTCCATTTTTAGGTATTGTGAGTAAGATGCTCTGAACGTTGGCATATCCAAATCTCTTGGTGAATCTGCTCTCAGTTCTTTTGGATAAATACTTAGAAATGGAGCTGCTAGGCTGTCAGTTCATTATAGTTTTACATTTTGAAGGAGCAATAAACTGTGTTCCACTGTAAGGACAACATTTTACATTTCGCCCAACAGCATACAGTCTTGTAATTTCCCTCACAACCTCACCAATACTGACTTCTGATTTTGATTCTAATTATTTTCATGGGGGGGGGTGAAGTGATCTAAATTTTTTAAGTTCTTTTAAAAAAGTTTATTCATTATTATTGTATGTATATACATATCGCGCGCGTGTGTGTGAGTGTGTGTGTGTGTCACAGCACGTGTGTGGATGTCAGAAGACAACTCTGTGGAGACTGTGTTCTTCTTCATGTTTATGTACGTTCTGCAGATCAAACTCAGGTTGTCAGATTGTACGGCAAGTATCTTCAGTCACTGAGCCATCTTGACTGCCCTTAAACTTCTTTAAGAAGGAAAAAAATGACAAAATGAGAATTTCAAAAATTGCAGCTATAAAATATGTTGCTCTGAATGTAGTAGATATTATTTTAACACAAAAAATATAGTAAAGTGTTATCTGAATTCCTTCAAAGAGAGTGTACAAAGGGAGAAGGAAAAGGAAAGAACGTAGAATTGGAGACGTTAACAGGTCAGAAAGGCAAAAAGCTTGGTGGGCAGTATCCAGATTGCTTTGGAAGTGCGATTCAGAGGCCGCCCACCTCTCTGCGTTAAGTCCTACACTGGGGTATTTGCTTGGAGACCCCGATAACTTCCACGGGGTGTCTGTGTGAGAAGGTCACAGTTTAGTTCCCTACTCTGGACCAGGAGTCAAAAAAAAGGGGAATGAGGATTGGCAGCTGCACTGAATCTGCCTGGGGGGAAAGGCCGAAAGCTGGTTCCTCCACGGTGTGCCCTGTGTCCCCCCCCCCCCCCCCCCGCACCTCTGCACCGCCGGGTCAGAGGCCAGAGGCCACAGTGGGTGGCATTCAATCTGCGGTTTCACGCATTCTTAAAATTGCTTTTGAAGGAGCAACTGCAATGCAGCCCTTTCATGGGGAAAGCGCCTGTGAGGAACCAGGAGGTGGGAAGGCTGGGTCCTGGGGGGCTGCCCTGAGCCTTTGTCTCATGCAGCTGCTGCTCTTGCCCTTTGAAAACGTCTGGCCGGGAACCCCTGAGCCTCTTGGTGCTCGCCACATTTTACAGATCTTGGAAAAGGCGACCCAGCTCCTTCCCCCTCCACCCCTCCCCACGGTGTCACTCTGAGCTTATGTCCCTAAGTCTCCAATACCCTGGTGCTCTGGGTGTGCACGGCCTCTAGGCCAATGGCACCATTTCTACCTCGCATCCTTGCACAGGGTTAAACTGCTGTGGTATTCTAGCACCAAACCTGATGAACAGAAAGAAAACTGAGCAGAGCTGACAAAATAAACAGGCCATCGTTGGCATCTCAATGCCGTGTCCATCATTCACAAAGCAAGCAGGAAATCTTTAATTAATCCGGTCTCCAGTCACAAAGCCCCCACAACATTTTATCCTATTCGAATAAATATTTCCAAAGACACGACATGGAAGTGCTCTTATTTTTTGTATTGGAACCCAGATTTAAGATCATATTTTAAACTGCCACAAGAAAGCACAGACCCTCCCGCCCATCAGTGTACAGGGAGAAAATTCTTCCAAGAGCTCTTCTTTCTCTGTTTCATTTTTATTCCGCAGTGACACATCCCTCTTGGGAAAATTCTGCCCTAGATTTTTATTAGTCTTTTGTAGGCTGCTGGGAGTTAAAAACCTAACAAATCCATTACGTGTGTCTCAGACGTGTTTTTTCTAGCCACCTCTCCACAAGTTGTAGGCTAATGAAACAGCTAGCAAGCAGCTGCCCTAACCCTAGCAACAGAGGCTGATCCCCCAAGCCAGCAAACAGCCCCCAGAAAAAAAAAGAAAAACGACTGTCTTTGCTTGGTAACCTTCGCTTCCCTGGGAGCATGCTTATATTGTGTTGTCAGAAACAGACACACACAGGAAGAAAGGGAAATCCCAGCTTTGCTGACGCCTGACTCAGGTTCTCAAACACATCTCCAAATGACCGTTACGTCGACGGACAAAGATTAATCAACTTCGGTTAAGCCTCTGAACCTATGTACTTTGTAGAATCCAAAGAGCTCCCTAAGTCAGTTCCATAAGACGTTCCCCCCTTAGCATCACCTCGGCCTCAGTATCTGGTGAGTTCCTTATGCTCCGCTGTCTTCAGGGGCTGCCTCTTCCCGCTAGTGTATCTTCAGCTGGCGGGAATCCCCCTCACGTCTTCTGCTGATTTGTACCCTGACGGCTGTTTGCCACGCTGTGTGCCGGCCTCATCTCTCTCTTCTGGTGAACACTCTGCTACAGCGTTTCCTTCAACCAGGACCTCTGAATGATTTATCTCTAACCCATCTTAGCAATCAAATTATTTTTAAGGTTTTTATTAGATTGTAGGATGCAAATATCTGATAGTCATATCCTGAGGTCTGCTGTACACAGTGTCCTGTTACTGCATCATTTACACCTACGATGGCGGTGTTCACCTCCGCTCAACCGATCAGGAAAACTGTGATTCGGGAAGATTGCACGAACCCCCAGTATGCGTAGCAAGGAAGTCATATTATGGGATGAGGACCCCCTCATTTTCTAGCCGGGAATTCATTCCTTGTGTTTGTGCCACTGTCGAAGACTCCACAGAGTGTTGGTGGGAGGATGGGGGGGGTGTCAAGCCCACCTCAGAGGGAGGCTCAGTTTAAGCCTCTGGTCAAGGGTAGCAGGTGAGGCTGTTGGAGTCTCACCTGGCCTGCCCCTCCCCCAGGTGTGGCCTTGCTCTGTCACACAAAGGAGAGGGGGATCCCCGTGGCTAGAGTTAGTATCAGAGCACCTCCACAGGGTGGGGTGAGGCATTTCTCCGCTGACCCTCTCAGCAGACAGCAAGGCCTGCAAGCAGAGAGAAAGGAAGTGGTGACAGAGACCAGCTAGCCTCCTAGCGTGGGAAACAGATCTGCGTGCCATTGATGGCACGCGGTGCTTTACACGGTGTCAGGATGCTGGGCAGGGGGCGGGGCCTGAGGACATCTGGGCTCCAGTCTTTCTCCATTTAGTCTTTGTTTTCCACTTACTGTACAGTATTACTGTACAAGTGGGCACAGGAGTCTCGCTTGTTTCCACACCAATCCTCGAAGCTGTCCCGTTCCAGGGGTGCTGAGAGGCTCAGGGAGGTTGAGTGACCGGTACCTGTCCCACCGACCCTCCCCTCTTCTGCCTTTGTGCTTCTTCGGTGACTTCTCCCTAGCTGCAGTCCTTCAAGCAGGTCCTGTCTCCTCTCTGAACTAGTTTCTCATCTGAGAATTTAGGGGGTTGGTATAAGGAGCAAACCAAGGTGTGCGTGTGTGTGTGTGCGCGTGTATCAGAGGGCACTGTGTGTCCCTGTAGAAGACCAAGGGTGACTTTGGGAATCATGCTGGATTGCTTCTACCTCCTTCTTGCTTTGGGATTTCCCAGGCTCTGCCCACCAGGGTCCGAAGTGCACCTAGCGTTTTTTAGGTGGGACCTGGGATCCGAACTCAGGACCTTCCCTCAGCTCATGGTGGTCTTTCCTAGCTTGGGTCAGAGGAGTAGTGTAGACATCAGTATGACCTAGAAGGAGGCTTCTGGAAGGTGGCTCACGTGAACCATAACCTTGTTCAGCCCTGCAGTCATTTTCTTCCTGGTGGGCTTCGTGCTCTTGTCTTGCCCACCCTACTTCCAGCCTGTCGGCCTCCTCTGGAGTTCAGCCAGAAGGAAACAGGAACAATATCCATGCTGCTCTTGTGGGGGAGGAGTTAAGAAGACCACGCCTGCTGGAAGGTCTAGTGGGATCTAGGGCTAAGGATGAGGCTGGAAGGTGGTGCTCCTGATGATCTTCCTCTTACCTCGATGCCCACGGCAGGCAAAGATTGTCCTCACAGCGCCTAACCCAGCAGCCATAGAACAAGACAGGCTTCTGTTCTCAGAGTTCACAGGCAGTCAAGAAAGACACATTTAGGGACAGCTCGTTTCCTGGGTCTCCCTCAGTCCAAGCCCTGACACAGTGTTTACAGTCCCCGCCCACGCCACAAAAGTGGAGATTCTCCACCCAGAACTGACCTCTGCCTGTCTTCTCTGGCCTTCTCCTTTAGCCATAATGAATTGGGGACACCCCACTCATTCACAGTTCAACAAATACTGAGCCCCTCAGGCTCTGTGCTAAGTGGAGGTCTCACCCGGCTGATAAAGACAAGCCGGGTCTGTGTACCGTGTGATGAACTGAGCCGCCGTTCTTCATATCACAAGGTCCTCTCAGAGTCTTTACAAGGATGCACGGAAGGCAGAAAGGACCCCAGGAAAGTGTGACTGCCCCTGGGTGTGAAAAGCCCAGTTGCTCTCTGCTCCATGGACGCTGTGACTCATGTGCTTGTCTCTTACAGGACAGGCTTGGGGATGACAAATTTTATTTCTTGGATGACCCAAATACCAGGGACCCAGGTTCCATCAACTTCAAGTGTTTGCACTAGGGGGAAACCTGGCAGAGTGTTAGCAAAAGATGAGCCTTGATTCTTGGGGGATCCAGTGAGAGTCAGTGACTGTCTAAAACCCTTTTTAAGTTCTAAGCTCTTCTACCAGGTACACAGCCTCCACTAGTACTATGGGGGGGGGCTGAAAATGGGAGGGAAGGAGTGGGTGCTCCTTGCACCACCGCTGGGTCGCCGACCACCATTGATGGTTGTCTGCAGGTAGTTCAGAAGTTTGAGCAGGGATATCTCTCTTTCAGCACCCAGAGACTTGCCGCTTCTATTTTCATCAAGTGGCTGAAGGTGGGGACCACTAAATGGGGGACAGGTCTTTTGGAACATTTTGGACAGAATTCTCCATGCAGATTTTTTTTGCATGCATGCATGCAGATGTGTGTGCATGTGTGTGTGTGTGTGTGTGTGTGTGTGTGTGTGTGTCTGTAAGCATGTGTGCAAGAGGGCACTTGAATGCAGAGGCACAAGAGAATCATAGGGACTTATTCTGGATTACTCTTCCACTACATAGCTTTGCTCTGAGGTTTTTCCAGCTTTCCAGGGCCAAAATCACAGGCCACCATCATTTCCATCCCATGTTTTTACGTGGGATCTGGGGGTGCAAAAATTCAGTTTCTTTGACTGGTGAAGCGAACGTTTTAACCTCTGAGTCACTCCCTAGCCCCTGTGCAGAAATTATCCTTCAGGTCCTTGATCGTGACCCCTGATCTCCCTGAGAGCCAGAGAACCACAGAAGGGGGCTTCGGAAGGCCAGAAGAAGCCCCCGGGAAGGGAAGGAAGCAGAGAAGAGAGCAGATGATAGGTGTCTGCTGTTTAGAATTGACAGTCTTCAAAAACCGAGTTGCCCACAGAGAAACCGGAAAGAATGGAAGCATTAAGTGATCCCTGGTCCCTCACTGGCTGTGCCAGAATGCCAGGTCAGATGTCAGTGACGAATGCACGTTCCCAGGGATTTCCCAGCACCAGCCCAGCCCGTTGTTCCAGCAATAAGCGAAACGGAGCAGTGGGTTGCTGGCGGCGGGTAGTCTGAGCAGACTTTAGCTTCAGGAAATGACCCACTACCACTGTGGCAGCCCAGTGGTCACACCATTTCTAAAATGTCTCAGGAAGTGGCCAAGGGATTCTGTGCTGGGGGTGGGGGAGGAGAGGGAGAGAGAACAGCTTCTATTCTAGGACCTGGGGCCAAATTGCTTTGCAGCGAAGTGCAGTGCAAATATGGAAGGCTTCCATTTTCATTGTGATCAAGGGGCAGGCACGTCACGCAGCCTCCCGGGGCTGCTGTGGAGCTGGGCAGGCGTGAGCTGTTGCCTTCTGGCTATGCGTCCTTACCGAGTAACTTCACTTCTCTCGGAGCCTCAGCCTCCTCGTCTGTAAGCTATAAGCAAGTTCTAAGAATGAAATGAGACAAATAATTGTAACATAGAAGACAAAGATAGGTATTGACTCCCTTGCTGGCCAAGCTACCATGTTTAAGGCTGGTGGGAAAACAGGCTGGAAGAGGAGGGGGGCTACCATTGGGGTCCCTGTCTTCATTGACACATAATAATAAAGGCATATAATGACAATGTAATGGGTGGTGGTTAGTTCCTCCTAGCACAGCCTGATCAAATTAGATATCTCAGAGAAGGTGGAAGTCAGGAACCTTGCTGTCATAGTTAAGCACAGGTGTCAACTTGACTGTTTTAAGGTTTGAGCTCTGGGCACATTTGTAGAGAATTAATGGTTGAGTTAAGCCCAAAGCAAACCTGCAAGAGATGGTCTAGTTGATGGAGCAGACCCAGCCTGTGGTGTATGGGACTAGCCTCTGAACAGGTGAATAAAATACAGAGAGTGGTTGAGAGAGTTGACATCCTTCTGTTCACTTGGCCAGACATGCTGGTCTGGCAAGTAAGGATTGTCCATCTCTCAGCTGTTATGTGGTGATGGTGTGGCCAGTTCCTCCGCCCTGGTGTTGGTGCGTGCTCTCTCTTCAAGCTGGACTGAGAACTGTAACCAGACTGTCATAAGGAAATGTTGTTACCTTAAGCTGTGTGATGGTCATTTATCAGCAACCACGCAGGTGACTGCAACCCTTGCCCTTCTCCGCATCTCAGCTTTGCACCCACCCTTGCAGCAAATTCGGACCATGTCTTGAGGGGCTTGAGACAGCACACGCAAGACAGATCACCACCCGCCTCCCTCTCTCCCAGCATAGGAGAGCTAAGGTCCCTGCACTAGAGAAGAGACCCAGACAATGGGATGAGACTTCTGGATTCCTTAAAATCACTCTCTGGATGATCTCTGCAGGAGACCCCACAGGTCTGAGTTTCAGCTGCTCTGAAGTCTTTCCTCCCAGTCCTTAAAGGTCAGCAGCTAACTCAGACCCAGGACCTGTGCTTCTGGAAAGAGCAAGGGTTGGTGAAGACTATGGGGAGTGGGGAAGCGAGAAAAGGAAGGCGACGTCAAAGCAGAGTGTCTAGGAGACACTGAGAGGAAAGAAACTAGAGACTCAAGCCACCCCTCAGAGTGAGGCGAGATTTCAAACTAACCCAGGAGAACCCATGACGTGGGTACTTTGACCCAAGTGGACCTCTGGCCAACAGTGGAGAGATCCATCTTGTATGTATATGCACACACATGTGTGTATGTGTGTGTGTGTGTGCATGTTTGTGTATGCACGCGTATATGCAGGCCAGAGATTAATGTCAGCTACTCTCTCTACCTCATTTCTGAGGCTCTTTCACTGAATCTGGACTTTGTCAAGTTTACTAAGTGACCAGTAAGCCTCAGGGACCCTTCCTGCTGCCCCCCAGAACTGGTCGTAAAGGCCAGCACAGTCACACACACCCCACTCCTGTTGGTAACAGGGATCCAACTCGGGTCCCCATGCTTGCAAGGCAGGCACTTTACTGACTGAGTGATATCCCCATATTCAAGACCAGCCTTCTCATCTGTGCGTGCATGCATGTGAGTGAGTGTGTGTGTGTGTGTGTGTGTGGGTGTGTAACCACACCCACACACATGCTATGGCATGTATGTGAAGGTCAGAGGACAGCACAAGTGCTGGTCCTTGTTTGAGGCAGCGTCTCTTTATCGTTAGCTATTGCACTCCGCAAGGCTACCTGGTCCTCAAGCTTCCAGGGATTCTCGTATCTCTACCTCTCATCTCACCTGAGAGCACTGGGATTACAGACCCACACCGCCACGCCCAGCTTTATGTAGGCTCTTGGGATTTGAATTTGGGTTCTCAAACTTGTGTAGCTAGAGCTTTACCTCCTGAGCCACTCCCTTGCCTTGTTTTTTTGTTTTTTGGTACAAGCAGGTGTGTGTATGCGTGTATGTGTGTGTATGTGTGTATGTGTATGTGCATTTACAAGACTGGCCAGAGATTCCCTGGGGTCAAAGTACCCTGTCATGGGTTCTCCTGGATTTTTTTGGAATCTTGCCTCATCCTACAGGATGGGTTGAGTGGGGCTTCTTTCCTTTTTTGAGATAGAATCTTACTATGTCGTTCAGATTATCTTCAAACTCAGGGTGAGCCTCCTGTCTTAGTCTTGCAAGCACTGGGATTACAAGCGTGGGCCCTCTTGATCAATACCTTAAAGGGCTCAGCATTTTACAGCCCTGTGGAAACTTACAGCCTGGGAGGTCTAGAGGGAGGTGGGCAATTAGGACCTTTTCACTCCAGAGCAGCAGAGCTGAGGTGGTGTCCTGGAGAGCTTGCAGACGGAAACTGCTTTATGGACACCAAAGGAAACCCCTAATTCCTACTCAGTCAGTTCAGTGGGTTAGCCTAAGAGGCTTCTCCTAAGAACTGTTCAGAGGAAGAAAAGAGGCCATCCCTAGAAGTCTTTACCACAAGACAGAGAAGGAGGGAGACAGACTTTAGGGAGAAGTCTCCCCCAGTGAAGGACACAGGTCCTGCTTGTGTGGGGGCCTGGGTACTCCACAAGATGGAAAGGAGTGGGGAGTGGGGTCCTATGATCTACCATCACTCTTTCTGGGGGAAAATGGGACAATGGGATCATTTGATCCATCTGGAATGTCATGCATTTATCAATTTCTGATTTTTAAAAAATATATTTATTTATTTTTTTACTGTGTGTGTGTGTGTGTGTGTGTGTGTGTGTGTGTGTGTGTGTGTGTGTGTGTCAGAGGGCACTGTATGTCCCTGTGGAAGACCAAGGGCGACTTCGGGAGTCATCCCAAATTGCTTCTACCTTCTTCTTGCTTCGCTCTGGGACTTCTCAGGCTCCACCCAGAAGTGCATGCCGCCATTTCCACCTGCTGTTTTTATGTGGACCTCAGATCCAAACTCAGGACCTTCTGCTTGCAAGGCAAAGTTTTAACTCCTGAGCCAATCTCTCCAGCCCAATTTCTGCTATTTAAATGTCATAAGCAAGAGCCTTTAAAATATTTTATTTATTTATTTATTTCAGAGAAAGAGAGACAGAGACAGAGAGAAGAGAGATTGGGAGAGATAAGGCACACAGGTGGCTGTCAGTTCTCTTCTCACCTCACATGCTTCTCCAGGGATTGAACTCAGGTCTCCTGGTTTAGAAGCCATCGACTTACCTGCCGAGCTAACTCACAGGTTCCTCTATTAACCTCTTAAATCACTAGTGCTCACTACTGATTTGTCTCGTGAACTTGTCGTATTTGAGTTTACTAAGAAGCATACATTTAGAGACAAGAAGAGTCTTCGTACAAAATGATCAGGGCAACCATTCTGATTTCCCCTCTCAACCTCAATTCCCATTACTGACAGCACCAAAAGATCTGTTCCTGAAAGCTTGCTAGACTCCCACTTCAACTTATGCCCGACTTTCTCCCATGTCTAAAAGCTTCCGAAAAGCAAATAAATGAAAATGGTTTCAGCAGGGGTAGAGCTCTGACTTTCCTTTGAGCTCTTTAATAAAATAAGTTATTTCCAAGTTTTATCTTCCAATGACTATAAACAGCAACTCCCTTTCAATATCTCCTAGTGAATAATGGTTGAAAACCAATATACTAGGAATTAGGCCTAGGGCAATATTTTCATTCTGTTCTCTGTCAGATTCATTGTTGACTTAGAGATTCACTATAAATCTTGCATGTGAAAACACACTGTAGATTTGAGTCGTTTTCACATCCCAAGAATGTACAATAAAAGCCAAAAGGCCCAGGGAGATCGCGCATCAGCTAATGCACTTGGTCCTGTTCAAATAACCTCTGAGCTCATGAGAGAAGGATACTCACAGTAGCTGTCCTTCGCCTGTTTGTTCCACTGGTGGAGCAGAGCCGGAAATCTGTGAGGATAGGGATGTGGAAAAAGCATTTTGTTACAGTTTAATCGGGGTTGGCAGATTCCTAAGGTGGGCTAGCATACATGATGGAGAGGTCAGTTCCAGCTTTCTTGGACCATGCATTTGTATCTAACCAGTTAAAGAGACAGGAGAACCAGACCTGTCTGAAGAGCTAGAACAATACTTTTGAACTGGACTTTTTCAGCGGCATAAGATCGTGTGTAGGTGTTTAACTCTTTGAGCCTGAAGTGACCGCCAGGCTAGGGGGACAGGGAAGAGGAGATGGTCCTTAAAATTGGAGTAGCATCTATCATACTGTCTACTGCTGCCATTTTCCTTGGCACGCTAGAGCCCAATATGGTTCTGTGTGGATTCTCATTCTAACTCAGTGAACCCTGTTCTCAGAAATCACAAGGAAGCTGTGTTTCCTTCGATTCAGGGTAAGACAGTGTCTCAATGGCACTCAATGACAAATCCAGTTTAACTCCCTGCTCCACTGTCCTTCAAAATCCACTGCTCTTACCTCTGCCTACCCTTGGGGCTGGACCACCAGATCTTATAAGATGGACCTTGAGTGACAGCGATCCAGCTGGAGCAGAGATTGGGTACCGAACAGGACTTCGGCACCAGGCTAGATAGATGAAAGTGAAGTCATGCCAAGTTATTGGTGCAGGTGAAGACCAAGCTTTTGCACAGAGCCCAGTGCCTAGGGAGGGGGTGGTGTGCAGAAGAGACAGCATTAACCAATGGAGGGGTGGTGGTTCAGGTGACAGATCTGAAGTAGTTCAGGTGAGGACAGGGCAGAAGAGGATGTGATTGGGTGGAAGAGATGTGGACAGTTGACATGGGTGGAAATTGGGTTAACCAGAGTATGAAGCCCTGAAGCCATACGCTGAGGTTTTTCACTGTAATGCAAAACCAAGGCTGAACTGTACAGTGGATGGAGGCAGAAGTGTGTATCACGTATAATGGCCACCATCGTGCGGTCACAGCGTCACAGGTGTGGAAACTACATCAGCAAGTGTCTAGGGGTCTTTGAAGTACTCTAAACTGACCTCATTTTTTTTATTTCTGTAGAGTTTAGTTTTTAATTCCAGTTGGTTCCACCATACTCATCCCATTTCAAAACCATAGACATTTGATTTATAAAATTATGAAAAATACACATAAGATGATAGAAACAAACAAACCCAATTCCTTGTCTATCTCCCCAGAGAAGCCACTGCTGCTGGAATCACCAACTTCCTTCTGGGCTTTATTTTCATGAAGTATTTTCTCGACATGGTTGGGATTAAGCAATATAAATAACCCAGCCAGCCATTAACCATATGGGTATGAATATTTTAGTGTCAAAATGGCTTAAACCTTTTTAGTAACTAGGATCTCACTGCATTTTTAGGTGTGCTTTGCCTTTTGGAAATAGATATCGCATTAAAAATTCATTTTACTTTTATGATGTAATAGATGCCTCTCTAGAAAATATGCAATATTAAAAACTAAAAATTAAAACCACTCATAATGCTATTGTTCAGAAAACACGCCATTGTTGACAGTTGGGATATTTTCTCTCAAAACAATGTGCATCCTGTATTTTTGGTTCAAAGTGTTGTTCAAGCCCACCACTCAGGCGGGTCTGGTTCTCCTGACTCTTTAAATGGTTAGATACAAAAGCATGGTCCAAGAAAGCTAGAACTGGCCTCTCCGTCACGTATGCTAGACCACCCTAGGAATCTGCCAACCCTCACTTTATGGCCCAGCAATTGAGCTGCGACGAAGTGCTTTTTCTACATCCCTATCCTCACAGATCTGTGGTTCAGCTCCACCAGCCGTTTGATTTTTTTTCCTCTTCTATAGAACACGGACGGACTCTCTGAAGAGAAGTTAAGGTGGGCCTGGGCTTGGCTGCACGGGGCATGTTCATGACATTCCAAGGAACCAAAATGGCAGTGTCTGGTGGGCCTGGCTCCTGGAGCAGGAGGGCAGAGCCGAGGCTGACAGTAGGCAGCTGTCACCAGGGCCGTCCAGATGGCTTCCAATCCGTGTGCTGTGGTATCTCAAGAAGGCACCGACGCCGCAGGGCCAGTGGGAGGATCCTAAGGGCCCGTGAGAAAGAGGTCCTCTAGACAGCGCTGGGGCGACCCTGGTGGCCCGTAAAGAAGCCCTCTCCCCCTGAGACAGCCCACCTGCCTTCCATCTAGAGCGGTGCGCTCGAGGTCAGGGTCAGGTTAAAACCTCCAAAGTCACACTGTTCTTGTCCTTTCTCCACCTCCCTCTCCTCCTGATGTCCCCAGGCTTTCTCTCGGGGGGTCCAATGGATATGCAGTTTCATGGTAAGGCATTAATGTTTTAAAAGAAAGGTTCAGAAGCCAGAGTATCTCATTGAAAGATATTTCTGGCCAAAGAGGCTTCTACTGTTCTTCAAATTAACAGTCATATGGTTAATTCCCTCCTTCACTGGGACACAGAGACAAAAGATGGGGCTGGAGAATGCCTGGAACCTGAGTTCTCTCCCCAGCACCCACATGTGGGGCTGCATGCGGTAGCGCTTACTGGTCATGCCCATGCTGAGGAAGCACAGGCAGAAGGATGTGCCGGCTGGCCCAGCTGAATAGGAAAACTCCAGATTCAGGGTTTCAGGCAGAAAGCCCTGCCTTAAAAATAAGGTGAACAATTGAGGAAGACTGCTGTTGATCTCTGGTCCCCACATGCATACACACGGGTACGCACACCAGGAAGAGGAGGAAAAAGAAAGAGGGAGAATTTTAAAAGACCCAGCAAAGCAGCCTGTATGTATAACCTAGAGCCTTAATGCGATGAGAAAAGACATTGTACCTGGTTCCTAGAGATTTTTAGGGATTAACGAGGTAACGCAGGGAATACTAAATCTGAAATAGTTTTCAATATACTTTAGTTATTACTGCAAACGAGTCTTTTGATTTTAGGATGGGGTCATAGGTTTCTGTGACATATGTGTGAATTAAATATTCGTACTTCCATTTTGTAGATCAAGAGGGACTTGAGAGATTATGCAGCTAAATGCCACTGATAGGGAGCCCAGAGCTCTGGGGAGCTATCTGCTGGTGATTCAGAGAACACATTCCCCTAACCCTGGGCCTGGTGACTCAGAGGGAAAAGAGAAACAAGAGAGTTGGATCTGTCCTTGGGACACACACCACCAGGATCTTGGGGGACAGCATAGGGTGTTTTGGGCAACCCAAGTGGGTCCAGTTACCAGTGACGCCATTTCACTTCTAACCAGAATCTTCTGAAGGGGGAGACCAAGGGCAGCTTTCCAGACAACTCTGTCTGTTTCATAAATAATTACAATTAGAGGACAGAATCTAATGTGCATATTTTAAGGTGTGTTTCTCAAAGAGATTATAAGTAGAATACTGGATCAGAGTTTCTATCATGTACGGACCGGCCACTGGCCCCAAAGGAAACAAAAGTAATGGTTTAGCAAACAAGTAATGGTGGAAAAGCAAGAATGTTTAGTCAAAGTGGCCTTTGGGAAAAAGTAGAAATCAAGCTGTCAGCCCATCTTCAGGGAGCTGAAATGAACTTAGGTTTAAATAAAGGGAAAATTGGGGCAAGGGCCAAGAGGGTTGTAAAATCACTAACTCTGTTCACTAACTCTGTTCTGGTTCTTCGAGAACCCTTACAGCCAGTCTTTAAGGGGGGCTGAGGGAACCCACTTGGGGCTGATCTCATCTTGAGGCGATCTATCTGTGAAGTGTTACTGTTCCTGGTATGCAAAATAACTGCAAGTTTATAGGACAATGACTGGGAAACTTTCACTTACCTTTTCGAGGGTCTGGGACAAGTCATCAAAGCTGGCAGCATAAGTCCTTAGCTACCTTGTACCCTCAGCCCTGTAGGGGCATGACGTCATATGGGTATCACCCACTGTTAGGCAGATACCTCCTAATTGATGAGCATGCCTGTGTGCAGAGGAAAGCAGAATCCGGCTTGAAGTCAAGGAGACATAGAGATGAAGGCAGGGATACCAGGCTTTTATACGGCCTTTAGTTACCTTGCAGGTCCAAGTGAGGAGTTAGTGCGTTTAGAGCAACAGCAGTTTCTAAGCCCCATTTCTGGTTTTTTGTTTGTTTGATTGATTGACTAGTTGTTTTTTGTTTCTTTGTTTTGCTTTTGTGGTTTTTTTTTTTTTTTGAGATAAGATCTTACTTATACAGCCCAGGCTGATCCAACTGATTTTGAACATTTCTTCAATTGTTTTATATCTCTAATTTCATTTTTGACTCCCTTTCCTTTCCCTTTACTGAATTGTTCCTGCTGAGGAAGCCAATATGTATGTAGTCCCCACATTTTACATAGATTTTTACATGGATTTTATTTAACATATGGAAGTTCGAGAGGATTCAGGGTTGATGGCAGGAATATTAAAAGGTGGTGGGTGAGCTTTTTCTAGCAGCCCATGAATCTCACACACACCGTTTCTGGGTGATGCTTAAGAGTGACAGTCGCTGCCTTCATTACCCCCTTGTCGAGGGAGAGACTCTCTGCATATTCCAGGTTAGCTGGCCCCTCCCATCTCCCAGCAGGAGCGCTGGGATTATAGATGCAAACCACCACATTCGGCATTTTGTGGGTTCTGGGGATCGAACTCAGGTCTCCAAGCTTGCTTGCAAGGCAAATGCTTCTTACTTATTGTTCAGCCCTCTTTACCCATTCATTAGTTCATTCACTCACTCACTTATTTTCAGACTGACCTTGAACTTGATATTTAATTGAGGATGGCCTTTAGCTCCTGATCCTTCTACCTCTGACTCCCAAGTGCTAGCATTACGTGATTATACGACCTTATATCTGTTTGATAATTTTATAATAAAAATGACTTTTATTTAAGAAATTTAAGCAACAGTTGGTTCCCTAACGTCCTCCAAAGGTGAGGTTTCAGAATCATGATGGAAGCATGACTTAAACATTCTGAGGCGTTTTAATATATTACATTCAGTTCTTCATTCTATTGATGTGCATTGATCCATCCCTCACTATTGGGAACCACTTCAAATTGGCGGTTCCCAAATTCTTCTAGCACAAATTCAGCAGTGTTGGAGAGCATCTGTGCTCAAGAGTAGTAAGGTTTCCCTGTTTATATTGAGTATTTCCTACCCGGTTGGTATTGTGTTGAGTGTTTCCTACCCCAAATCTGGCTGCTGTCTTCCTTGACGCGTCTTTGTGCACAGGTATCTCTTCTTTCCTGGTTGGCCATTGATGCCCAGAAAGATCTCTTGGGGGCTCCAGGTAGACTTGGTGGCCAGGAGCAGCATTTTCTTCCCCACATATCAAGCAAGTGTTCTTCTGCAGCCCTCTACCCCCACAACTCCCCACCCCCACCAAGCAGGTGTCTCAGGATGCGTTGACTGTGCTGGTGGGCGGGTGGAGGGGAAAGAGATTAAAATCTGACTTTAAAGACTCAGGCAGCAACTACTTTGAGAATGGCTCCCTCTCCCCAGCCCAAGTCTCACCCCAGATCCAGTGCCAGGAGAAGGAAAGGGGTGCAGTGAGTGTTCGCATCTCCACCCGTCTATAATTAGGCAGATATATCTTGCAACCTGCATCAGAGAGAAACAGCTAGATATCGGTGTATCTCCGGTTCATAAAGCTTTGTCTAATCTGTTGGAAGTAGGGTGGGCTGCATAGTGCAGGCAAGCTCTCCAGAGACGAGTGTTAAGTCTAAAACGGAATAGAAGACCCAAAAGACCCAGACCATGAACAGCCTTTAACTATACAAGGTGCTGAAACATCAAATACAAGAATACATCGGCTCAGTCCCAAGATGCGGCCAGATAATCTGTGGGTTAGTGTCACCAGGAGGCGGTGACCAGTGACATCATCAGTAAAAGCCGCTATGTATAGCAATCACGTTATGGGGGGAAGGAGGGGAACTCTGCCAATCCTGGAAGATCCCTACTTAGGAATGTTCAGGAAGAAGGTTCTTGTATGCTGATTAGACACAGCAGCACAGGCTGACCTTGACTCGAGAGATGGCATAGTTGTTCATAACAACATAGCAAAGTGAGTCCGGGACTCCGGGCCGTGTGTGGGCTCAGCGCTGAGGACACTCGGTTTGGGCAGTTCCCTCCTATCTGCTCCTATCTCACAGCTTAGCCTTGTTCTGAAGGCTGTTGCAGAGATGGAGGGCGGGTGAAAACAACGATTCCACCATCTCCGTGATAGGCAGGAAGAGCCAGGCTTCTTCTCAAAGCCATGTACAGTTTGCAACTGCTTTCAGGAGAAAGATGGTAGAAAGACCTAGAATGGAGAGGGTGGCAGGCAGAGGGAGGAAATGGAAGTCTTGAGGGCAGCCGGTTACCTCAGGGGGCAGAAGCACTCTGAAGCAGTGCCCGACAGCCAGAACACTCTATTGCTGAATACAGAACTGCTGCTTTTCAAAGAACGGTCTCAGAGGTGGTCTCCTGTGAGACGGTGGGGAGACCTGTGCTGAAAAACCAAATGGCTTCACCGCCCAAGGAGCAGACATCTGCTACCCTCCCCCCAGGCCACGCTAAAGCACACGCATGGTGGATGAAGGGGAAAGTGATCAGGACATAGAAGTTGGCCAACAAAGGCTACTGGGAGCTGAGCTCCAGAGCCCAGGGTTTCCACGCTCCAAATGTTCACTGGTCCTTTGAACAGGTGGCGCAAATGTAGACCAAGGTGCAATGCACTCTGTAGAGGGCACCAGGCCATGAGGCCACGAGGACGTCAAACCAGACTTTGGCAGTGTGTGAGGGGCAGGAGTAGACACAAAGCAGCCATCGTCCTCAAGAGTATATAGGGCCTGGGGTTTAGCTTAATGGGAGATTGTGTTTAGTATCCACTAAGGCCTTGGGTTCAATTTCCCATGCGCACGTACACACACGCATGCACAAAAATCTAAACACCACACACACACACACACACACACACACACACACACATGCACAAGCACACAAATCTAAACACCACACACACACAAATCTAAAACACACATACGTTCTGCTTAAAGACATCATTGGCAATGCTAGACCACAGTGACTACAGTACTTTCATAGACTTATGCTGCCCAGAGAAGTAGCTGTCTCTGCTGTGTATATAAGCTCTATGATGCTCCCACAGGACGCACATTTCTCAGAACTATCCCCACTGACAAGTAGCACGCAACGGATACAACTGCATTCGCATTTTAACCATCTTTTCCAGCTGTCTTTGCTTCCTGTGATTTTGTTTCTGTAAAGAGCAATGCTGAATACATAAGTCACAGCAGAGCTTGACTTTAAAGGCAGCAAATTCCAAAACCCTAATAGAAGTAAGGTGACGTTGACCTGTGAAACAGTGTCTTGGCTCGATGGCTCTGGCCTTTGAAAAAAACCACGATCTTGCCTTCCTAATCTTACTGCAATTAGTGAAGGTTCATTTGCTAGCCTTGTTTTCCCCTGTGCCACATGGCTGTGTGCATGCTGTGTATATACTTGCATATGTGTGTGCGTGCATGCATGTGTGTATGCATGTGCATGAGGGTATACAAATATATTTAACCACAGATACAATTCTGCCGGAAACACTACCTAAATTTTTTTGTGAGTATTTTTTTTTGAGGACACCATTGAATCATTCCCTGGTAAAACATAAGTGAACATATTTTAGACCTCCAAGTGAGGAAAGATTTTCTAAGCACATGAACAAAGGCAAAAATTGGTCCCTTAAATCTTTCTGTCAAATGTCAATGATAGCAAAGGAAAGACAAATGGCAGAGAGGAAAAATATCCACAGCATGTATGGTAGGAAAAGTATGAATTGTGCCAAGTATGTTGCACATTTGAAAATCATTCACATCAAAAGAATGAATAAAACTCATCACCAGGATCCATAAAATGAGAAGAACACAGAGTGAAGCAAACACATGAAAAACATTCAATGCTATTAAAAACCAAATATAAATTTAAAATTAAATGTTTGCTTCCTGGGTAGGTGGTGCTATTTTGTTTGCTGTTTATGTATTTAATGATACTATCCAGAGTTGTTGAGATTATCATAAATCATATTCTTTCAAAACTTCTAAGTATAAGTTGGCACCGTCTTTTTGGAAAGAAATCCATCCCTCAGTTGAAAGAATCTAAAAAGTATTTACTTTTCTTTTGTGGCTTTATATTTCCATGTATCTTAATTTTATTCTTAAGAAATAATCAGAAGGAGTCTGGGGAATAGCCCAGTGGTAGAGAGCTTACTTAGCAAAATGATTCCCTACACTGTAGAGAAAAAATTCAGAGAAAGAAAAAGATCAATGTTCATGGATACTAATTGCAACACAATATACTTAAAAAACCCAATAACTTATCTTTCTAACAGCAAGGGAATAGCTATTTAACAGTAATTCAAAATAGTAGAAAAAAATTGGTGTGTATTAAGAAAAAAGCAAACAGAAATGTTGAGTGCATGATTTTAATGCATTTTTAAATGCATTAAAACAAATAGCGGAAGGAAACACAGCAAACTGTTAATGGTGATTATACTTGGGTGGTAAGGGTATGGTTAAGTTTTAAGTTTTTCTTTGTTTGTTTGCTTTATTTATCTGTTTGATTTTTTTTTTCTGTGATCACTGGCAACTAAACCAGTGGTCTGTCAAGTGCTAAGCAAGTTCTTGTTACTGAGTCACTGGCTCAAGCCTAAAAGTTTTAGTTTCTTTTTCACACTTTCTTATATTTTCCAGTTTTTCTGTCAGTATTTTTACCCCAGCGATTAGAAATGTCATACAGAAAAAAATTTTAAATTTTCCTAGTTTTGAGTTGAGACATCAAAATCTTCCTAGTATAGACAAATGACCCCAGGAAGAACAGATCTGGTGAGGAAGAAATGAGTTCTGAGTCAAGGCGAAGCTGCCCAGAGGTGCTTGGTGCTGAGTCTGTGAACCAAGCTCTCTGATGTCTGTTATATCTGAGTGGGTGGCCCAGTTTGGATTTTAGGGGGGAGCGGTTGGTGCAGATGCAAATGTTGAGGTCAACGACACATAGAAGGTACTTTAAAGCCCTGAGAACAGGTAAATTAGATTACAGAAGAGTGAATTTCAGAAGGTTAGAAAAATAAGTTCAGGATTCAATCGCCCAGTGTCTTCAAGACATTGGGGAAAGGTGGAGATGCCAGCTGACTGGGACCCAGTCATCTTTATGCTGCCCTGGGGCCCGCTCTGAGTAAACACTGTGCAAGGATTCTTGGACCAAACAATTGGACTCTAGGGATTACTTCTTGTAAGACCTCAGATTATGTGGGCGAGCACTTACCTTTCTCTCTCCCTCTCCTTTCAGGAGCATGCCTTGTGTGTGCACACATTGTTCTCAAAAATAAAATCATGTCTGAATAACAAAAGCATCCCACTGAAAACTGCAAATTTGATCTTCTGAGGATCCCAATGAGCATGTCAACTCGCCAACATCCACAATAACCACTTGACCGTACTGGGGAGGAGAACAGTAGTGACAGGCAGAGGTCTGATTTGCTTCTCCATTCTTGAATTCCTCAGTTACATGTTTGACAGGATCTTATATCTGAAAACCAGTGGGTCTCCATCTTCCAGTCCAAGTCATTAGCCTTTTGGGCCCTCGAGTTGGCTCTAGCACATTTGGATTGTTTAAGTGGACCCAGTTCCACAAATACATAAATCTAACCTGCCAATTTTTGATGGATTGATTGGTGATGGTGCTAGACAGACTCAGGGCTCGCACATGCTCGCACTGAACTAAGGGTGCAGCACCCAAACTTTTAAAATCAAAATTTATCTCAGAGCCATATCACAACTTCACAGTTGAAAGAATTCCGGCTTTGGGAGCTAGGAAGATTGCTCAGGGGTTAAAACCTTTGTCTTGCAAGCAAAAGAATCTGGGTTCAGATCCCCAGATCCCATGTAAAAATCCAGATGGAAAAGGCAACGATCTGAACTTTCTGCCCGCGCGCGCGCGCATGCGCACGCACACACGTACATGCACTTTTGGTTGCAGTTACCTCTTCTCTATGCCTAGGAATGAGGCTTCTTTCCCCAGCCAGAGAGAAGAGAACCCTTGGTTTGCCTATCCCCTTAATTTTTGGGGAGACCGTGGGGTGAAGGACCTCTGTCTAGGTATAGACTACTTGTTTGAAAGGGAGCTTTTTCGGCTGGAGATTTGTTAACTGCAATTTAGGAAAAGGTCCAGCTGCATAGAGATGGGAAGAAAGAGGTGGGGTCCCTTAACCTGGGCTTAGGTTAGAGGATGTCAGTAACGGAAGGACCAGTCACCCCAGAGAGGGTCGAAGTGCTGAGAACTGCCGGGTGAGGCTGATTGGGGTTCCCAGGGCAGCCACCGGGCTTAGCTGAGGGAAGGGAGCTGAACCAGGCGGGCGAGCGTGTACTTACGAGGAGGCTGACTTGGAGGAGTCCTTCATTACACTGATGGATGGCCACTCCGTGTCTGGGAGAGGTGTTTTGGCTCAGTGTCAGACCTCCCATCAGAGAGGCCTGAGGTTTGAAAAATGCCTCGGATGAAAAAACGGACTCTATTCAATAATAAATTATAATGATACTTTGTATTTATAGAGCATGCTACACAGCAAGCGCTCTAGGTTCTTTATGGATATTAACTCACCCTTCTCGCAATGGAGAAAAGATAATTTTATCAAGTCAATATTTTCCTATCGTTTCTCCTCCTGCTGCTGGGGTGGGAGGGTAGCTATTAAAGGGGGATGTTTTCTCGTATTAATTTGGAAGCAATAAATCTTCCTTTCTTTTTTTTTTCTCCACTGGAAATCTTTTCCTATTGGATATCACGTAAGGAATTAAAAATGAATAGCGATGCCTAAAATGTGTGTGTATGTGCATTTATATGTCGGGTGAGTGTAGCATCTACATAAATATTTAATTTTTATGGTCTCAGCCTTCTCCCTCAGTTTTCATGAGCTAGAATTTATTAGCTACTGAACCATAGAACTATTATTATTTGCTTTTGCACCTAAATGATTTAAAAGTCAATTATGAATTGGCTAAGGGGATTGGAGAGCTGCGGCGTGTGATACAGTTCCTGTACTTCGATTTGTTACTGATTGTCTGAAATGAGGAAGTGTCCGAGATGGGAAATAGCCTGTCGAGGTACCATACCCAATATTAAAACTGTGAGATGGTGGCCTTAGGTCACTGCCATATGAGCCACTCTACTGGGCTCTATCAGGGTGGGGCGGGAGGTTTGGGAGAGGCTGATAGGGGCTATGAGAGCAGACAAATAAATCTGAGAACAAAGCAGAAACCCAGGACTGTCGAAAACAATGACACGAAACCAGGAAATGCCGTGTTAAAAACTGGTCCAGATGCCCAGATCGGAGCTCTGCTTGTCTGGCTAGTAACAATTAGAGTCAGTGCCAACCTGCACGCGTCCCCTGGGAGGACATGCAAACATTGACTGAGTTTTCTATTTATCTGCAAACTGCAGGCTGGAAGATAGTAATAACCCATTACAACAGAATTATCTGTGGAACAGGAAATTCTCTCTGTGGAATTCATGTCCTGTGAACACTCTACGGGCAGGCAGGCGTGTTCGGGTTGTAGGGAGGGGTTAAATATAAAGGCATCGCTCTCCCAGCCCGATCCTCCACCAGGTTTGTGTTTGCAGGAAGGACGGCTGAAAAAGTAGAGGATGTTAACCTCAGAATTAGCCAGGAGCAAATGGTAAATCTTTGTTAACAAGCGTGGAACCCACGATAAATTTTGAGAAGCGAGAGAGTGCCTCAGTGAACATTTGTAATAAATCTTTGGCTGCCTGTGGGTTCTGGTGTGGATGCTGAAAAGGGTAAAGCTTGCCTGGGAAGAAGAGTTGAGACCTCAAATATCTTTGCAAGTTAACTAACTAATAATCAAGGTGCTCTGGGCGCATGGTATCTACTTAAATAGCCACTAGGCTTATCAGTCTATCCCTTTAAATCAAAATTTCTGCATGGGTACCATATCTCACACACACACACACACACACACACACACACACACACACACAAAAACATGTATTACATATATATGTGTGTATATATATGTATATGCATGCATATTATAGTGTGTATACCTATGTGCTTATTTTTGTATGTATGTCTACATACACATCTCCACATAGTTACATACCTACACATACATGTTTTCCCTCATAATTGAAACAGGATTAAACTTTATTTTCTACATTTAGAGACAAAACTGAGAGAAAATTATCCTGAGATAAGAAAGCAGAATAGGAGAATATTCTATAAGTTATCTCAAAGTAGAAATTTCCCCCAACAAAATTGGTTCCAAATTCTGATATTAAAAAGTCAAATGTGATGCAATATAAAATGGACTTGAATTGAAAACACAGACCTGTCTAGCACTTGGGGTCAATCTAAAGACTCACTTTTCTTTTTTTCTAACTCTGGCAAATGGAAGTGCATGCCAGAGGAGGGACTCCGTGCTGATTTCCCTGCTTGATGTTTAAGTCTCCTAAGTGCGGTGATTGGTACCCATAATGAGATCTGCGTCCAACCGCAAACTCCAAAGCTGCAACTGGAGCCCCCAGTGAAGTTAATTAAGTCTGAGTCTGGATCTCCACAACCAGTTGATGCCGGAATAAATCCGATGTGTTGACAGCAGGCTGAAACAAAAGAACAGAGCTTCAACGAGGAATTTCTATGCGGCAAATACCACTTAAATTCCTCTCCAAGTTGGAGCTGATGTCAAAGTCCAAAAAAGCAATATTCTCTGACAACTGCTGTCAGGAGCCGTGTGCGTGCGCCTGGCCGAGGGTCGACTGAGCACTCAAATTAGCAGAGGAGAAAGATAGTGAGTTAACATCACCCAGCGAGCTGCTCGGAGAATGACTGTAACTGTAGCCAGAGAAACATGGAGATGGCCTGTGTAGCTATCAGTGACCTCTAAATGACTGGATACTCGGAACTTTCTGGCAGCCTGGGCTACACAAACAATTCCTGCCACTGGGAAATAAATGCATTTTCCTAAAAATACTTCAAAGTAACCACTCCTTTCCCTTGTGATCACAGAGCCACAAGGACCTGGAAGAACATTACGGGTGTAGAGGAGGAGAGGCGGAGGGAATCTCTAAACTCATCTCCATCCTTCTAGTGGGTTTTTTTTAAGGGACTGGCCACGCCAGGGAAGGTGGAAGCTGGCTTGGCAGTGAGGGCATATATGTGGCATGTGGACACATCGCTTCGAATCCAGTCTGGAGCAAAGAGGTGGGGGAGGAAGGAGATATGCAGGTGAGGAGACTGAAGAGGGAGTGAAAGGAATAAAAAAGGAAGAAACAGAAAGTGATTGGGGAAGAGGTCTGGGGTATGACCACTCGATCACAGAATACACGCTGCAGACAGACAGACGCTGCAGTCTTGGGAGAGTGTTACCCTCTTTCTCGTGACCCTTTGTAATTTAATTAGAAATGTTCCTAAACAGACACCACTGAGGTTTTTGCTTCAGAGCTATATTGCATGGTGGCGGGGGAAGCAGGTATTTCTGAACTAGAACCATCCAAGATAACAATATTTCATTCACCTTCCTCAGCTTTGCACTATGGTGAAGGGGTAGGGACAGAGAAAGACCCAGATGGTTTGGGGGATTCCCAGAGATTTCGGAGCCTCGCACCCTTCCTTGCCCAAGGCAGGAGGCAGCCAGCTACCTCCTGCGGCAGTCTGAGCTGTTGTAGGAAAAGCAGCCCCCCTAACCCCACCCGCACCCCAACCTGCTCAGCAGTGGAAGTGAATTCCCTGCCCTTGAGAGGAGGAGTGGGGGGACAGAACCCAGTGCAAGAGGAAGGCAGCCTGGGCATTTGGAGCTAAGCGTTTTGTAAAAAGCCTGCCAGGAACACAGGCTGTGGAGATAAAACACGCAGCCTCAAGGCAGCCAATGCAGAGAAACTGCTGGGGCTTCACACTGGCCTCCCCTGACATCCCCTGGTGAGGGTAGTTCAAGAAGAAAGGCAACTTGTTTGGGGGTGGGGGAGACGATAGATGTCTATCTCCATTCTAAATCAGGCTCCTCAAGGGAAGGGACCTTGCAAACAGTTTTGTTGTTGCCCACTGAAAAGACAGTCGCGACTGGTCACAGATGGCACGTTCGGCAGAAATGAAACATTTGGCCAAATATACAACATGCTGTTCTCCTGCAGGGTCTGTCTCTCTATCTCTCTCTCTATATCTCTCTCTCTTTTGGGGGTAAACTTATTAAAGGCAGGTGTGTCACATAAGCTAATGGGCAAGATTTCTGAGAATGTTTTATTTTCTCAAGAAGTGTAAAGGTCCTCTATGGAGGCTGCGTGCTTCTTGACTCAGCAACCAAGACATCATAAACCGACGGCTGCTGTGCGGACTCACACCTGTAACGGCAGCACTCAGCAGGCTGAGAGAGGGCAGGCTTGAGTTCATGATCATCCTGGGCTACAAACAAACAAACAAGCACTTTGCTTTTTCTTCATTATTTTTTTGTGGCCATCCTTCTATTAAATGAACAGCATTTAATACTTACAGGGAGATTTGTTAGCCAAGCAAATCACTGGTTTTAAAACAGAGAGTAAATTGATGCTTCAATTAACTTAATAGATTTGGGAGATAACTTAAATACATGTGGATCCAATTCTAAATAGTCATTTTGATCAGGCTTGTTATTTTTTAATTTGTTTGTTTGAAGTTTCATTTTGTTGTCTAAAATAATGATTCTTCAAGGTTAGCGTTTGATTCATAAATGAAGACAGTGTCAGGACTCCAACTGAACTGGGAATCACGAGAAAGGAGATGGAAGCTGTAAGTCTAGATTGTAGATATCCCAGTGGACGGGTTCTCTAATACCATCCCGCCCCCATCCCCATTAAGTGTGTGTGCACACCCTCCTTCTCCACTTTTCCTTTACAAAGAGAACTTTTTCAGGTCCCTGCTAGCTCATATGAAGGGCTTTGGGTATTTGAAGTCTGACGGGAGGCAGGAATGAGCGCGGCTGGTTGAGAGCCTGCTGATCTTATTCATTATGAAGGGCGAGAGAATGCGATTGTGCGCTTCTGACTTTGCCTGTCTCTGGAGTAAGAAAGGCTTGCTGGCCCTGGGTCATAGATCACACGGCAGACTTGACTGCAATTCCCCGGATGATTCCTGCAGCAGAGCAGATAGTGTAGCCCTCTATGCCAAACATGCTCATACGCCTTGGCCACGCAAGAAAGCTACACACAGATGCCAGGAAGGCTTGCCAAGACGGCCCAGTGACTATGTCTCCCAGGGAGCTGTATGAAGCAAAAGAACAGTCCTCAAATCTTTATGAGCAAGGCTGCCAGGCGGCCTGTCATCTGAGGCTGTCAGAAGACACCGGCCAACGATGCTCCCTCCAGTGCTGACCATTTGGGCAAACAGAAGCGTAGGAGCAAGAGATACCTCGATACTCCACTTGATAACGAGGCTTAAGGATGGGTGTGGCAGACACAGGGTGTCTCCCTTCTAAGGGACAGAGCAACAACAAAGGTGTCAGCCCAACAAGTCAACTCTCCACCCACCATTTCCCTGCCCTGCCCCAGTGCCCTGTTCTTCCTCCGCGTGGCAGCTGTAGGCTCAGCATGCGGGGCCTTAAAGGATCTATGCAAAGTGCGTCACAGGCGAGTGTTCGCTGAGCGTGGGATGATACCTGAGGGTTGCCAACTCCAGAAAAGACAGTCAGACTCTGGATATGCTGTGGACAGTCTCCTTGTGTAGTAAAAGGCATGCTCCCTTTCTTTCCGGGTCAACCAGTCCAGCCTCCAGAACTCAGGGGGGAAAAGTTATTCCAGACAACAGGACTAGTCTGGGAAGGGTGGGTCTCTTTGTGACACCTTGCACACAGAGGGCAGATTTTTTTTTTTTCTGAGTTCTGTTTGTATCTTTCTTCTACACCTGAGACATAAAGCTGTTCACTGCGAATCAGGTCGAACATTTTGAAGGGCTAAGAACAGAGAGTTGAAAACACAGAAAGAGGGGAGGTGGGCTGTTCTGGGCTCAGTCCCAGAGGTAAGGACAGATAAAGCTCACAGGCCTTTCTCATTTCTGTATTCCTTACACACTTAGGGTCACCCGCAGCAGGCTGGGAGTGAGGGATTGAAAGGGGACAGAGTAAAATGTGTTCCAGACCTTGTGGAGCTCTTGATTTTTAATGGGAAGCAGATTTCTCATCAGATAATTAGCGGGAAATGTGTCAAGAACAAGAGTGTCTTGAAAAGTCAGAAACATGACCAAACTGACTTTGAAAATCGACTAGGGCGGGGCCCGGGCCGGGAGCGCAGGCTCGGCCTGCAGGTGTTTGCAGTCCTCACCCCAACACTGAAAACAACAAGCAGAACATTAGTTACATGTTCCTGTAATGTGCTCAGTGTGCTTTCCTTCAGCCTCTAGACACTTTTTCAGGAAGGATTTCTAAATTTAAAGCAATGAGTTCGATTGTTAATATATATTAAAAAAACAAGGAACACAGAGAAGGTAGTCCATTTCTTGTGTTTCTTATGAAAAGATTAACAATTACCTCTATCTCTTCCCGCGCAGAATGACATATATTACTTGAAAGTGATCTTGCATGTTTTGTTTTGAACCGGAGTCTCGCTATGTTACCTACACTGCTCTCAACTCCTAGGCTCAAGTGATCTTTCTGCCTCAACACCCCGAGTTGTTGGGGCGACACACACACACACACACACACACACACAGTGGCCGGCCAGCAAAACCAACATCCTGTTTAACAATAAGCTTTCCCCCACAACTTCTGGCTTTTAGGTTATGCTGTAGAATAGAAACATATGGCCACTGAAAGGAAACTCATTCTGCTTGACCATAGCACGGAAATTTGCCTGGAAGAGGACGCATTTGAGCTGAGACTTGAAAGCCGACTATTTTAATGGGAGGATAAGTTAGCCTGGGAGCAGTTGGTGGGTCTTTCCAAAGATGGGCAGCCCTTTTCAGGGTGAATCCAGAGCTAGTTCTTTGATCAGGCGTCCGAAGGGTGCTATGCCAGCACACTTCTGCCCCGGCAGAACCTGGGGCTGAGTCTAAGGTAGGTCTGCTCACACTCCAAACCAGAATGGGAATGGCCAGCCTTCTTAGAGTGCGACAGGATCCCATCCTATCCTCTCCAGTCCATCTGAGGACCAGCAGGGAAGGTGAAGGGCACAGCTAGGAATCTGATACTTTGGCCACTGTTCATGATGAAATCTGAAGCAGGATTTTTCTCCCAATGACTAGTTTTGAATGCTTTGTCTCCCAGTAGGGCTCAGCAAAAGGTAACCAGAGAAATCACTCTATTATCCTTATTTTGGAGGTCAAAAAGTAAAAGACTGTTGCTAAGGTCACATATTTTGAGTGATTGCTTTGGCTGTGACTCCAGAGAGAGAGAGAGAGAGAACCAAACCTCTCTTTTGAGTCTCTTAGCATTCATGGGTCCTTCAAAAAGTAAGCTGGCAAGGTTCTTTTATTTTGTGGCATTAATGACCATTACTTGAGCAATCAGTCTCTCAATTATCGAAACAATTATATAATTACTGAGTGGAGGGGGGGGGGACCTCTAAGACAGGGTTTCCTACCAGGTAGAAACAAAAGAACTAGAAATCCTGGCATTTGCCCCAAAACCACCTTTGGTGGAAATAGGAAAGAGGAAAAATTTTCGAGAGCACGGTTGAGGCTGGTGTAGGATGGAGGTCGGGGGAGGGAGCTTCGTGCACCTGGAAATGCTGGGGGGGGCAGTGTCTGGGTGGGGAGCTCTCTGCAATGTGTGCAGGAGCCCCATTGATGTGCCCCTCCTGGGCTTCTTGCAGGCTCGTTCCTTGTCCATCCAAAGCCACCAAGTCTGGGAGGGCTGCAGTATTTTTCTTTTCTTTTCTCTTTTGTTGATTGGCACGGAGGGGAGCTGGGCTTGTTTTCTTTGGCCAAGTAGCTGTGCAAAGGGGAATAGGAGCGGTTTCCCAGCTCTTCTCCCAGCCCCAGCCCCTGGCAGCATATATACTTTATGCCAGAGCTAGAAACTGCTGACCATGTGCTGATGCAGCATTGAACCCACCGAGGGCCCCCAAACAGGCAGGCAGGCAGGCAAGCATTTGCACTTGCTTTAGCATTCCCCCCAAACACTGGTGGGTGTGAGGTCTTCTAGGGTAGACAACCGGTAGGTGCCTCCCTCCTCACCCCTAAGAGCTGGTCATCAGATAAGGGGATAAGGAAAACAGGACTAGAGGGAGAGCAAAAAACTCCAGCAGGCTCTGTGAATTTTGTCCACATGGACAAGACAAACTATGGGGGATGAGCACAGGGTGTCCCCAAATGTTTAAGACACGCGGTCTGGGGTGTTTCTCTGGCAAAGGGCAATGTTTGTGGCCCTAGTACCTGTGCTTATCTGTGTGTGTGGGGGGGAGAGCAGGATATTTTCACATGTATCAATGCAGAAAGGTGCATGAGAACTTGGGGCAACACATTCAAAGGTACCCCCTTTGATTCAAGCGATATAGAACCCAAACCAGACTCTGAAGTCCTTCTACACCTAGGTAGTCTTTGCCATGAGTCAAAGGACGAAGAGCTCAACCTCTCTTTTCCCCTATTTCTGAATTTGTGAAATTATCCACTCCTGTAGTTTTCATGAGTGCGTCGACATGAGAACTGGTTAGCTCAGGTCAGGACCATCCCCAAGGCTGACTGACGGTCGCCGTCCACTGGCCCCGCATCGCTGGCTCCTATGGGTGGGTGGGAGGCCGCACAGCCTGGCAACGGGCATTGCCAAAGTGTACTCCTGACACCGGAATGCCCGGTGGGAAGAGGGGGTACATAAAATTGGGGGTTCTCTGTCCTAGCTGGGCATGTGCGTCAGGAAGTCCCTGAAGCTTCGCGTTTGGCAGGGCTTCAAAATGAAAACAACTGTAGTTTCCGAGCCGCAGTTTTGACGACACTTGGAGTCCCCCTGTGTGTGAGAACAGAGACCCCCCCCTGCGGTCCTCCCTGACCTCGGAGTAAGGCTGAGGATGCTGGGGGATAAGAGGGGGGCGCGGGACGAGGCCCAGCCGGGTGGGTTAAAGAGACTGGAGCCTTCGGATGAGAGCAGCCCCTCTGCCCTCTGCGCCACGGTGGACAGACGTGTGCGTGGGTGCGGCGCCCCACCGCAGACAGGCCCCTTCCCTGTCTGTTGGGGGGACACCAGCGCCGCGCTGCCTGATGTCAGGAAACAGCTCCCGCGGGCCGGGCTGCGCTGCAGGGGGGCCGGGGGCGGTGCGGTTCCGGGGAAAGGGACCGCAAGTGGGGGCGGCCGCCGGCGGGTGTGTGAGCAGCTCGGATGGGAGATCACGGGTGATAACCCGCGCCCTGGATGCCCGCTCGACAGGAAACCTCGAGCGAGGAGACAGCTGCGGGCCGGAGGGAGGGGCGCAGCTCGGTAACCGCAGCCGGGGCCGCGGCGGGACGGAGACCGCGCGTGGGGAGCGCGGCCAGGCTGCGTGGGGCCGCGGCCTCAGCCTGCACTGCTTTCCCTGCGCGCGACCACCCTCCTCCACGCCACAGGGCTCCGCGTGGGGACGGAGAGAAAAGCCCCCCGTTCTAGGGCGCCCCCCATGCTGAGCCTTTGAGACTCCCTTGCCTGCAGGAGGCAGCCGGGGGCCCATGCAGGAGGCCCCGGCTGGTCGGGGACAGTGTAGTGAGTGACCCCCTCTTTAGAATCCGCATCCATCTTGCACCAGGTAAGATGTCCGTGTCTGCTCTAGACCACGAATGGCATGTCCTCCCCCAGACTGGGAATGCGCCCCGCTGTTCGTGATCTGCGAGCGCGAGGGGTCCTCGTGGGGCCGCCTTCAGCCCCGCCTCTGGGGGCTCCCCTTGGCAGGCAGGGCGACTGAAGCTCAGCTGCAAGACCTCGCTCGACCCGGCGCCCTAAACTACCTGCCTGCGGGACCGTGCACCTGCAACCTTCTTAGCTTAGCTCCAAGATCTTTTGGAGTTACCCAAGGCAACCTTATCCCCTGGGGCCGGACACCTGGGGAGTCTCCAGGGTGTCTCCCTGCTTGGGACTGGTGATGAATCGATTGCTTCTCATCTCTTCTCCCAGGCCCTGGCCTGCAAGGTGTTGGGGGCTTGGTACAGTGAACGTACCTCATTCCGGCAGCGTGGGCTAATAAACGGATAGCGTGCTATTTGTCAGCACTAATTTCTTCCCGACATCATTGCTGTTAAGTTTTCTGTGTCACAACAACATATATCCAGTCGACCCCTGGAAGGCACCACCAGAGATGCCCCAACCGATTCCGAGTTCCAGAAGTTCTGTTAGAATAGACGGGCCAGCGCGTCTCCCGCTTGCTATATTTCCCGGAGCTGGGGGGCCACACACCTTCTTCGACTCAAGAGTTCACCTCATTTGGGTTCGTTTGACTGTTGAGCGTTACAAACACAATACACCGTCATATATTTCATGCAGAAAAGAAATGAAAAGTCTCCCAATGTGCCAGAAGTTGAAGTCTATCAGCAGACCACCTTACTTTTTAAAAATGTTTTATTTATGGAGAGAGAACACATGCCATGTGAGCGTGACACAGAGGGCTAAAGGCAGGTGGAAGTCAAAAGACAACTTTTCCAAGTTAGAGCTCTGCTCCCACCATGTGGGCTTGGGACCAAAGTCAGGTCTGGGGCATGGTTACCCCCGAGCTACTTCCCTGATTATTCCACTTTATTGTATGACACGAGGTCTGTTTGCTGAAACTAACCTCACAGACTGAGCTAGATTAACTGGCCCGTGAGCTCCCAGGATCTGTCTTCAAAACTCTTGACATTGGGTTGTGGCTTTTACCTGAGTGCTAGATTACCTTCACCCACTGATCATCTCTTCAGCTACCCTGGATACTATATGCGTGTGTGTGTGCGCATGCGTGCGTGTGTGTGTGTGTGTGTGTGTGTGTGTGTGTGTGTGTAGCCACCACAGTATATATGTATTTTTTATATTTTATAATGGAAAAGTGCACAGATTTACCATTTTTGACTTTATTTTTGGGTGGAAGGCAGTGCTAGGTGTAGAACATAGGGCCTTGCTTCTGCTACGCAGTACGTACCACTGAGCTACATCCCAACTCTATTTTCACCATTCTTTAAAGTGTGACTCGGTGGCATGAAATACATTCACAACCTTTCACAACCTTTATTTCCAGTAGCTATTTCTTCATTAGCCTAAATAAAATATATCTAGATATAATTTTCTGTGTATGTATGTTTCTTTTTTTAGACATAAATACTATGTATATCATTCTAGAGCTTTCCACTTTTTTAGCCTAATTATCTTGGGAATCTTTCCACAGTAGCACAGAGAAAACTACCTCTCAATGTGGACCTTTTCTTCCTTCCTTCCTTCCTTCCTTCCTTCCTTCCTTCCTTCCTTCCTTCCTTCCTTCCTTCCTTCCTTCCTCCCTCCCTTTCTTCTTCCTTCTCCTTTCTTTCTCTCTCTCTCCTTTCTTCCAAACAGGGTCTCATGTGCCTTGAACTCTAGCCAAGACAATCCCGACCTCGTGGTCCTCCTGCCTCTCGCTCTGAGCGCAGGTATGTGCTGCCACAGAGACTTTATATGGCAATGGGAATCCAGGGCTTCTTGCATACTAGGCTGTGCTCTGCCAACTTAGCTATAACCCCAGTCTTGTGTGGGTTTTCTAAAGTCGCTATATAAATATACTAACATTTATTCCTGAACATTCCTGAACATTCATGCTATTTTCAGTTTTTTTTTACTTCTGCAGATAAAGATAATATTTTTGTACATATAAATCTCTATGTTTAAATATTAGAGAAATGGAAAAATCTTTCCTGGCGTTTTGATTTGTGAGGGCTTGATTTGCATTTGATTTCTTTTAAGCAGTGCTAATGTGCCAGCCACATTAGCTGTGTGTGTGTGGGATGCAAAGGCCCTGGGAGGCCTGGCCTCTTGCCTGGGCTCTGCCACACGTGAGCTGTGAGAAATAGAAAAGTCACTTTACTTCCCTGACTTCGGTCTCTTTATTTGCAAAGTGGAGCAAATCGGGGCTGCCCAGCTTACCCTATTCAAGTGATCAAATGAAATAAGAATACAGAAGGGTTTTCTAAATGGGAGTGTGGAGCCTAAGTTTGGAATGAACACAGTCATTACAGCGTCAGCTCTTGGAGTCAGAAGCCATTGTCCAAGATGACATCAGGAAAAAGGAATGAGTCTCCTCTCTGTCTCTGAAGGGGATTGAATATATATGTAAATCTGCATATCACAAATATATGTTGTTCTTTACATATATATATTGTTTTATATGTTCCCCACACTGGATAATGGAAGGATCATTAGGCAGTCATATGAAGTATGATTACTTAAAATAATATAAAAATTAAGTTATAATACAAAATCAAAGAAACAAGTCTTCAGGACAAAAGTATTAATACAGAATGATGACAATCAAATAGCAGACGTGTTGGAAGGTAACTTGCCTTTGTTATCAACCATGGCTGTGCCTGAACTTTTAATTCTGGGCAATTTTGACAGTTTCTCCTACTTTTCTGTGTTTTTATAATGAATCCATTTACTTAAAAATCAACAGGAAAAATGATCACATGAAAATGTTAATGTATCACATACACCATAACTTTAGTAATAATAAAAAAAATAGGAAGGGAAAGTATAGCTCACAATCCCACTACCTAAGAAATAAAGCAGTCCCTTCTATGGGAATATGTAATTGCAGGCAGGTACTTGTGACCAGATTACCAACTTTAAAATAGAACCTGAATGTTTGCTCTCAAGCACTGAGGATGAAGGTGAGCAAGTTGTGGCACGTTACAGAGGGTCCCACACATCACACGACACCTGTAAACTGCATACAGTTGCCTTTCAGGTCACAGTGGTTACAGCGTCTCCAGGTTACATTTCATAACAAGGTGTGTTTCTAACTGTGTAAAACCCTGTCTCAAAGAAAGAAGGACAACTGTGTGCTCAGGATGTTACCTTCTCTTGCTATTTTCACCCTTAGAGAATAAAAGACTCCTCAGCTAGTGGAAACCCTCTTTTCCATCCTCAAAGACCAGTAAGACTCCCTCTCGGCTGCAAGGGCAGTTCTAAGTGGAGATTTAAGAATGTCTCCGAGGGCTGGGGAGATGGGTCAGTGTGTTAAAGTGCTTGCCAGGCAAAAGAAAAGAACTGAGTTCGGGACTCCAGAGTCATGTAAAATGTCACCTGTAATTTCAGTCCTAAAAGGCAACATCTAGGAATTCCCAGAGGAGGCTGACTAGCCAGACTAAACCTGTAAGCAAGCTCTAGCTTAAGCCCACAGTGAGGTGGAAGAGCAAGGATATCAACTTAGGCCTCTATACATAGGTACTCGCACCTGTGCACAACATGAGCCCGCACATCTGCAAAAAAAAGAAACACATAAACACATATGCATGTGAACCCCCCACATGCAAACATATGAAAATGGGATAAAGTTTTTTAAAAAACCCTCTCTGTGTTTCATTTTCCTGAGGTGTAAATAAGAACCACTTGAGGTGAAACTTGGCCATGGTTCCAAGCCTAGAAGTCGTCTATACCGTAGTAACTCTCCATGCTCTATGTGTCTAGCCGGTGTCTTTCCTGCTGCAGTGAAAGTTAGCTGCTCAAGGAAAGGCAACAATCCCTGAAGAGGAGGCCTGTGTGCCCCAGTTCTGTGGTCATTGGGTGGGCATTGTATCCAGTGGTCTGCCCTCCACAGACACCTCCACAGCTGCTGCCACTGCTTTCCTGAGAACACGTGACTTGTGACTTCCTGTTTTCTAACTTCTTAGCCTGCAATGGCATCTTCAGTTGAATCTTAGACTGGGGGTGGGGGTAGGATGGCAGCAAGAACCCTGGATCCAAAGCTGGGGGTACCAAGAGAAGAAAGCTGGGCATGGGGAAAGAGGGTGCTTCTACCTGGACTATGAGCTACTGTGATTATCAGTGATGACATTAGCTCCTTTGTACTGAGCATTTACACAGCAGGTGCTGAACTCATCCCACTGAAAGGTCACATAGCCCGGGAGGTGCCTATGATAACAACCAGGCCTTGGTCTTGGGTTGGCTTTCCTTGAAAAATTTGTTCTTCCCATCAAAGCTAAAGTGCTTTCTGTAAAGTGGACATAGGCTGGGCACGAGTGGGAAATGCAAGGCCGAACATTAGAGCTGTTTACCAGTGATTGTTGGGTGGTAAGCTCCTCGTCATCAGAAGTATGCAAACAAAGGCCAGAGGTGATTGTAACGGTTACTCTTAACTAATGCTGTGAGAGAGCACCCAAAGTCAAAAAGGGAGAAAAGGAAATTTATTCACCTTACAGTTCCAGAGGGGAGATAGTCTCTCATGGTGGAGGTAGCATGGCTGGCTGGCTGGCTGAAGCTGGAGACAGGCTATATTACACCCATCCACGTGGCTGAAGGCTGGAAGATCCTGGAGAGTCTCTTTTCTTCTCTGTCTTCTGTTCTGTGGTTCCTTTTATCTGGTCCGCTACTGGGAGGTTCCTATGAGACCTCTGGAAGTTACTATCCAGATCGAGGGCTGGTCTTTGTATTGCAAATGTGTTGATCTGGATAATCTCTTCAGGTAGTCTCAGATGACTTTAGCTAATGCCAGGTGTGTCAAGTTGACACCCAGGATTAACTATCACAGTGATGGTCAAAGAAGTCCCTGTAGAAAGCGCTGTCTCAGTGAGTGGAACCCCCGGGGGGATGGGGAGGGGTGGAAGGGGATGGGGAGGGTGGGGGACAAAGTGAGGAGAAAAAGATCTTTGTGTCAAGGCACTCAGGAATTTTCCAGCGGTCTTTTGGAGCCTTACTTTTCTTTCCTTTAAAAAATATTTACTAATTTGAGAGAGAGAGAGAGAGAGAGAGAGAGAGAGAGAGAGAGAATAGCTACACACATGGAGGTTACAGGACCGTTTCTGTGAGTTGGTCCCCTCGTTCCATCTCGTAGGCTGTAGGGATTGAACTCAGGTCACCAGGTTTGTGTGCAGATGCCTTCACCCGCTGAGCCATCTCGCCGGCCCTGGATCTTTTTCTTTTCTTATTTTCAAGCTCCACCTGAGGAGGACTCAGCCGCATTGTCCAAGAGTGCCGCGAACATCAGAGTAGCGTGTGCCAGGGAAAGCGTTCTTTAACCTGTACGCTGAGCACAAATCCCAGCCTCACCCTTGCTGCTTTGTGAAGCTGGGTGTTCTCAGGATGCCCCCACATCACAGCTCCCCCTGTGGTCCAGGCCTTCACACGTATCTGTGATCTAACCTGACCCCTGAAATGGAGGTACCCACTGTAAGTCGGGGAATCTAACTGACTTCAGTCCCCAACCTTAGCGTGAAAGGAGGAAAGGGACCTCTGCTCTGCTGCTTGAACTAGAGTCGCTCCCAGGCAAGGAGGTTCCTGCGAGCTTAGGACTTGGCCACCGCAGGACCATTCCCACCTCGTTCGCTCTGGGCCCATGGCGTTAGTCTTAGTAAACCGTTTTTGCAGCTAGGGAATGAAAGAGCACTAAGAACTCTGCCCTTGGATACCACACCAGTGAGACACACACCAACATCTTGACTTGAGAGTCTTTCTGCCCCCAGAGACCTACACTTTTCCTCTTCTCAAGGAGCTGGTGGTGCACAAACCAGGCGAGGAGGGGAAAGGAACAAGCAAAACCAGAATAACGTGTTTCTGAGCATGCACGACATGAAATGGTCACCCAGTACCATGACTAAATGCCAAAGGCAGGCCGCCAGCCAGTGCATTCAGAGGTAGGGGGATTGTCGGGGTCACCACTACAGGTGAGGCATCCCCGAATCTGAGCGCTAAAGAAGCCCTGGAAGTCGGGGGACCTGCCATTCCTTCGGGCTTCAACACTAACATGCAGGGTTTCCTCGTGATGTTGCCTCAAGAACTCTGTGGTCTTGATTTATCAAATGCTGAAATGCGCCTAATAAAAGCCTTCTTTCTGGGCTCTTAAATATCAAGGAGGAGCAGGAAATCGTTTTAACCAGCAGAAGCCCAGCTCCTCAGTCAGATTTGCCGCCAGAGGAGCCTGGAGGAGAGACACACCAGGAGGGGTGCGTCTGCAGCCTCGGTCATGCACAACCGGGTAAATTAAGATCTAAGCCCTCTTCTCAGCAGCATGGACCGGCTGAGAGGCACATAGACAGTACAATGCAGATACATCTCACCAGCGAAGCCGGATTCCAGGGAGTTCATACCCTTCCCAGGCTATTCTGCGGGACTTCCGAATCTCCTGCTCGGTGCTGAGAAACCCAAACTAGGATTCTTGGGAGGGCGGCCACGGGCGGTCCACAGATGGCTGCGTTCACTCCCGCGGAGGACCCAGTGAAGTGAAGGGACACGCTCGGCGAGCTGTGTCTGGCTGCCCTGAACCTCCTCTGCGTGTCTCGCCAGGTCTATTCCAGGTGTCCTGCCACGAGGCAGAGATGCCAGCTCACCATGCGTGGGCTTACAGTCAAATTAGGGCTGGTCACCTAATGTCCAGCCTCCGCCAGGTAAGCAAGGCAAGCGGATGGTAATCTCATCCTCCCCGTTTTACAACGAGGAACCAGGGCTCTGAGAAGCTCACTGGGCGGTTCTGAAGCGCAGGCTTTAATTTGTTTCTTCCCCTCCGACTGTGAATTTTTTGTTGGTGTAGAGCATGGCTGCACGGCTGGGACGCCCACCCTTCCTTCTCCTTGCTCTGAGCTACATTAGATCTGTGGGGTGCTGGCTCTGAACCCTGGTCAGCATTGTGGTGGCCGCCGGCCCAGGCCTCAGCCCAGGCCTGTTAGGTCAGTACCTCTGCAAGGTCAGCAGGGGACATAGTGACGAGCAGCCAGGCCTGTGAGTCCAGGGCCCCAGAGCCCTTACTTGACGGTTTCTGGGTCCCTGTGAATCTGGGGTGAGAGGGAAGAGCATGAGATGAAAGGCTTCTTTCTCCATTGTATAGTTCAGCTAGGTGAGGCTCCCAAATCCCTCCCAGGAAGCGATGGTGGCTCAGCCTGGGGTGGAGCTGTAGTGGAGAAGCGAGTAGGGCGTGTGAGCGATTCAGGAGGGAGGTGGCCAGGTCAGAACGGAAGAAGTCGGAACTGGAAGGGGAATGATGTGCAAAGGCAAGCTGCTACTGCGGGAAGCTGAACACGGGAACAGTCTCGTACCCCCATGGCCCCCTGAGCTAAGCAGGGGGGCCCATGAGGGCTAGCCTTGGGAGCACTCAGGAGGACTTGGGAGGCTGTCCCAATATTAGACACCACTGCCATTACAGAAGAAAGTGTATCCTTTTATAGACCCTCCCCACAGCCTTTAAGGTAGATAGGAGCCCCCTCCCCCATTTTACAGGTGGACAGCCTGAAGCCCAGAGAGGTGACGTGACTTTCTAAGGCCATAACTAGTTAGCGAAAGAAGTACTAGTAGTCACCTGCACCTAATCCAGGTCTTTTTTTTTTTTTTTTAATAACCCTTTAAAAAGTTGATGTCTTGGGGCTGCAGAGGTGGCTCAGGAGTTAAGCGGGGTTGCAGGCGGAAGGTCCTGAGTTCGGATCCCAGATCCCACGTATAGACGCCAGGCGGAAGCGGGGGCGGCCTGCGCTTCTGGTCCTGGTAGGGCGGAGCCTGTGAATCCCGGGGCAGAAGGAGCTGGAGGCGTCCATGGTGGTTCGCGAATTCGTCCGTGGTTCTACATATACTCAGACACACACACACACACACACACACAGACACACACGCGTGCGCGCACATATACACGCATATGCACACAGTTGAATAAATAATAATAATAACAAAAAAATTTTAAAAAAAAGTTGATGTCTTACAAAAAATTGTGCCAATGAATTAGGTCCTGGGTCCTTTCACAGATTTTTTTTTGGGGGGGAGGGAGTTATCACTGCATCCCTCTACCCCTAACACACACACTGTGGACTGAGCAAGGAAGGGTCTTTATCCAAGGAACTATTGGGTTAATGTTTTTTCCTTGGACCACCCACACACAGCACATTCATCACCGGCCATAAAATCGTGCTGTTCTTTAAAAGGAAGGGAAACCTTGTTCCTATTACTTATCTCTGGGGAGTGGGTGCCCACCTCCCCTGTCTGCCCTCCCACTGTGCTGACTCTGCACGACACCAAGAAATATTTCTTCTTATTTGTTCTAGATTTACTGTCCAGTATTTCTTCTGTTCTCATTTTATGCGACAGGCAACTGAGCGATTTTCTCCCAGTCCTCTCTGTGAATCTCAACCCCTCTGTAAATCTCCACTGACAACACCTCTCCAGCCCTAAAAGAAAAAAGTCAACCCCAGCTTTGGTGGCCTTCGTTGGGGGCTGCTGCGGTTGCCTCTCCGGGATTCTTTAGGGTGCCTGTCATCGGGCAGAGGGCAGCCTAGGACTGAGCTCAGAATCTCCCTTATCACTGGAATTCACCTCCTGCTACCCTCTCTCCCGTATACACATTGCAGGGTATCGAATAACTGTCTCTCCCATGTTAGGCATGAGGTCAAAGTGCAAAGGACAACGCCGGTGGCCAGAAGTGCTTACAACCTCTCTGTGGGAGTCTCTGAGTCCTAGAAATACATAGATTACTTTGTCGGATACGGGCTTGCACTGCCTCCACCATCCATTGACATATTACCAGGTCAGGCAGTGGAGTATGGGCCTGATTTTAACAGATGTTGGGTGGAATTTGCGATGCTATCCCAGAACTGGAACTTTGCTTAAGCCAAGGTGGAGGTGGAGGATGGTGGGAGGCAGGAAAGCGCCCCTGTGGTCCAGGAAGAATGGGGTGTGAAAGACAGGAGGAAGGGCTGGAGGTAGGGTGGTTGCCTAGCGCGCGGGAAGCCCTGGGTTTGGGCTCCAATGCCAGCTCCAAGGTAAGGCCTGGTGGCACACCAGTGATCCCAGCACTCAAGAGGGGGCGGGAGGAGGGTTACAGAGTCAGGAAGAGAAGATGATAGAACAAGCTGGGACACGCTGTCAAGGGTGGGGGAGGGGTAGGAGGAAGACGGAGGGAGAGCGGCCAGGTGGTGATGAGGTCTTTCCCACCTAGACAGAAACGGTCCTAACATAGCTGCCCAGAGCTGGCGTCTCTGAGTGGTTGGGTCGTCCGAGCATGGGAGTTGGAGTCAGACACAGAGGCCCTCAGGGAAGTGGGGATGGGGTTCAGGGGGAACCTTAAGTCGGGTGCTCCATGGCACGCGAGGAAAGTCGAAAGTTGCCTGGGTGGAGGATGTGCAAGTCTTGGCCAGGATAGGCCTGCGGCTGGGGGCGCGCTGCCTGTCCCCGCTTGCGCGCACGGCATCTCCTTCTCCACGTCTTTTCTGGGCTGCGCTGTCCAGGAGGGCCTTGGTGATTATAGTCGAAGCAGTAAACACCGCGCCCATCAAACCCTGAAAAGACAGTTTTCCACTGTTCAACGGAAGAGGCAGCTGGAAGGGTTCCGTGTCCCAAGTCACCCAGCAACGAAGGCTGCGCCCTCGCTCCGCTTACCCACTCCTGCCCCAACGCAGATCGGTCTGTTGTCACCAGAGGGCGCGCCCGCCCTGAGAGCGGTTCCGGAGGGCGGTGGGTGGGCCTTTGCTTGGCAGGATTCCCGGGCAGAGCCACCGCGAGGTGACACCCACCGTGGGGTTTCTGCAGCCCACTACCTTGCGGGGGTGCAGTCTGCAGGGGGAGCCGTCAGCATCTGTCACTCACATGCTCTTTCAAACAGAAGCGCTAGCTTCCACTTAACCTATGTATTTCCTCTCTCTCATCTCCCCACCCTGTAGCCAGTGCTACCAACTTCAGAGAGGCAGGCGGGGTTGAGGATCCGCCACATCCAGGGAGGGAGAGACTCGGCAGAAGGGGTCTGAGCTGGTAATTGTGGGTGCCCCCTCTTTTACCAGATGACAGAGGCAAAGGGTCTGGAACGGCAGGGGTGCCCTGGAAATGACATGGGGTGTGGGGGACAGCTGAGGCCGAGGCGACAAGTCCCAGTGTTTTACTCTCACGCAGCACCCCAGCAGCACCCCACTTCTCTGGTACCACACCTCTATTTTAGTGTTAACATTCCGTTGCTTTAATAAATACCTGACCCAAATGATTTAGGGGGACCGAGTATTTCATTGACTCCCAATTCTAGGTTACGGTTTTACCATGGTAGAGAATTAGCAGCAGGCCATGAAGGAACTAACCACATCTTATCCAGAGTCAAGGCAGGTGCCAGCTAGTTCTCTCCACCTTTATCCATCTGCCCTGGGTAGTCTCACCCACGGTAGCCTGGGTCATCTCACATTCAGGATGATATTAAGACAATCTCTTACGGGCTTCCTCAGAAGCAGGCCCTTACTAAATCATTCCTCATAAGTGTGCCCAGATGCCCACCTCATAAGGGGCCTGTTGACAACTGATACTGATAACTGCCACAGGTAGGAAGAGAGATTTCAGGCGGGGTGGTGGAGTCCTGAGGGAATCTGCCAGGCCCAGAGGAGAGAATCTAAACACATAGTTGGTACCCTCAGCGGGCAAGCGCTTGCCAGGAAGGAAGCGCTAAGTCCAATGCTCACTGTCCTGATAATTTTTTTTTTTTTTTTGAGACAAGGTTTCACTCTGTAGTCTAGAGTGGCCTGGAAATTACTATAAAGCCTACGCTGGTCTGGAACAATCCTTCCCTAGCCTCTGGGTGCTGTGAGTACAGACCTATGTCACTAAACCTAGATTTCACTGTCCCACCAACAGTTTAAGGGTTAGACTTTGAAAAGTTTTCATTCAGCTGTCAAATTTCTCAACTTTATCCACCCCCCAGATCCCCTCCCATGATGCTATATCACCCAAACCTGGGTGTTTCCTTGGCCTCTAGAGTTCATGGTTCGTATAAGGATCACTCACAGTAGTGCCCCCTGCATTCCCAAAGGAGACCTGCGTACAGTGGATGGGTTTGTGATACCATAGTCTTCCCCACTTCCTCCTGTTCTTCCCTGTCTGTCCCCCACCTGTTACCACATCTGCTGCTGAAGCAGGCAAGAGATGTGGGTGAATCGGGAAGATTGTAGGCCGTGGTCAGATTATGGTGTGCTGTTTGGATGTATGTCTTCCGTCATGGTTGCCTTGGCTACAATCAGTCACAGGGTCAACCTGGCTGGCAGGGCTGTGTTTGTGTCGCCTCGAACCTGGCTGATCAGTGTTATGTCTTCACGCAGAGGCACAGAGCTTTGGCCTGCTAGATCCCAAACTCTGCTACCTGCTGGACGGGATCCTCTTCATCTATGGAGTCATTGTCACTGCCCTGTTCCTGAGAGCCAAGGTGGGTACCCTCAGGCTCTGGGAGGGGGGATGGGCTCTACCATGGGGTGGATGTGCAGGATATGCTCGGTTTTGGAAAGACTCAGACTGGGGCTATGTCTAAAGCTTAGTGTGGATAAACAAAATATTCATTTAGATGGGCTGAGAAAGTGGGGTGTCTGAGCCAGAAAGGATGGTGCATGTGGGGGTCTAACATTAAGTGCCTCAGTTGTAGTGAATGGGGGTCAGACTGCCTCCTGGCTTGCGGGGCTGACATTCTGTTAGGGCAGGACGGGAAGGACCTGCAGCCTCTTCTTGGGCCTGCTGTCCAGCTGCCAATCAAGACCAGCCAGCCTTTCTCTCCTAACCTCAGTATCCTCATGGGTGGGCCAGTCTACCATGTGTACCCAAATCTTGGAGATGGTGCACCAGGGGTGAAGGTGGGGAACTCATCACTTCAGCTCCTGGGCACCCATTTCCTTTCTGGATATTAGACTCCGACATCCAAGATTTTATTCGAAAAGGACTTACTGTTCTTTTGTTTGGAAATACTGCGTAGACGATCTTTAAGGTTGTCTCTGATTCCATGCGGCCTTACAGCTCCTCTGTGCTGAGTGATGAGGGCTGGAAAAAGTGAGAGGTTGTGCAGGTAGGGCAGGTGCTCAGGACTAAACAAGCAAGTGGTTTCCCAGCATAGAACAGGCTGAGCCAGAGCCTTGTTTAAAGTCCTGGGCCTCCAAACTTGCCTGGTCCAAGTCACTAGGCAGTTCACTGTTCATGCAGGGTCTTCTGAGATTCCCCGGGGACACCCACAGGCTCTGGAGGTAACCGTGGCCTCCAGGGGCACCGGAAGAGTTTAGCATGGATAGAAGAGAAAGGACGCTTGAGCTCAAAAAGGGGGGCTGCTTGGACCCCTGTTGGGGTGAGCAGCAAAACGCCTGGCCCACGCGGTCTGTGGTCACTGAGCATCATGGGCTGTCATTGGCACGGAGGCCCTCTCCCGTGGACAGCTGCTTACTGCGGGCTGTGACACCTCTCTGCTCTGTTGCAGTTCAGCGGGGGTGCAGATGCCGCCGCCAGAGCCGCCGCCTACCCTCAAGGCCCCAACCAGCTCTATAATGTAAGTTCTGCTCCAAAGGGCAGATATAGCCCTAGATCTGCCCTAGCTCAGCTTCAGGACTGGTGCGCAGCCAGGTCCTTGCAAACCTGCTGGCAAGTGCCGGTCGCAGCGATGTGGCTGTGAGTGTGATGTTCTTTAACGATTGGCTGCACAGTGCAGTCCTCTCTGTAGTGAACGCCCAGCAGCCATCCAGTTTGCAAAGGCTAGAGGTGGGTGCGGAAACGTCACAGAAGATGGGGAGAGGGGGGAGTCACATTCCCTATGGAGTGTGATTCCCCTCTGGGCAGTACTCGTTTAGTGGTAGTGTTATTACTAATCCCACTCAACCAGTATATTAAGAAAGGCACCTGCACTTCAGGGGTGCTGCTGACCTCCTAGTAGTGGGTGTTCTCTGAGCGGTTCTCTAGGGTCCTGGAGTCCAGCTGAACCAGCTCTCTTGCCTCTGTCCCTCCCTTCTTCTTTTTTTTTTTTTTTTCTTTTTTTTAAACCACCAGGAGGGAAACCAGATTTCCCAGGTGAGCTGACTTTCTTCTCTTTTCTGTCGGTGACACCTTTCTGTGCGTTTTAGGAGCTCAATCTAGGACGAAGAGAGGAGTATGATGTTCTGGACAAGAGGCGAGCCCGGGACCCCGAGATGGGAGGGAAACAGGTAGGTTGCTCCTGGAGAAGATGTCTCCGTGGGACAGCGTCTCAGCTCTACCACACGGGCAATGGGACTCCCCAGCAGCATGGTTAGGGCCTCCCAGCCCGGCGGGAGAGACCTATGCGCTTCCATCTCCGGTCCTCCTTGCTCCGTCCCGCATCACAAGGGCCTCGATGCGCCTCACTTTGGCCTCATGTCTAAGCTGTGTCCACGTCTCCTGCACATTCACTGGCCACCCTAAATGTACACGTGGCGGCCATCTGCCCTCAGAGAGACAGAGATGGCGACAAGGAGCACACAGGAGGGCTCTAAGGACACTAGACAGGGCCTTCTGGATTCTAGGCGTCCTTCTAGAACATAGTCATGTCAGGTCCAGGTGACTGTATCCTCTTGACTTTATGGGGCGAGGAGGAGCAGGATGAAGTCACAGGGCAAAGACCTAACTTAAGGGCCGTACTGCCTGCAGTTACCATCCAGCGCTCACCCAGGCCCTCTGGGTCCTGTTCCGGGTGCCCGCTGGTAAAGCACCTGGGCAGTAGGAGAGATCCCCACTCCTATCCTGCCCTCCAACCTCAGCCCTTCTTCCCACTCCTCCTATTCTGACTAGGAGGAAGGGTGGAGAAGGTGGGGGCGGGGGGTCGATCTCTGCATGACACTCCTCAGTAGGACCTGCCAAGCAGTGGCTGACCCCACCCCAGACAAGGTGAGGCTTCAAGCCGAGTCTTAGCTCGTGCCGTAAATCTGCAAGGGGACAGACAGACGGGACATCGGCAAACATTCCTAAGTGCTTCCTGGCGAAGGCAGGCGCTGGGAAGGCCAGATGGGGGGAGGAAGTGCATGGGTAGGCGTGTACGAGCAGGTAGGAGTTGTAGAGTGCCGGCAGGACTGCAGAAGCACAGGAGACAGACAGCAGAATCTCGGGGTGCTGTGGGAGTCAGGCACTCTGGCCTGGGGAGTTCCTCGCTAACTTCTCCCTACTTGTGTTTCCCAGCAGAGGCGGAGGAACCCCCAGGAAGGCTTGTACAATGTAAGTAAGGGGGAACTCGCCATCCTGCCCGAGAGCTGGCACAGGGTCCTCCCTCTGCCAGTTTTTCTGCCTTCCCTTGGGTCTGCCCTGCAGGTAGCTAGTGACACAGTTGAGCACCTCACCTTCCCTTCCTTCCTTCTACGGCAAGGTCTGCCTGCCTCTCCACCCTGGATGAGCTTGACTGCCATATCAGGCCACCCAGGGGACCCTTGCAGGTGGCCCTGTAGAAATGACTCTGGGCTTCGGGTGAGCCCGTATGCCGTCCAACATCCCTGGCTTGTCTATGGGTCTAAACCTCACCTTTCCGGGCCTTTCCTGAGTGACTCTGCTTAATGCAGAGGGCTGGTGACTCCTCGAACGCTCCTAACTCAGGATGAGGAACACAGCGGGGCAGTCGTGGACTGAGCCATTTGTGAACTTACGCCTTGGAGCCTGGGTGATGGAAGTCTGCCAATTCAGGAATCCAGAGGCTCCCGTGGGAGAGAGCCCACTCTTTCTGAGTTGGTTAGAAAGTCAATGTCCCACCCGTTCTTCTCCAGGCACTGCAGAAAGACAAGATGGCAGAGGCCTACAGCGAGATTGGAATGAAAGGCGAGGTGAGTGGTGCTTTCTCGATTCCTGAGGGGGCGACCCTATCACAGGCCTCCTTTCCAGTGTGTTCCTCCTGCCAACTGTAACAGTCTATCGGATGAAGGGCGCCCAACCCTCCCAGGTGTTCAGCGCGTGAATCACCGTTGGCACTGAAAGGCAAATCCAGTCTGCCCAAGCTTTGCAGAAGCAATTTCAACTGTTCACGTAGAGTCACTGTCAACCAGAAGGGTTGAATGTGTGAAGTGTGCTGACCCTTGATCCCAGGGAAGAAGGGAAAGCCTGGGCTCTTTGTTCCTAAACAATTTCCTAAGAATTTCAAAACAGGGAGGGAAAAACATTGAGTTCTTCTAAGCAGGGGCCCTATGCAAACAGCCACCAGACTGTGTGTCCTCTCTGACATGGGCAGAGCCTTGCGTGGGGGCTGCGTTCAGTCCCCACAAAACCTGATGAGAAGGATGTGGAAGGCAAGGTATGGGGATGCTACATAAGTTACCCAGGCCCCTTAGCAAGGACCCATCATCTGGCTGCCATTCCCAGTCCGCCTTGCCTGCTGGGTAAGATCTAGGCCTGCAGGAAGACCCACTTTTATTTCTAAGCTGCTGACTGCATGACCAGGCACCCCTGGGGTCAGGCCCTTGCCTGATGCCCATCAGAGTCAGCCAGGCCTCCCCTTATTTCACAGAGGTGAAGGTCTGAATGGGGACCACAAGACCCTTCTCTATGGAAGGGAGGGATACTGCTGGGAACCAGTTCTTTCTTTGAAGGACCCTTTGAGTAAGGACAGTCGACACTTCTGACTTTCATCTCCTTTTTAATTCACAGAGACGGAGAGGCAAGGGGCACGATGGGCTTTATCAGGTGAGAGTGGCCGGGCTTCCTTCTGGGTGGGTCCGTCTGCCATGGACCGAGATTGATGCTCCCATGTTTTGCTTGCTGGTAGCATTAGCCCTTGCCAACAGTCAGGCAGGGGGAGTCCAGGGTACTCGTGTAGACAGAGGCCACTTTACTGCCAATGTCTCTATAGCAGAGCTGGAAAACCAGCCATTCAAGCGGATACTTGGATCTACCAGAAGGCTGTCGGAACCCATACATTATTAGGCATAGCAAACAGACAGCAGCAACTGTGGTGGATGGAGCGGGAGATGCTCAGAGGTGCATAGTAGGCAAAGGTCCTTATACAAGTTGTTCCTAGTTTCTTGGTAACTTGGCCCTTGCAGAGACCTTGCTGTGCCCTAATTCAGGGACTTAAGATTTAGGAGGTGGGCAGGAGGACTGAAGAAAAACAACTCTGTCAGTTTCAAAAGGAAGGTCTTATTTGTCATCAGGTGCCTGGTTTATGCAAATAAGTGCAATAATTATGCAAAGCAAGTGCAGTGGACCTACCTTTCTAAAAAAAGAGATCCCCAGCAGGCTCATCTTTCTTTCCGGCTGCCCCGGCATTGGGCTCAGTACAGAGATATGCTCGCTAAAGCTGCTGGATGCCCCTCTCTTTCTTGGCTGTTGGAACAGGAAAACAGGCCTCTTCGCTGAGGCTGGGACCAGCAACACTGTGGGGGGCCTAAGACTCGCAGGTCACAGAGCAGGGCTTAGGCCCAGGAGCCCCCTCGCTTCCCACGATGCTCCAGACTTACACTGGGGGCCCTGTTATCAGGGACAGCAGATTCTCTGGAGTAGGTCCAGCCTCACCTAGATTCCAGCTCAGTATTTGACTCCGGGAAGTCTTCTTCCTCTTCCACCTGACAGGAAGTTGGCTGGACTCAGGTGCTAGAGGACACAGCCCTTGGGAAGCTGGGAAAGGGATGAGAACCTCACTGAAAAGGAGTTGCTGCAAGGCCATGACCTCCCACCTGGAGGATGAAAGGACCTCCTGGAGGTGGCGTGGGGTCCCAGGCGAGCTGTTGCTGAGAGTTCTGCTCACTCTTCTCTGATTTGCTTTCACCAGGGCCTCAGTCCAGCCACCAAGGACACCTATGATGCGCTTCACATGCAGACCCTGCCCCCTCGCTAACAGATTTCCCACCCCGCCGGACCTGCTGACACTGATTGTGAAGGACACAGGATAAAGCATTTGCAGCTCAGTTCGTCCATCTCACGACACCCACGTAATTCTTTCTATGAAGAGGATGTTTCAGGTTGTCGTACTTATTCTTCAGTCCCTGGACTCTTTAAGGGAGACACCCCCACCCCCCCTGCAGCATCCCAAGCCCTGTTCTTTGGTCTTCTGGTGACCGTAGGCAGCCCCCTCTCCCTGCCTACAGTGCTGGCCTGGGGCCTAACATGTCCCGTCTCATTGCTGAGTTATTCACTCTGTTTTGTGAAGTCCCCGAAGATACCCCCATTCCCCCACCCTCAGTTAGGAACACAGGCTGTTTATAGTGCCAGTGCTGAGTGGCTTTGCTCCTGTAAATTTGGCTTCTGTTGCCATCTTTTCCTCTGGTCAGGAGAACTTGTAAATAGGCCAAGTTGTGAGAAGACCAAGCAGAAGCCGGCAGCGCTGAAGAATGGAAGCGGCTTGCAGAGAAGGTCCCTGCGCAGGGGAGCAGCTTGCAGAGGTCCCCGCACAGGGGAGCAGGCATACTTTCCACATCGCTGAACCAATGTGTTCAGACACTCCAGAGTGGAAAGATGCCCCACCCTTGTGGACTCACACTCCGAGGGCAGATGAATTATGTACAAACTGGTACAAAAAACACAGGATGCCTAATCATTAACCCACTTGTTGACTGGTGACTTTTTTTGATAGGTATATTTTAAAAAAATAGATTGTACATAGACAGTCACCAAAAGGGGAAATGTACATGACCAATAAATATTTGGAGAAAAAAACCTCACAGGATGTCATGGCAGAGTGTGAGCAGGGCAGGGGAGCCTGAGAGCAGGGAGCAATTCCTGCCTTTTCCCCAGTAATCCGGCTCATCTGTTCTTGTGGAATGAAGATCTGCGCCCCCCCCCTTGTGGTGGCACAATGGTCCCATTCAGTGGTCCCGTTCAGTCTCATGGCATAACGAAAGCGGCTCTGCTTGGTTTTAAGTTATACTGGCTTCCTAAAGCCTTCTACTTGACATAATAAATGCTTCCCTGAAAGTGTTTTAAGTTTGATTTCCATGGTCTGGGGTAGTCGTGCAGATTCAGCTATTTCTGAAGTGGATGCAGAAGTGCAATTCCACTGAGGATATGCAGCTGTGGACAGTTGCACGGAGCCATCGCAAGTCACTGTGGGGCAGTGTCAGTGAATGTGGAACTGGACTGTGGCTGTGCTGCCAGCCAGCTGTGCCCAGTGCCAAGTGGGGGAATGGGCCTCAGCTTCGTAACTGAACTAGGACAATGGGAAGGACCTGAGAAACTCCCAGGACAGCAATGTTATGAGCAGCATGTCCAGGAGTGATCACTGGCTGACCCCATTTCACCTGCAACCCACCCCTGGAATGGGGTGTATGTGTGGCACAGTGGGTGGACACAGTCTTTGAGGTCAGCTTTTCTTACTTACCAAAGGTGGTCCTGTACCAAGCAGGGCTCTTTGTAACTGGAGGGGCTCTATATAACCTCTAACTCATCAGTTTCAACTAATGTGTATAGACTGCAATTTCCAATGTGGCTTTTTCTGAAGCTGAAATGTTCAAAGCCCCCTAAAAATCAAGGTCTAAGAGCAATGAATGCAAACTGTCCAGACATAGGACAACTCAGGGAAGTCAGGAAAAGACCCTCACCGAGTAACCCAGCCTTGCAGGAGCCTGCCACTCACGGGGAAACTAAAGCTGGGCTCTGCAGTCGGAATAAGCGAGCCTTAGACCTGGGGCTATGCCAGACCTGGTTTCAAGATCAGTGGAGTCATGCTCAAGGCTCGGCTGGCTGGCTGGCAAGCATGACCCAGTTCTGTCAAGAACATGTCTCTGAAGGTGAACAGGAGAGCTGACAGAAGCCTATGGCTGGAGCTAACCTGGACTAAGAGGTCTTACCTGAAGCCTAACTACACAGAGCAAGCTGAGAGAGATCTGATGTGTCTACCTGAACCAAGCAGAAGGATCTAAGTTCCTGGGGGTACAAGCCCCAGATGCAAGGTGACAGTGATTGCTACGCCCAAGGCCTGACAGGCAGCCTCACCATACTACATGACATGAGTTGGTCCTTCATTCCAGACACTGCAGGATAGGAACTATCAGGTAATCTGACAGGGTTTAAAATATCAAGCTAAGGCATTAGTCCTGATTGTGATTCAAATGTAAAACTGTAGCCTAAAGATCAAAGAAACATGTAATTTTACTTGAGGAAACTCTTAGTATCACTTTCTATTTTCTTTCTTAAGATCCAAGGTTTTGGTCAGCCGTTAGTGGCTCATGTTCATAATTCCAGCACTCAGAAGGCTGAGGCAGGAGGATTGCCACGAGTTCAAAGGTCAACAGGGGTTACATCATTCCAAGTCAGCCAGGGCTGTGCAAGGGGACTTTTGTGTTGAAAAAAACAAACTCAAGGTTTTTCTTGAAGACCCAGCACTCCTGGTTTATAAACGGGACAATATTCAAACACTCCCGCAAGGTTCAGTGGCCAAAACAAAGGACAGATGGCTGGTACAGCAAATAGAACATCCACAGAGGACTTAAAGGCAAGTTTTCACAGTGTTTTTCTGCTGGGGTTCTTGGTGGCTCAGGGAGTCTTGTGCGCAGTGGCACCTACTTTGGTGACCCACAGCTGCATTCTGACTGCCCCTGGGCCTCAGCTTTAATCCCTGGTCTTTGAAATAAGTACGAGGCTCTCTAAAGGGGACCAGGGCAGCTGCTCCTCATTGCATCTTGTTGGGAGTTCTGCTTCCTGTGGACCTTGGGAGGGGCTAGAACACAGCTTCCTTACTTAGGGCTGCAGGGTCACAGTCTCAGCTGAGGTAGGCTCACCCTTTGGAGGTGACATGGTTAATTCTTGCTGGAGTCTCTCTTATGTAAGCTGCCTCTATCTACCAAAAATTTTTTGTTAATAACCCGAAATGATCTTTAGTTAATAACTTTACAGACTTACATACAAGACATAACTGCAAGCAGGGAAGGAGTGGAAAACAGCAAGTTCTTTGGCTTAGGAGCAGAAAAGAAGACCATGTTTCTGTCTTCCAGCTTTTGTCCTTTGGCAACATCTTGAGACAGGGAGTGCTCGTCACCTTCAAATTCAAGGTCACACATGTGACTTGACAGGTCACTTTCAACAAGCTGAAGTTCTCTGTGGGAAATCTGTTGTGGGATTCCAATTTTCCTTCTCCTGAAACCAATGAATTGTAGGAAGATGGCAGATGTTAAATAGTATGAAAAGCCAGGGGAGCAGCTAGCAGAGGCGGGTTAGACTCCTCCTCCAGAGGACCCAGGAGAACAAACCATCCAAGGGCCGGAAGTCAAACAATGAATTGGGAACAGCAGAACCCCATCCTAAGCTTCCCGCAGGATCAGCCAAGGGCCTCGTGTCTGCGGAGGGGGAAGACGGTGGCCCCAGCTCCTGGAGGCTCAACAGGAAACTGGAGACACCCAGATGCTTGCAGTGGCTCTGGGTTCCCGAGAGACCGGCCAAGAGGAATGATTGGCTCATCACCTGAGAAGTCTGTGGACACGCCTATGCAAAACATCCAGAACACCAAAATCAGCAAGGGCACAGAGACACACGCAGTGTGAAAACACTTGGAAAATGGTTTAATGATGTTTTACAACAGAAATCGGAACTGTACAGTTACAGTAAGTTTAATATATATAAAAAATTACAGCAGACAAATGCATCTACACAAAATCTACCATTTCATTCTGATTCACTGGCACGGACACAATCTCTCCCAAGCCTAAACCGCTGGGGCAGCCCCAGGAGGGGGAATCATATCAAGGGCACTCTTACACTGCACCTCATTGTCCCCACCACCTTCCTGGGCCTTTGGAGGCATCAGCTAATCCCCAACATATAGAACTGTATTTCAGGCTTTCCGAACCAAGAACAATGTGTTTCCCAGGGGTACAGATTCCAGGGCCCACGCTCCATGTAATCAGCTCAATTGTATCAAATATTCCCACCAGAGGAGAAATGGCTAACCAGGAGCTCTGGGGCAGCGAGGCTACACAAGAGCCACCCAGACTGCAAAGTCATCGTAAGGAGAAATGTAGAGGACTCCAATAAACTACTTGGGAATTGTCACGGCCTCATTACAGCTGCTGGACAATTTTGGAAAGAATCATTTACACCACATCTTAAGTTTCCACAAAGAACTTAACTCACATTTCAAAGTACATAAAAAGTTTTGGGAGGCCAAGGGGCCAATTGCCCTTGTGTCCCCCCTTGACAACAGTGGAAAAACACCCCTGAATCAATATTAAAAGAAAATGAAGAAGGTAAAAGAAAAAGTGGGGGAAGATAAGGTATTTTAAAGACAGGGAAGAAACATCTTTAGAAAAACACGATTACTGCCTCTTTAAAACCAAACCAAACCCTAGTTGGGCACAGTAATCAGTGACTATGCAATCCAAACCAACACCTGATAGAAGAGTATTACTCAGTATTATGTACATTTAGAACTTTTTCATTTTCTTTTTTTATTATGAACACCTAGGCAGTGAAAACTGTTATGTTAATACATACATAGACACACCTGAAACATACAAAAATACTATTATTTCAAACTACTAAGAATAGGACAGCTCAACTGTTTTCATGCTATGACTTTAGAGCATCACACTGAAACAAACAAGAAGTTAAACGACATTTTTCTTTTTAATATCCCAGAAATATACCAAAATATACATCTAAGCTTTGGAATTACTGAGGTTAGACTAATGCAAGTGCTGGGTAATCGTACTTAATACACAAGTCTAAGGTTCTGCAGGAAAGAAATTATCTTTGGTATCTGCATCAGGCTAATATTAACATTTGGGTTTTGCTTTGGATAGAGCTTGTATGACCCTTGAACCAAATGCCCCCCTCCCCCAATCAACTGAGATTAAAAAGATCCATGTAAAAAGTTCCTTCATTTGTAATCCCCCAACCCCCCCAAGTTAAAAAGTCACAGGCATCTATCTAGCGCAAAAGGTTGTGAAATACAATGCATAGTTGCACAGTGGTGCTGCAAAAAGAAAACGAAACTACAATACAGAGAAAGGAAAAGCTTGAGAATCGCAGGGGCAGCCACTTCCAAGCAGTTCCAGTAAAGGAAAAGAGAAGACAGACTCAGGGCGCCCTGGTCTGCCCAGCCCACAGGTGAAAGCTCCCAGCGAGCCGCCAAGCGTGCGCCAGTGTCTTCAACTTCCCCCACTCTGTGGTGTCTGCAGGCCAGTCGGGAACAGTTCCCAGCCCTTGGTCCCAGTGCTCAGTTCTGGGGGTGACCCTGGTTGTGGTTGGACAGGTTATGGTGGTTGATGGGCTTTTGGCTTTTGTTTTGGAAAAACGTGATGTGCCAATTTATTTCATGCATGATCACAAGCTGGTAAGGGCCAAAGCCATGGAGCACGTCTCCTGAATGTGGAAAACGGCTTGATTTGCCCTTCTGACTGATCACGCGTGCCCCCACCTGCCTGCCTTCAAGCGCCAGGACGCCACAGACTGGATTGATGTGAAGACTTCCCTTTTCTTTGGTTTTTTTGTTTGTTTTGAGTTTATACAATCATTAAGAAATCTTTGGTTTTGGCTGGAAATTTTAAACAAAACAAAAAACAAAACAAAAACAAAAACAAAGAAACCACCCTCCCTGGCTTATAGCAGCAGTATTATGACCTGGCTAAGCTTTTTTTTAATTTTCTCTTTCTCTCCAACTTTGGTGGAGGGGTGGTGGGAACTGAAGGCTGAGAATTACATTCAAAGAAAAGGTGAAAGGGCTGGGGATGCAATTTCTAGAGATCATATTGGATATAAGATTGTCAAATAATAGTAATAATAATAAAAAATTAAAAAAAACCAAAATATGTAGGTTTTTCTTTTTTGGTCATGTCAAAGGAAAGAAGTGAAATGCATACGCAGCAGTTAGCTTATGTGAGCCTCTGGCGTCTGCTCTTCTATCTCACGTCCTCACCCCACCCAGGAAAAGACAAGGACAGAAGTCAAGAGTGTGGCCAGCAGTGAGTGCAGGGTGGAAAGGGCTGTGGCCAGCTGGCGTCTTTAAAGGCAAGATGGTGGAGAAACAGATGTTAAGAGACCTGTTAAGACCCTCTGCAGCAAGAAGAGACAGCAGATTGCAATTTGCCCACAGTTTGCAGTATTCTTAAAGCAGAGACAGTCAGGATTCAGGGGTCCTGCCCAGGCAACAGGTCTGATGATGCTGTAGGCCAGAGTTCACCATTACAGAGAGGAGGGAGGGTGGCCTGGCGACTCTGCAGGGCTGAGAGGAAGTTCGAGCAAGTTACTAAGTCAGAGTTAGAAATGAGGTATATAACAGCTCCTGGACTCACCTAACCTTCACTACGCCCATAGACGAGGGGAAGGGCTGAGGCCCACTCTGGGAAGAGGGAGACCTCGTGTGCACTGAGTAATGCACACAAGCCCATGTAAGCAGAGGTAAGAAGCTGGAAGAAGCCTTTCTCTCCCCAGTCTGCTCTTAGAAACACACCATCTGAACTGCAGAAAGTCAATGTTGTACTATGATTACAATGTCTTAGGATATCTACTCCCTCTTTTTATTGCCAATCCAATGTTTGCAGTTTCGAATCCAGCCTGGCTGGCACTAGTTCGCACCATTCCAAGAAACTACATGCCTTCTACTACTTCTTCTATTACTCATGTAGGAATGGAACCCAAAATATGGCTCCCCCACAATCTTAGATGACAGTATTCCTAACACACAGTCACTTAGCTTTGGAAAGTGCATTTCATTTTTGCCTGTATCATTCAAACCTTGAGACACTGTTAAGATGGGATGGGGGTTGCCCTCTCCATTTTTATTCAAAAGAGATCACAATTTTAAGGAACTCTAGTGTTCAGATGTGCCATTTTTAAACAGCACTATATCCAACTGTCTGCCTGCAGACTTTGGAATACACTGATGGAGAGTTCGATGTCACTGCCAATTTATGAAATAAGCCTTAGCTGCTTTTGTGAGGATTCGGCCAAGTTAAATAGTCATGAACAAGTAAAAAAAAAAAAAAAAAAAAAAAGAAAACATGGGAAAACTTTGCAGCAGATTTGAACCTTTTTTTTCTTGTTCAGTACATTAGTCTGGGGGGGGGGTTGTCTTTAGCTTTTTGACAGTGTCCTGGGTTTGAACCAGGTGGAGTGCAGAGTGTCAGACTCAGGGACACAGAAAATCAAAAACCATGTCTTCCTTCCCTGACCCAGGGAACTACATACACTCCAAGTGTTGCTCATGACATATACCTTGTTTCCCACAGTTTTTGTTTCAAGTGCTCTTACTTTCAATACCCCTATCACATTGTAAACCTACCTAATGCCTTGATAAGTCACGCAACATCAACACTACTTTTACATAATGTCAGAATAATAACTAGTAAAGCTTTCATGAAGTTAGCAACCTGATCACTTTCTATGGACTACTTGAGAATGACATCTGTCTTTCCCCTCTCTGTGTGTCATTAGCTGCACCCCTAAACAAGGAACTACTCAATTTCCTAGAGGCCTCATCTTGAGAAATTGTGATCAGAGCAGAAGAATAAGTCACTGTCTTTTGGTTTTCATGTGATCCTGCCCTTGGAAACGGTGCTTCATGGCAGAACAGGATGGCACATAGGAGCATGACCTGGCCTCGAGCAGGCTGGATGGGCTACTTGGATTTAAAAGGATAAGACAGAGGGAAATACAGAGTTTTACTTCTATTTTTTTTCCCTTCCCTACATTTCTTTCTCAGCAATTCCAAGAATATCAATACTATAATGAGCATTTCTATTCATCTTTACAAAGCAAGTAGAGTGAAACAAAACAGACCTTATCTCCAAAGTCAGATTAACTAGTAAGACTTTTTTCAAAAACTAGGGAAGGAGAGAAGAAAAAGGGGAGAAGAGAGACAAGGTAAAGCTTTTCTAAGTGTTAGCGCTGTATTTGTATCCTTCTGCCTGTTTTGAAAACTTGAAGATAAACGATGGCAGAACAGTCTTTGGTCTCCAAATCAAATCTCACTTAAGTTCTGTGAGATGGACATTTATTTAAAAAAAAATAATTGTTCTAGAGATAACTATCTAGAGATAATAGCTCTTCAGTCTACATCTGAGTTCAGGGAATCAAGAAACTTTGTCTCAGAGCATGAGCAGAAAAGGTTCTTGGTTCAATTTCTACTAAACCAGTACCATTTCTCTCTCATTCACAGTCCTATCAAGAACAACTTTTTTAGCTCACCAACCAAATAACCCTTAAATGTCACACTTTATCACAGATGCCAAGTTAATAGTGAGTGAGCTTTTGTTTTGGCTCCTTGGTTTGGTTCTCTATTTGTGATTTGGTTTAGATGGAACTAGCCTTGGTATAAAAGAAGGATATAAGCTTTTTAAAATGTTGGCCTATTAGCACAACATTCAGTAACGTGACAGAGGGTGACAAAAAGAACTTGCTTCACTTTAATTTTCTTGCATTGAGACATATCCATCACCTTTCCAACCCGCTCCAAAGTAGCTGATGTATGTGTCTCTTTCTGTGCCTTCTATTAGCACACTTGGATATGCACATGTTCACCATTTGCCTAAGCTCTGGCTACTTATAGAGGTATGTATCAGAAGAGGCTGGCAGTTCTGGGGGCATTGTAGCCACAGGAAGGGTTGTTAGTATGTCTTTGGGCATCCCGAACCTACCAGACACCCCACACATCACCAGCATGCTACTTTCCATACACTGTGTTATAGAGAGACCAGCACTGCATCCCAAACTGAATCACAGAGTGCATGGAACTTCCTTTGGCAAGACAGATAAAGACAAAAACACGCCAGCAGTGTTTTCTTCTAACATAATCAACTTATCCTTTTCTGTCACCCTAACCCTCCCTAACCCTATAAATTGTAACCTATAAACAGGATCCCCAATACATACAGTATCCATCATGTTTATCAATCATAATAAACATTAGTTCAACTAAATACTATAGCTAGAATTATTTCCACTATTTATAAAGTTTTTCTTTTATTTATTTGGTTTTTAAGTCTAAAACCGGTTCTGCAACAATGCTAAGCTATGCTGAGGTATTTTATGAAGGTGCCAGAAGCTGTTACCCACGAGCATTATCCTCACAGATTAAGGTATACCACCATTCAAAGAGAAAAAGAAAGAAAGGGAAAGGGATAAGGAAATCCAGAGCAGAGAATCAAAGAGATTCACTCAAGTTTACTGCTTTCAGCACAGGCCAAAGTAGAAAAGTCAAAATAAGAAACTCCATGAGTAGAATGCTTAGAAGAAAGCCACAGTTCACAAACTATATGTATATATATAAAAGAGTGCAAACTGGGCAGCTTTTGACGAACATGTTCCTTCCCCTCCTGCAGAATTTTTTAAAGTCTTACATTTAACCTCTTTGGATAAAGAAAAGGATGGAACAGAATATGGTTCCTATCAATCTTTAATAATGATGACACTAACTTATTTATTGTCTTCCTGTCCCAGTCTATATTTGTACTTTAGAAGCCATCTGCGCAAATCTTTAGAATAGCTGGATTTTTTTCCTTCTCAACATTGAAGATAAACATTAAGAAATACTTAACATTTTAAAATGTATGCCTTCACAAGTATGCCTACAAGGCTATATGTATGTGAACAACACAATAAATATTGTGCACACTCAAAAATAAAAGCAAACTCACAACATCATGAACAAATTAATACATTAATTTCTGCCCATTTGGATACTTTGCAGTTTGAGATCCTTTAGTCTTTTTCTCCCATTAGCATTTGTAGTCAATTTTAAAGTTTTCAGCTCTAACAAAGTTTGGAGAGCAAATACACATCACATGTATCAAGTTTAGATGCTGATTTAGCAAAACAGAATTTGACCAAACTCTCCACTGAGACGAAGGGGCTTTTCCTTCTTTAACCAAGGCTCTCAGACTGCAGACTGGTCTGTGGGCCTCAGGGCCAAGACAGGCTGCCAGTAGGAGGCCCTGCCCCTTGACACCAGGCCAGCACTTCTGTCTCGGGGAGGAACAAGAGGCTTCTCCTCTGCCTTCCTAGTTCAATGATCATGCTTCTTTCTTTGAGTAAGAAAGATTTGTAAGGATGACCTGCTTTGGGAAGAACTTTAGACTATGAACTACAGTGTCTATTATATGCTAATTGCCAGGGTTTCTATTTTAAGAAAACTGACATAGTTTCCCTATAGCTACAAATGTACCTGCTTTACCAGCAAGTTCAACATTGAAAGATTAGGCGGAACTGAAAATTGTCAAACAAATATCTGTGCTTCTGGATAATAAAGAAAATATTTCCATCTTCCCAAATAAATGAAGTATAATAGACAAAAATAACATTGAGGAGGTATAATTGTGCTTTTTTCCTAACAACAAATGAATGACATAGAACAAACTTGGCAAGATGATCACACTAAAAATCTTCCAAATGAAATTTTCCCTTTAAAAAACTGTTATCTAATAAAGCTTTTATTAAGTATAAATAAGTCAGGTCCTACATAAAATGAAAGCTGATTCCTTTGGTTCCGTTCTTGAGTAACAAGTTACATAAACTGTGATGGTATTGACCTTCCTAACAATAAATAAAAGAAAGGTGTATTCTATCAGTTAATGGATATAAATAATTTTTTCTCATTTCTAAAAAGTTGCCTATAGAACTTCAGAAACATATAAACTAACAGAGCACTCAATTTATTTCTTCGAACAATAATATTGTTCCTATGAGAAGCCCTTTTTAGGTCTTTCTGCTGTCATTCAGATTTACACAGGGTATAAATAAAGTTCCAGACAAATTGCATTGCTTAAGCTGGGTTTGAACATTTACATTCACCACTCCCTGGGGCGGGCCCATTACCACGGGCGAATATAGAATCCCTATAAATGCATTTAAACTAGTCTTTGGCTTATTATGTGTCAACCAAATTTAGGATGAAATAAAACTTACATAATGGTAAAAAGAAAAAAGAATGAAACAATGATTTGGTGTTTCTTTTTAGAAATTCAGAAATTCAACTAAACACTCCTTTTGGTCAAATGATCCCTTAAGTTTTTAAGACTCCTCATAAAAGATTCCTAAAGGTTTAATTAAAGTCTGAATATTTTAGCTTAGGATATAGTTTAATTAAAAAATATTTCTTGAGATGACTGAAAAAAGATGACATCAAGTAAAAAAAGGACTAAGGTATTTGTGAAGTAATATGGTCAGTAGAATACCTAGGGATGGCAATGGAAACAGATTTTAAACTAAACACCCATCAATAAGCTATAGTAGTGTTTCACTGTACATGCATAAAAGTACCTTTCATTTTACAACTTAATTTTAAATAAGTGAAAAAAGGAAAAAAATTAAAGTTATGTAAAGATTTATTTCTTCTTTTCAACATGGTATGCTGGTTTTAAGGTCTATCCTCACCTATATTAAAAAAGGCAGAATCCCCCTTTCCAAATCGACTGGAGAATATTGAGAAGGAATAGAAAGACCACTGTCTTGATACTTAAAGTTTAGTATCTTCCTCAATATTAAAAGGTTGTTGGGGAGTTGTATTAGGGAAAGAGATTTTTTTTTTTTGGTTGTTTTTTAACAAGAGTCTGTGTCCTTCCTGTTTACTTTCTGTGCTGGAATCCCCAGGGACTTGACACTTCCTTTGGCAGCAATTTTAGAAAATAATCCCACGTGGTGGGCAACCAGCATTTCCCTCTCTGAACTTTTCCTCCTAACTCCACCACTCCTGAGGGAGGGTCTCTGTTAGGGGCAGCTGTAGTACTGATATCCCTAATATCATTTGTGCAGACTAAAGTTAGAGATGTTAGGGCAGGATAAAGGATTAACAAAAAAAAAGCTGATGGAGTGGAAAACTAGTAACTGACATGGCCATTCTATTTACACACCGGCCTAAACAAACCAGCTAAAAATCAAGGTAATGTCTGCCCAGAGGATATTACAATTTACCAACATAAAAGATTAAAAACAAGCAGCAACTTTCATATAAAATTAATCAAGACAAATGAGTAAGAAATTGTCAGTAGCATCTATCTCCTCAATGTGTTTGAACTGCACATTGTAACTAGTCCATTAGTACAGCAGCTTGCTAAAAATTGACTTTGGTTCAAGCTTAGTTTAAAAAAAACATTAAAAAAAAAAAACACATCACACAAAAAAAGTGGATGAGCATTTGTTAGTTTCCCTGCTTGTAGTTCACTGATTTTAGGGAAAGTGAAAGGTAAGAGGAAATTTAGGGTTAGTAATTAAATACCAAGAAATAGCAACACAAAAGGAATTAAAGAAAAATTTAAAGGTGGACCAAAATGTCAATGACTTTTCATATATGAATATGACCACTTCCCACTTGAATCACAAAGGTGCACATTTGTCTGTATCACTGCTATGTGAGAAACTATGAGGAGAGACAAATGCATAATTCAAGCTCCCTTGTGGATCTAAGCAAAGCAGTCAAAAGGAAAGTACCCCAACTTGAAAGGGGGAACAAAGTGCAGACCATGAGAGATTTAAGCAAGCACCTTCAGACACCAAATAGGAACCTTTACCTCCAACAAGAAGTGGAATTTAGATGAGATGCATTGCAGTGATTCAGGCATTTGGAAAAATTTTGGTACAGATAATATAGTAGGACACTGGTTTAAAAAAAAAAGGGAATTTAATCTCTAGATTACCCTCATTCCTCTTCATCCTTTTCACAAGCTCTTCCTTTTCAATGAGCTCATTTATGAAGTTTAGAAACACCCTGAAAACAATTATAGGTGCAAATCATTTACTTCAGATAGAGCTATGTATTTTCATCAGACCTACCTAGCAAGAACAGCACAAACAAATCAGGAGACACTATGATGTGTGCAAAGTTCCTGCTCTGCCTTTTTTCAAAGGTTCTACAGATTCCATTCCCAGTCAGTAAGAGTCATCTTTACACAGAGAACCAAAAAGAATCTTAGGGTTAGAAAGACTGACGAGTCAGTCAGTGGACAAAAAGCCTTTGACTCCAGAGAAAAGGTGGCAACTCAGGCTTTTCATGTCAACCTTTTCAGAATATATAATTTGTGGGAAAAAGTCCAGTAGAATTCCTTTAGAAAACAAGGAAGGGAAAATTTCCCCAATTTTTAACAAGTCAATTCATTTTTGGCCAAGTAAGTCAAAAGGAGTTTGGATAATTTTTCATAAAATGAAACAAACACACAAACGAACAAACAAACAAACACAGATACATACATCAACAGTAGGAGCATTTTTTTCAGAGATAAGAAAATCAGGAGAACCACCAAGTCAGGTGTCTGCAGTAGTCTTTGCTCTTCAGAACCAAGTCCTGCCCTGCAGCACGGCTGCTGTTCCGTGGAAAGTAGCAGACAGCAGCACTGCTGCACCACAGGATCTGGGCTTCAGAGTCGCTCAATGATTTGGGGGTGAGAGAGAGCTACAGTTCAGCAGGAATTCCTTCCTACACAAAAGTGCTCCAAAGGCACCGCCTGATGGGGGAGGGGTGTGTGTGTGGACAGGAGTGTTTGCACACACTGCCTTCAGCTTCTGCACCAAGCCTCTTGCATAAGTGGCAAAAGAAAATAGTTTTCTAGCACCTCTGTAAGAGTCATCAAGGATAAGGAAACCAGCAAGAACATTCCCCGCAGTTAAGAACGCAAGTCTCCCCCTTACCCCCAAACCCTCCCTCCCCACAGTGTGGGAGCTCACTGAAATAGGATCCAGGAGCAAGAGATAAACATGTCTGAACTATATATATATATATATGTATATATATAAAAACAATAACAATAACAGAGATACAGTAATACAGGCCTGCCTAAATTGTACCAGTTAAGAAAGGAACCCCCAACACAATTGATACGATTATAAACACCTTGGTGACTTAATGGCCTGTACAACAGACCTATAAAAATGATTTTTTAAGAAAAAAAGGAAATTTAGACAAAGAAATCCCCTTCCTATATTGGAATTGGTAACCCACCTTAACGTGTCATCGTGACCGCTGGAAATGACAAGTAGTCTTTTCATTTAATATTTTTGTTTGTTTTTCATTTTTTGTTTCTGTTTTTTTTCTTTTTAATTTTTTTGGTTATAAAGTTCTCCAATCCATGAAGCGATCCTGAAAAGACAGCGTTCTATTATAAAATTAGACAAATGTTGTCCTGTCTGCATTCTTCTTTCTGGCATGTGTGTTTTCTCTTCTCTCCCTCACTCTCACACCATGTGAGAAGAAGCCAATCACATTTTTCAGTTCATTAAGCAGTTGGCGGCCAGCTCTGCGCCAGCTCACTGTGCCTTGGAGGCGGTGGTGGTGGTGGAAGCGGCCCCGCTGGCCGAGGCCACTGTGAAGAGAGAGTTCTGGAGGGACTCGGCCGAGGTGGAGGAGGCGTGAAGGCCGGCTGCCGGGGCGGAGTTCCCCGAGGAGGCTGTGGCGGCAGAAACCAAGCTAACAGGGTTGCTGGTGAGCAGAGAGAGGTTCTGAGGATTCAGGAACAGAGGTGCAGTCACGATGTTGGGGGCTCCTCCTGCGTTGGCAAATACCAGGTTCCCAGTCGCATCTAGTGACGTTATTGGAAGAGAGCCACCAGAAGCAAGAGCTGCAGACAAATGCCCGCAAAAGGCAGGAAGGAGGAGAACGTTAAACATTCTCCAGAAGTCAATGACACACCATCGAAGTGCTACCCATCTTCCCAAGCCCTGTAGGAAGGACACCCCTTCACTATTTTTTTCTCTTCAATTACAGGCTATATACTAACACCAACTCAAGTTGATTTATAATTTTGAAAAGCAGAAAAAACTGAAAAATCAATTTAGCAAGTACAAGTACAGCATGTTACAATGAGCGCTATAAGAGCTGTGGACTGAATCAATCACATTTCTACCTTTAAATCTCAAGTTCTTGTCTTCTCGCAAATGTTTAATCCAGAGATGATGAATCTCTGATGAAGATGGTGATTTACAACTATGTCTATTTAAAACTCCAAAGTGAATAAAGTGTTAAGAATATATTTAGCTTCTATTCATTCAACTGATGAACTGACATTATTGATAAATTTGAGAAAAAAACTTTATGTGAGATGAAAGCCATTTTTCCAGGTTTTCAGCTATATTGCCAATAAAGAAAAAGTCGTGATATTAATTTTTCACTTCCTGAGGCGTGTAAAGAAGAATGAGCATTATCGCAGGAAGAAATCTGAAACAGTGATACACAGATGAGCCAGAGAGGATCTAAGGCACGATCCTTACTATATGTGATGCCTCCCCAGAGCAGCAACCACTAGAATTTTTCTAAAATAGAGTTTCACTTAGTAGCTTATTCTGTTATGTGACAAAACTTACAAATTTCTCTTAATCTCATCTCCAAATGCAGAGTTAAAGCCTTTTTTAAAAAAGCTACAACCCAGACACACTCTCTAGTGCAGAAGAAAAAGTGACTTATAACAAATTTTATTCCAAAAATATATAATGAAAGCATTACAGGTCTAATTGCCAGTTCAGATACAATTTAGTCAAGTACAATGGGCAATCTAGACCATGATTTCATTTTGTTTGTAATTTAACCCTGTCTATACCATACTGTTAGAAGGTATCACTCATGACACACTAATAACAGAAGCTTGTTTTGGGCCCTGAGAAATTTTGGATTTAGGAAAAATAAATTCTCCAGTCAGGGATCTTCTTTCATTCACTTAGCAAGCATCTTTAGACAAAAAAGTTTAGATACTGAACAGAGAGGTTCCTATATTCAATAACTATTACCTTGAATAACAGGACGATTGACCTAGACCCAAATGGACTTGTGGATGCCCTGGACACCTGTCTGGTGCGCTGCACTGTCCTATCATCCGCAGGTGCCACGGGGAGGGACTGGAGAGTCACCAAGTTTGCCTAAAGACAGGCTTTGGGAGAGTTGTGGGTAAACATACGGGGGGTGGGGGGCACAAATAACCAAAATCTCCCTCTAACTTTGCTCACGTAAGGATAGAAATATCAATATGTGAATTTAGGTTAGAAATATCAACATGTGAATTTAGGTTTCTTACACTGTAACAAACTATGTATTACTTCCCATTCTTACAAACTAAAACCTATTTTTTCTTTTATAAAAAAAAAAAGAAATTTTCGTAGTTCTCTAGAATTAATTAAATATGAGCTTTTCCCATCATCCTCACTTCTAGCAAAGCAGGCATCCATCATTAGGCACACAATCACCACACGAGGGAAAGGTGCTACTGACCTTGAATAGTTGCCAGTGTACTGTTGCTCATCAGAGCTGGGCTGAGTGCGCCACCCAGAGTCCCTGGATTGAGACTAAGTAAGGCACCTCTGCAAGTCCAAAAGAAGGGTCACTTTATTACCAGGTACACATATCTGCCAATTTGACAAAATGCATAAAAGGATAAAAAAAGAAAATTTCAGGGAAACATATGAGAATCTTGGTTATTGTTTGTATGCTTTTACATGGTTTGGTCATTGAGTTACTTCTGATCTACTACTTCCTGGATGCTTATTTGTTTAACCAAATAAAGTTACAAATCCTCCCAAGGTTATAATCCTCAGGAAATATAAAACATTTAGTCATTTTGACTTTTCTTTGAATTGCTTCATTCATTCTCTCTAAAAGAAAAAAAACTCTAGAGAAAAGGATAATTCTTATATTTGATAATAAAAATGTAAAATCAGGAATCTCCTTATATGTCATAATATATGTTTGAGAATTAGAAAGCAAACAACTGAGTTTAATGGAGAAAGCTGGAAAATAAGGGGTATGGGGAAGGAATTTGGGTTTTCTTCCTGGCTCTATCACTCAGTGACTTGGGGTCTCGTGGAAATACAGGCGTGACTACTGCCCTCCCACACTAAGAAGCTGAGCTTCAACTCTGTAATGAAGGTCTCTGCATGATTCTACAGCAGCTCACTTCTTTTCAGAACTGCTCTTCATTCCAGATGGTGAGGAAGTCTCCCCATGAATAACTGCAGGGATGATTTCCTGTAGCTTCGTGGATGCACATGGAATGAGAAAGCTCCTTACCCAGCTGCAAACTGTGAGGGCGCCATTAAGCCTGGGTTGAGTCCTGCAGCAGCAGCCATGGCTGCAAGGCTGGCATTTGCTGGCAACTGTGCAGCTCCTTGGAGGGCAGCAGCTGCTGCAGTTTGCAAACCGGATGCTGTCACCATCACCTGGCTGGCCCCAAGCGGGGAGGACAGAGGAGCGGAGGTGGTGTGCGTGGTGCTGGTCTCACTGGCGCTGGAGGCCTCCGAGGTGGAAGCCGAGGCAGAAGGAGAGGGACTCAAGGAGGGGGACGTGACTGCTGATGAAGCAGGGGGTGCTGTGGAAATCACCGTGGCTGTGTTGTTGGAGGTGGTGTCTGTAGTGCCTGAAAGGAGAGCTAGATTAGAAAATGATCTTTTATAAATGGTTCTGGAAAACTGGTTGCTTCATTCAGTAGGACTCTAGGGAATAATTAATCTAGGATCCAGTAGTCCTTAATTTGCCCTTATTTTATTATTAGCCAAGTTTAGTGTTTCTGTGGAACATTAAACAATATATATATTTTATTATTTATTCAATTGTGTGTGCGTGTGTGTTGTGTGTAGAACCACAGCAGAACTTGGGAATCACCACGGACAGCCTCTACCTGCTCTTGTTTACTCTGCCCCGGGATTCACAGGCTCCGCCCACCAGGACCAGAAACACAAGCTGCCCCTGCTTCCCCCAGGCGTCTATAAGTGGGGTCCAGGATCTGAACTGACCTTCCGCCTGCAAGGCAGAGGCTTAACCCCTAGGCAGAGGCTTAACCCCTGAGCCACCTCTCCAGCCCCACATTAAACAAAACATTAATAAAAATAAAAAAATTAAACCAAAGCTCTTAATTCTACTTGAAGAGACAAGAGCAATAATAACTCATGCTTAAAGAAACTGAGAACAGTTTTTTCATTGTCAATTTCTTATTTGGAAAAAAAGAAAACAAAAGATTCCCAAAGAAGCTCTAGTTACAGCTACAATGGTTCAGGGGAGGAAATACAAGCAAAAAAGCTAAGGTTTTTAGAAAACCCCTTTCATTCAGAAATGTGCTTGGCAATCTACAGAAAAAAATCAAAATAACAAGGAAACACACACAAAAAACTAAAAGCTACACATTCTTCTAAGAACAAGTATCAAAAACAAAATTCACAAAAAGATGGCTGGAGATTTAGCCACTGGTAGAGTGTGTGCCCAGCATAGAATAGCTCTCTAAATCAGGCCCCAGCCCCAGAAAAACAAACGAGCAAGCAAGCAAGCAAACAAACAACCCCCAACAAACAGAAACAACTAACTGAAATACAGAAATAGAAGGTGCTAAAGATAACAGTTCTAGATATCTTCTTTGTATAAAAAACACTCATTCTGGGCTAGAAAAATGGCTTAGGGGTTAAGACTCTTATCTCACAAGTAGAAGATCCTGAGTTCAGATCCCAGGTGCCTTATAAAAACGCCAGGTGGAAATGGCTGTGGTGTGCACTTCTGGCCCTGGTGCAGAAAATTTCTTGACTCAGAGCCAAAAAAATCCCAGAGAGAAGCAAGACAGAGGATGATTACTTGGTGCTCCACTGGGACACACAGTGCCCTCTGATACACACACATGTGCACACACACAATAAATGAATATTTTTTTTTATTTTTTAAAAAATCATTCGTTCTGCAATGAAAACCAGCTCTCAAAAATCCCATTATGGTAAGCAGGAAACCACACATAAGGATACTATGAACTTCATAAATGATAGCAAGAAAAAGTGAAAATCAAAGATGTTGGATTTCCTTATGTCTTAAAAAGAGAAATACTTGACTATAAATGATATTGACATTTACATTCACTAGTACCGTTTAAGTTTGAAAACCGTACTTGTCCAGCAAAAAATTATATACATATATATAATTTAAATTTTCTATTAGATCCATTAGAAATAGTGAAAATAAATAGATGAAATAAATTTCAATTATATATTTTATTTTACCCACGTGTCCAAATATTTGAAGATGAATTCAATATTAAAATTGTTAATGAATCACTTTACCTTTTTTATTAGTAAATCTAAGAATAGTGTGCCTATGAATACGGTGCATCAGTTTAATCCAAACTACTCAAACTTAAATGCAGTATTCTATAGGATATATCTGCTTCTACCATCCAACTTGCCAACCTCCACACATACTTTAGCTCTGTGGTATCCAATATGTCATTAGCCACATGCTGATAAGTGAAACTCAGTGTGCTCTATGATATAACTAACCACAGATATGCATAAAATCCAAGTGGTATTTTTCACTATTGGTAACACAAAAAGGACAAAAAATACCCACAGATCTTCCATACAGTAATTCTGTGATATATACACAAGACTTTCAATGTATTATAAAGTGAATAGCCTAATCCAAAGAAATATTTCAAACCTATAAGTACCAAACACTAGAAAAATCCTACATAAAAAAATAACTTGTTGGGGCTGGAGAGATGGCTCTGTGTTTAAGACTCTTCCTCACAAGCAGAAGGTCCTGAGTTCAGATCCCAGGTCCCATGTGAAAAAACGGTGACAGTCCACACTTCTGGCTCTGGTAGACGGAGCCTGAGAAATCCCAGAGTGAAGCAAAAAGGAGGTAGAAGCAATGCAGGATGATTCCCGAAATCACCCTTGGTCCTCCTCCAAGGTCTGATACACACACACACACACACACACACACACACACAAAGTAAAATAAAAATAAATAAAAATTTAAAAATTTATACACAAGTCATTCAATAAAATTAAAAAAAAAAACTCATGCCACATAAGACTCTTGACTGGAACAAATAACCTCAATGCAAATTCAAGCAGTTTTGTCTTTCCAGAACTCTGTACTGAAATTGCCTTCTGCTCTGTACTAAGATTGAGAAGTCCACTCTTCCTTTTTTCTGTCCAGTTTCGCTCGCGGCCACCAAGCCAGGAACTTAGATCATCTATGTGAGCAGTGACTGCTTTCTCTATCTCCTACAGTAGGAGCATTATCTGAATAAAGTGAGCATTATCTTTCTCATTATTGATCAAAAAGATTTATTCTTCCTGAAAAAATCTAAGATGACTTCTTCATATCACAGTGACCTTAACTAAATAAGATGACATCTTTATGAGCATTATTAGTCCCATTTCCCTTCATCATTTCTTCATTCCAAATCTGGCAGACCAATTCTGTCCCTGGGCACCTGAGAGAGTGTACTGGCTCTTGTGCTTGGCAGATTCATAAGCATTTTTAAACCTGCACCCTTTTCTCCCAGACCTGTCTCTTATTTTATAGAAAGATAAATGTCTTTTCTTCTTTCTCTTCTATGGCTAAAAAAATTTCAATATACTTTCAATGTTTCCTCAACCAATTTTCACCTTATCTAATTTTACTTAACTGAAATTGTCCATTTTCATAAAACCTCAAGTACTGAGACCAAAAGTCTTAAAATGGTTGTTGTTTTCCTCTCTGATGCTACTTTCAAATCAATCAGTTATCGCTTTAAGTCCCATACACTTACAAAGAAAACTTCAGTTAGATCAGAATTTAATCTGAGCTAAGAGTCATGACCTCGAAAACTATTCAAAGTTGTTTTCTGGTTATAACATTCTAGCCATATTCTAGGTATTTCTAATTTGAATGTCCCAAAGTACTGTGCTATAAAAATCCATCCTGATCTTTTATTCTCCCGGCCAGGGAGTCATGCTTTAGTTCATATGCCTCCTTTATGACCTGAAATCTTTGCAACTTAATTTGCTGGAGCAACTCTATTCTCAGAACTTAAGTTTGCAAAGTCTTGATGTCCTCAACAATAAAAGAAGTACTTAGTGGGAAGTCAGGTTCAAGCATGTGAAAGTTCTCCTTTTCCCCTTTCCTTTTTCTCCATTTCTTCTTTTTTCCTTTCCCTTCCTTCCTTCTAAAACATCACTGAAGCAATTTTACATTCAGTAAAACTTAGCTAACTTAAGTGTCAAGCTCAATAATCTCTAATCTCTTTGCAGAAGTGTGCAACCATTTTACCACAATCCAGGTTATGACCCTTCTACCAAGATACTCTGCATCTGTCAGCAATGATTTCCCATTCCTACCTTGTCACCAATATGCATCTCTACAAATTTGTCTCTTTCTGGATATTTCACAAACGGAATCATACAATATACAATTTTTTGCATCTTAGCCTGTTATCTTCAGGGTTTCTCTACACTGGATCGGTAGCCAGAACTTGAACTGTATGGATGGGTAATAATACTGTGCTGTACAGATACATTACCCACTCACCAGTTGTGGACAGTGATTTGTTTCCATATTGGACTGTTACACAGAACTGTGTACCACTGCCTATATTTTCTGGAAGACAGTTTTAAGAGTGATTTTATTTCTTTTAATTTCACTGTTAAAAAAAGGTCAGGCAGGAGGATAATAACTTTAAGGGCAACTTGGCTACATAGGGAGATTCTATCAAAACCCAAATAAAATATACCAAATCATAAAACACTATTAAAATCATCAACATTTGGACTTTTATTTGTAAGATTTTTGATTACTAATTCAATTCAGAGCAGATTTCAAAACAGTCCAAACATGAAATCATTCCAACTCTATCAACTCTTGTTTGGTGAACAAAATCAGTTATGTATCTACATAATGGAATATTATCCAGCTATAAAAATGAAATAGTGATGCATTATACAAGATAGATAAAGTTGGAAAATAATTACGCTAAATGAAAGAATCCTGGCATACTGGAAAGACCACTTATTATATGAATTCATTTCTCTGAAATGTTCCAAGCAGGCAATCCCACAATACAGAGTGGTGCCAGGCAAGGTGGGAATGAATGGGGTTTTGTCTTTGGGGTTGACAGAAAGACACTGAAATTAGATAGTTGTGACAGTTACAAATGCATTAAAATCCATCAAACTGCACTTTAAAACTAAACAATAAAAAGAGATGAGTTACTAGGTGCAGTCATGTGTGCCTGTAATTTTAGCTATTTGTGAGACTAAACTGGATGATTCTGAGTTTGAGAATCCTGAGTTCAAGGACAGTTCTGTCACCTCCCTCCAAAAAGAGGGTTAGCTACATTGAAAACAGAAGTTTCCATTGTAAACCTTTAAAGGTTTGTAACACCAACAGAGACGTCCTCTGTTTAGTTCCTGATGCTGGTTATTTGGATCTTTCCTTTTCCTCTTGATTATAAATGCTTTTGGCGCAGCAGCACCCGCGCGCGGCCGCCGGCTTTGCCCCCAGCCCCCTCCGCGCCGAACCCGGACCAGCGCCCAGGTGAGAGAGAGCCCCTCCCAGCCCAGCCCCCCACCCCGGAGCCGAGCCGCCCGGCCAGCAGCACTCGAGCGTGGCCGCCGGCTTAGCCTCCAGGGCCCCGCCCCGGACACCAGCCCCTCGTGCCCTCCCGCCCCCGCGCCCCTCCGCCCCCCTCCCCCCCAGGTCGCAGGTGAAGAATTCTGCCATCAACATCAGACCCTCTGCCTCTCTGGCCCACCGGGGACCTACGCACGTGGTCCACGGAAGACACACTGCTACTCAGAATTCAATAGAGTCCAAAGGAAACTCAAGCAAAACTCTAAGGAACAAAGGGAACACAGGCCATACATCTGGACTTCACTACAACCATTATATCACATGGGCAAGATTCTTCTCATCCAGCCCAAAGATAAGTAAACTTTTTTTTTTCTTTTCTCTCACCTTACTGATCCTTTCTAGTATCAATGCTGTAGGTCAGCTTCCTCATACAGCCACCCCAAAAACATACAACTCCAGGGAGTACACCACCCACCCTCACATTTCACCAAGACACTAAATCGTAAAAGTGCACTACCATACTTACATTCATCCCCTGGTTACTTAACTGACGTACTAACATCCTAGTAGTCTCATCTAGGATATAACATTACCAATACACAAACATACCCAATCCAAGGCAAGCACTAGTAACAACTGGCAGGTGTAACAATACCAACTACATCGGTTCAGTGAAAAACACACAGAAACTGAAAGGTCCTAAAAAACAAAACAACAATGTACAAGTCAAAGTGCAGATCCACGAGAAACAAAACCCAAGAAGACCAATCTCCCACCAAAAGAATCAATCCCATAACGATGGATTGCGACCAAAACAAATCCATAGAAAATAGCCATGAAAGCCAGACCCAACATAACGACTTTCAGAGTATGATCATTACCATGATTAATAATATGAAAGAGGAAATCCGAGAAGAGTTAAACAACCGTATCAACCACTTTGAACAGGAACACAACAGGAACCTGGAGGAGTTGAGAAAAACAGTTCAAGAAACAAAAATAAGTATAGAGCAGGTAAAACAGTCTCAGGCAGAGTTTAAAATTGAACTAAGAGATAAGTTATCTTCAACCCAAAACTCGACAGAGAGTCTTATCAGCAGAACAAATGAGGCAGAAAATAGAATTTCAGATCTTGAAGACAAAGTAGGAGAATTAACCAGCTCAATGGAAGAGATTGTTAAAGCCAAAAAGATACTGGAGAGGAGCATTCAAGAAATATGGGACACCCTGAAGAAGCCTAACATGCGCATTCATGGAATACCAGAATAAGAATCCCAAAATACCACACCGAAGGAAATATTTCAATTCATCATAAATGAAAACTTCCCACAACCAAAGAATGAGAGGCCTATCCAAATACAAGAGGCATTTCGCACTCCAAACAGATATGACCAAAATAGAAAATCGCCACGGCAAATAATAGTCAAAACACTCCACATTCAAGACAAAGAAAGGGTGCTGAGAGCTTCAAGAGAAAAAAAGCAAGTCACTTTTAAAGGTAAACCTATTAGAATAACAAATGACTACTCAATGGTAACAGTAAAAGCAAGAAGAGCTTGGAGAGACATACTTCAAGTATTAAATGAGCAAAAATGCCAACCCAGACTGATATACCCGGCAAAACTATCTGTCATGATTGAGGGAGAAAGAAAAGTTTTCCAGCACAAAGACAACTTGAAGGGATACATGTCTACCAAACCAGGCCTTCAAAAAATGCTAGAAATGATACTCAAGCTTGAAGAAAAGAACAAGCGTATCCAGGAGGACAGAAGGGAAGTATAATACCACCAAAATATAAATATCAAACAACATGCTTACAAAATCTACTAAACATAAAAAATGTCCAGAATTAAAAATAATTTCTCCATTATAACATTAAATGTCAACGGCATTAACTCACCGATTAAGAGACATAGATTACAAACTTGGATTAAAAACCACAATCCAACAATCTACTGCCTTCAGGAAACTCATCTCACCACAAAAGATAGGCACATCCTAAGAATGAAAGGCTGGTCCAAAATCTTGCAAGCTAATGGAACCAGGAAACAGGCAGGGGTAGCAATTATGCTTTCAGACAAAGTGGACTTCAAACCAAAGAAAATCATAAGAGACACAGATGGATACTACATTTTAGTCACAGGTACAAATCACCAGGAAGACTTCACAATACTGAACACATATGCACCCAATATGGGCCCCTCCACATTCATTAAGAAAACCCTACAGCATCTAAAGCAAGAAATCAACCCCCAAACGATAATTCTCGGGGATTTCAACACCGCCCTCTCAACATGGGATAGATCAACAGGTCAAAAGCTTAACAGAGACACTTTGGAGCTTAACCAAACCCTTACTGAAATGGACCTTACAGATCTCTATCGAACTTTTCACCCACGCACCAAAGAATACACATTTTACTCAGCAGCACACGGAACTTTCTCCAAAATAGATCACATATTGGGCCACAAAATGAATCTACACAAATACAAAAAAGTTGAAATTCTAGCCTGTGCCCTATCAGACCACCACGGCCTAAAGCTGGACATCCACAACAACACAACAAACAAGAGAAAATACACTAACTCCTGGAAACTTAACAATATGATGCTGAATGAGAACTGGATTCAGGAAGAAATTAAACAGGAAATTCAAGATTTCCTGAAAGTGAACGAAAATGAAAATACAACTTAACAAAATCTCTGGGGACACAATGAAAGCTGTTCTAAGAGGTAAGTTCATAGCTCTTAATGCCTACATCAGAAAAATGGAAACATCAGAAATAAATAATTTAACGATGCAGCTTAAGGCTTTGGAGAAACTTGAGCAATCTGATCCCAAAAGTAGTAGAAGAGAGGAGATTAGCAAAATAAGGGGAGAAATATCTGAAATCGAGACTAAGAAAACAATAGAAAAAAAATCAACCAGTCAAAAAGCTGGTTCTTTGAAAAAATCAATAAGATTGATACACCCCTAGCTAAGTTAACCAAAAGCAAGACAGAGAAAACCCAAATTAACAAAATTAGAAATGAACATGGAGTTATCACTACAGATACCCAAGAAATCCAGAGAATTATAACATCATATTTCAAAAACTTATACTCTGTGAAGTTTGACAACACAAAAGAGATGGATGAATTTCTAAGTAAACACAACCTACCTAAATTGAATCAGGAAGTTGTGAATTATTTAAATAGTCCTATAACATACAAGGAAATTGAAGAAGTAATCTCGAATCTTCCCACCAAAAAATGTCCTGGGCCAGATGGATTCAGCACAGAATTCTACCAGACATTTAAGGAGTTAATAACACCAATACTCCTTAAACTGTTCCATCAAATAGCAAAGGAAGGAACACTACCAAATTCCTTCTATGAAGCTAATATTGTCTTAATCCCAAAACCTAATAAAGATTCACTTAAAAAAGAAAACTATAGGCCGATCTCTCTGATGAACACAGATGCAAAGATTCTCAACAAAGTCTTAGCAAATCGGATTCAAAAACATATCAAAAAGATCATTCACAGGTACCAAGTAGGCTTTATCCCCGGCACACAAGGTTGGTTCAACATACGCAAATCAATAAATGTAATTAATTCATCATGTAAACCAGTCCAAAGTCCAAGACCACATGATACTCTCGATAGATGCAGAAAAAGCCTTTGACAAAATCCAACAGCCTTTTATGATCAAAACGCTAGAGACAGTAGGAATGGAAGGAACCTTTATCAACATAATAAAAGCTGCATACAACAAGCCCACAGCAAGGATTATGCTCAATGGGGAACAATTGGAAGCATTCCCATTTCGATCAGGAACTAGACAAGGCTGTCCACTCTCACCACTTCTATTCAATATTGTACTTGAAGTCTTAGCGGAAGCCTTAAGACAAGAAAGGGACATAAGAGGGATTCAAATCGGCAAGGAAGAAGTCAAGCTATCCCTATTTGCAGATGACATGATCTTATACCTGAGGGATCCCAAAAACTCCACCAGGAAGCTCCTGGAACTAATTGAGAAGTTCAGCAGGGTGGCAGGATACAAAATAAATGTGCAAAAATCAGAGGCCTTCCTATATGCCCAGAATGAAAGAAGTGAAAAAGCCTTGAGAGAAACAATCCCATTTACCATAGCCCCTAAAAAAATGAAATACCTTGGTATAAACCTAACCAAGGAGGTAAAAGACCTTTACAATGAAAACTTTAAAACCCTAAAGAAAGAATAGCAGAAGACACCAGAAGGTGGAAAGACCTCCCATGTTCCTGGATTGGTAGAATCAACATCGTAAAAATGACCATCCTACCAAAGGCAATATACAAATTCAATGCTATACCAATTAAAATCCCAAAGCAATTCTTTAAAGAAGTTGACCAAATAATCTCAAAATTCATATGGAGGCACAAAAGACCCAGGATAGCAAAGACAATCCTGAGTAACAAAAACACTGCTGGAGGTATTACCATACCAAACCTTAGTCTATACTACAAATCCATAGTTATAAAAACTGCCTGGTACTGGCTCCAAAATAGACACACAGATCAATGGATAAGGGTTGAAGACCCAGATATAAGCTCACAAAAATACAGCCATTTGGTCTTTGACAAAGGGGCCCAAAGAATCCAATGGAAAAAGAACAGCATCTTCAACAAATGGTGCTGGCAAAACTGGATCTCCACATGCAGAAGATTAAAGCTGGACCCGTACTTGTCACCATGTACAAGACTTAATTCCAAATGGATCAAGGACCTTGATTTAAGGCCAGAGACTTTAAAAACCATAGTTGAAAGGATAGGGAACTCCCTCGAGCTGATTGGGCTAGGCCAACATTTCCTAAACAGACATCCAATGGCACAGTCACTGCTACCAACTCTCAACAGTTGGGACCTTGTGAAATTAAAGAGCTTCTGTTCAGATAAAGAGATTGTAACACGAGCTCAAAGGCAACCCACAGAATGGGAGAAAATCTTCACTAACCACATATCTGACAGAGCTCTACTGTCCAGAGTGCACAAAGAACTTAGAAAACTAAACTCCAAGGAAAACAATGGCCCAATTAAAAAATGTCTAACAAATATCTTAAAAAATGCTCCACTTCCTTAGCCATCAGGGAAATAAATGCAAATCAAAACTTCCCAGAGATATCATCTCACCCCAGTCAGGATGGCAAAAATCCACAATACAAACAACGACAAATGCTGGAGAGGATGTGGAGAGAGTGGAACTCTCCTACATTGCTGGTGGGAATGCAGGCTCATACAGCCACTCTGGCGAGCTGTCTGGAGATTCTTAAAGAAATTAAAGATTGAAATGCCATATGACCCTGCTATCCCACTTTTGGGAATAACCCCCCATGCAGCAGAGGTTCGCCTCGATAGCACAAGCTCAAACATGTTCATAGCAGCACTGTTTACAATAGCAAAGTCATGGAATCAACCTAAATGTCCAACAGTTGACGAGTGGATAAGGAAACTGTGGTACATCTATACAGTGCAGTACTACTCAGCCATCAAAAATGATGAATTACTGGAATTTGCCGGGAAATGGATGTCATTAGAAACAATTATATTAAGTGAAGTATCCCAAACCCAGAAAATTAAGCGCCGTATGTACTCCCTAATAGGTGGCTCCTAGTACCAAACTCACCCAGCCCACATTGAGACACTCAAAAGTAAACCTATGTAACACAGTAATTGCAAGGATTATGAACAAGAGAGATGGGGTAGGAGGGCCACACCAGAAACAAGGAGAGAGGGGACCATGTTACAGCAGAGAAAATAGGCCTCTATCAAGGTCTGCAAGTAAGTAATGAGAAACCTGGTTAAGTTCACAGACGTTCTTTCCTGATCTCACCAGAAGGGGAGGGCATATAGTCTAGCAGATAAAAAGTAATCATTTTGCAAATGGGTGATGGACCCCTCCCTCACTGAGGTTTCCTACTCTTATTATATCTACCCTTGAATGTGCTATTATAACAAGACTCTAGTTTAACAGCTTTTTGTCTCTGGCCAGGGGGTGACATACAGTGCCCAGCAGGATGGAGTGAAGGGCATTGCAGGAGCAGCAAAACTGCAAAAGAAAATCAACAAACCACAATCCAGAACTTCAGAGACTCTGTATCAATCACATAGAACTAGGCCAGCCTAATCTCTCCCCATCGTGGAGCTCAGGGACATTTGTGGAAGAGGGGGCGGTAAGATTGTAAGAGCAAAAGCATGGGAGGAGCAACGATTTACAAGATTTTCAACAATAGCTGGGGCCAAAGCAATCATAATTGGACTTTGCATGCCCTGCGCAATGTCCAGCGCACTGTTGCCCTCATAAAGTCTAGCATCTGTTAAGGGCACCGAGATCCCTGGAGGCAAGGGATTGACAGCCATAGTAGTGCTCCTATGCTTAAGGGGAACAAGAGAAAGGGCTTATGGAAATGCCACTGGGTCCTTATATGTCATCGGAGAGGAGGACCCAGTGGAGAGTCAGGCGTACACGATAAAGGACTCTCTGGGAATTGGGAGGGAGGCACTGGGGGATGGGGAGGGAGAGGAGAGGGAGGAGGGGGTTCGGGGGGAGGGAGCGAACTGGTAAAAAAATTTTAAAATGTGTAATTAAATTTTTAATAAAAAAAAGGAAAAAAATAAATAAATGCTTTTGGCAATTTTGTTGTTTTTTTTTTCAAACAATTTTTGTTTGCTCTGGTTTTTCTTAACTGTCTTTATTTCATTAATTTTTGTTCTAATATTTGTTTTATTTCTTTTATTTGCTTTGGGATTAATAGCTTCTTCTTTATTCTATTACTTTATCTTTTACTTTTTTTTGGACATAGTTTTATTTTGTAGCCTAAAATAGCCTTCAACTGACTTTCTTCCTGTAGAGTATTAGTTTTAGCTGTGTGCCGCCATGTCCCACCTCTCTTTTTACAACCCTGACGCTGACGCTCAGGGCTGGAGGTCTGAAGTGACGCTTTTTGTTGTTCTGGCGACAGAGTGTTACGCCTGTCCAGTGAGGGATTGCTGTCGTACCATCACACCATACCAAGTTTCTTTCTCAGCTGTATTTTCTTTTCTTCATTTCAGCTTTCCTAATGTCCTTTGTGCCTTCTTCTCTGGCACACATTAGTTTAATTTTCAAATGATTGGAATTCACCACATTTCTCTCTACTGATTTTTAAAATAACAATATACCCTTTTATATGATTTTAATCCTTCAAATTTACTAAGCTTTGAGCACATATGATAGTTTAATTTCCAAGTATTTCGAGATTCCCTAAACTTTTGTGTTCTTGATTAACTTCTTTTTTGCAGTGCTGATGATCAGGCTGAGGGGCTCATGAATGCCAAGAAAGCACGCTCTGACAATCACCCGTGCCCGGGCCAGTCTGCTGTTGATGTTTTGAGAGCATGTTTGGATGAGCACAGCTACTCATATACCCTTGACCACAGAACATTCCTCCTCTATTGGGGAAGGTCATCCTCTTCAACAGTGTGTACAACTTTGCTCGGTAGGGGTGGGCACACAGAGTGGTGAGGAGAGAGGGACACTCACCTAGTAGACAGGTCAGCTGAAACAACCCTGGGGGGCTCAGCAGTGTGACAGATATTGCAGCCAAATTGCCCTCACATCCCTGTTGATTTCTAAAACGACAATATACTCTATGATTCTAAAATCCTTTAAATTTACCGAGCCTTGCTCAAAAATTCCTGGAAGACAGGTATTTTTGTGTGTTCTTCAAAATGCATTTTCACATGAATGGTGATTAGGTCAAGTTGTTGATAATATGAGATTTTTAGACTTTTGATAATCTTTTGTACATAGTTCAAATCAATCATTAAAACTAGAGTCTTATTTCTTCCTATTGCTGCTTCTTCCTTTGAGTATTTTGGGCCCTCACTGTTAGCAACTTATTAAAATTTTTCTCTTTTCCTGAGAAATACATTGTTGTCATTATGAAATGCATTTTAGAAAAAGGATAGGAGACAGAATAGTTAGTTAGCTGTGACTTCCAGAGAATTGTAATCATTCTTATATATATTCTAGAAATGTTTATCAAGGACTTTTATGTGAAAAACAAAACCCACCATGTCAATTCATCACAAGATTTTTCTTAGTTGATGGTATACCGAACAATGTTTTTGTTTCTAAAATCTCAGATATGAGATTCAGATTGCAAAAATAGAAAGGGTTTACAGGAGAGTGACAAACCAACCCAGTCTAGATGGCTAAAAACTAGACTAAGGTGGAAGTGGGAATTATTTCCTTTAATGGACACCTGAGAAAAGTCCAAACTTAAAAAAACAGCTGTTGGCTGGAGTAGCAAACAGTCAGAACAGGACTGTTGACAGCCGCTTCGCAGTGGGCCTCTCCCTCTCTTTACCAGACTTGTTCATGAGCAGAACAACTGTCACCTACTCCTCAAAGAAAAATAAAAACCTGACAATTAAGGATTCTGGCGCATGGATGGGCGCACCGGAAAACGCAGTCCATGCTTTGGAAGTGTGACCCGAAAGCCTCACCTATGGATATGTGCCACTGTGCCTGACCCTCTTGCTCTAATATCTGAACCATCAGGGATGTTGCTGCCCAAAAGGGTATCTTTAGGTCTACTATAATATGATTTATAATTCGTTGGAAGGGCAAAATTTCCTTGTTTCCACATGACTGGTAGTCAGATTAGACACTAGGCTATTTAGAGGTAAGATCAGTATAATGCCAATCAATCACCCAATCACCAACAGCTTGTTTATTATGCAGAAGTGCTGATATAGATATGTATTCATTCTTGAAAAACGGAGTCTTTATTTTGGAGGGGGGCTAATGTGCACGTGGAGGCCAGATGTCAACATCTTTTTTTAAAATAAGGTGAAGACATCTTCACCTTATTTTTTGAGATAGAGTCTCTCACTGGACCTAGAACTCACTGAGTCATCTAGCTTACAAGCCCCAGCATCCTCCTCTGTCTGCATTCCCAGCATTGGGATTATAAGTATCGTCATAGCTAGAGATAGGTGTTAACTTGACAATGAAGATGAGCTCCAGGCACATTTGTAAAGAATTAGCAGTTAAGCCCTGAGAAAGCCTGTAGGAGGCTGTCTAATCGATGGATAAGGCCCAGCCCATGGTGACTGGAACTAGTCCCTGGGCAGGCGGGGAAGATGGAGGGAGCTGTTTAAGGAACTTGGCATTCTTCAGTATACTTGGCCAGACATGCTGAAATGGCAAATGAGGATTACCCTTCTCTCAGCAATGGCTATGGTATGTGGTCAGTTCCCTCAATCCTTGCTGTTTGTATGGGCACTCCTGATAAACTGGACTGAGACTGTAACTGGACAATCATAAGCCAAAATAAAAGCCCTTACTCCCTTAAGCTGTTTGGTTGTGAATTTATTGGCAACATGTAGGCTACCTTTGACAGGCAAGCACTTGTTACCACTGTGCCTGGCTTTTATGTGGGTGCTAGGGATTGAATTTAGGTCCTTATGTTTGCACTGCTAAGTACGTTACTGACTGAGTCATACCAGAACCCAAAAGGTTTTAACACGGAATGTAAGGCTCCTAAAGTTGCTGCAAATAGCTTGGGGTAAGGTACTAATGGAGGTCATAACTCACAAAATTTCTTAAAGTTTATTGAAAACTGTGTACATGGCTATTTTATGAGAAGAAAAATCTATAGCTTTCAAATTCTAAGAGGTCCAATACTTGTAGAAATGTTGTTAGATTACATAAAAATTATGACATTTTTCTAATAACTTAGAAACAAAATAAAATATAAAGTTGTTTACTGGATTTTTATATCATGGTAAAGTTGTGGAACTGAGGAGATGTTATGAACTGAGAACATAAGAAGACCCAAGTCTGTAATTCCAGGCTAAATTAAATACAATCATGGAACATCAGAAAGTTCTCTCGTAGTTCAGTGCATGTAATGACCTGGTGAATGACAATGCATTTCTTACGTGTTTTGTGTCACTGAAAAATATGATGACAATACTGAATCATCTTAGGCTCTTTCCCCAAAAGCACCTAATTTTTCTGCTTAAAGGGGGTTGAAGGAAAATAACTACTCATTCATTTTATTTATATATATGTCATATATAAAATATATAAATGCATCAGAAAGAATATAGTACAGATCTTTTGAGAAGTACAAAGGCTGTTGGGAAAGAAAAATTTGGAGGAATACATATTATTTATAAATACAATTGGAAGCAATAATAGTTTCCTGGAGAAGTTTAAAAATATTTCCAAGAGGAGTGGATTGTACAGCTGGAATAACTTTATCAATATCAGATCAAAATCTGAAGGCTATGATGGATAGCATTGTCAGAAGACAGGAACATTTGTAACAATGTGGCTGGAGGTCTCCCTGCACTGGGTGAAAGGGAAGATCCAATGTAGAAAGAACCAAAGACCTAATGAGTCTGATGTTTCTCTGAAAATAAAATCATGATTACAGAAGGTTTGTAAGTAAAAGAGTTACTTGCAAAAGTGTTCTTAAAGATAACTGTAGAAGGAACATAGAAAATGGATTAGAGTGAGAAAGACCATTTTTTTTGCAAGCAGGACTTCATTATGTAACCCAAGATAGTCTTGCATTCACAATCCTGTCTCAAGTACTACAGAGGTGGGATTAGAGGTACGCACTCCTGTGCTCTGTGTAAGTTCAGATTTTTACATAGACCGTTTTAAAGAACACTTCATATATTAACATAGAGCTTTACTTCTTGATTCAGGTTCTCCCAGAAACCTAACACAGCTGACCACGTGACTACTAGCTCAGAAAACCAGGCTGCTACTTACCTGTAAGAGAGAGATTGGTCACCGAAGCGCTAGTCAGGGGCAGAACAGGGTTGACTGTGAGGGTAGTTGCAGTGCTACTTGTCACGAGGCTTGGTGTGGTTGCCACCTAGAGGTCAGACATAAAAATATACACACAACACTTAAAACATTCTTAAATTTCAGTAATGTGGAGTCAGATGTACTCTAAATTAGGAAGAAATGGTATACTAATGGTCAACATTACTTGGATAAGAACTACTTGACTCGGGTAACCTGAGGTGCCTGCATTACTTTTACTCTTGATTCTGTGGAAGCAACACTGTATTGACTATGTTTTAAATGAAATGGTATAACACAAAGTGTATAAAGCAGATTTTTTTTTTAAATCTTAATTTCATTTTGAAATAAGCAATTCTTGTTTTAAGAGGCACTGTCTTTCAGACTGGGCAGATGGCTTAGAGCCTAAATCTTTGCATTGCAAACAAAAGGACCTGAGATTGGATACCCAGGATCCCATAAAAAAATGTCAGGTGAAAATGCAGCTGTCTGTAATTTCAGATCTGGAAGGTGGAGTCTGGGAAACCCCAGAGCAAAGTAATAAGGAGGTAGACCAATCCAGAATGATTCCCAAAATCACCCTTGCTTGGGAGTCCACACTAAAGTGTTCTCTGGAGCACCTGTATGCACGCACGCTCATAATGCGCGCACACATACACACACACACACACACACACGCGCAGAAACACTTTCTTTCAATGTCAATTAAATCTAAAATACAACTAAACTATTAGTGACTACCTTTTTCCTAACTACTATCTCATGGTCTCTATGATTAAAGCCCACCATTTAATAATCCACAACTTTCACTTAACAAGTGTTTTTAATGATGACCTTAGCTTAAAAAACCCTGAAGGAGGGAACAACAGTCAAATAAAACAAAAACAACAAAAGGACATAAATGCAAACTAAACAATCCTTCCACTTTTTGAAATCTCACTAGCACCATGGTAGTTACATCTACAATCATCCGTAAAAAAATAAATAAAAACAATCAGGGAGTCACGTGACCATGGCATATCCATTTTGTCTGGGATAGCATTCTAATGCAAACAGCAGAAGCTAAACAATAAGGTTTTATGGGAAAGGCCTACAAGTAGTCTGAGTGAAGACTTGAGACAATGGTTTTAATATAATCAGAGATAAAAGGTACCTGAAAATTTGCCATCGTTTAATTGTGTAAGTTTAATAAAATGGGCTTTAGAATTAAATATGAATAAAAAAATAACATTTTTTCAGACAACTGGAATCAGTAGAAAATTTGCCATTACAGCTAGAAATTAATCTAATAAATCACTAGAGAGAATAATGAAAATATAAAAAGAAAGGAAAGAATTAAAGCTGTGTACTTTAAGAAAGAAGGAAGAGAGAAACTGGAGAGACACATGGCTCCGTGGGTAAAATGCCTGCTGGATAAACATGAAGATATGAGTTCAGATCCCTGGCGCCCATGTAAAAGTCTCCCGTGGTGGTACGTGCTGAGGAGTAGGGAGGGAAAAGTAGAAACAAGGTCCTCGGGGTTGTCATCCAGAGACCTCACTTCTCGCCAGAACAGTGAACTCTTGGTTCCAGTGAGGCACTCTGCCTCAAAAAGTAAGAGAGATTTTTTGGAGGAATACACCAGCCGTCTACTGTCCTCCACATACTAATGCATGGGCGAGCACAGTGATACACAGCACACAAAGATTAATTTCAAAAATCAGAAAGGACAATAAGATCTTGGGAGCAGTGTAAGACTTCATTACTTCGAAATATGTGAGATAGAAATTTATATTCATTTATTCAATATGGGTAATAAATGACATGCAAATGAAATAAACTCTTAATAAGTCATTTATAAAACTGTAAAAATTAGCATCTGAGCTTGTCCCTTCTACATTCATTCATACCAGTGAGGTTGGGCTGGGGAAAATTGCTTTGATGGGTGAGCTGCTGGTCCCACCACTGCTTGGTGGGTTGATTCTTTTCTCCTTCTGGCGGCGGTTACAAAACCAAACACGAATCACCTCCTTTTCCATATTGAGCTGTTCAGCAATCAAGGTGATCTCTTCCGAGGTAGGCTTTTGATTCTGCAGGAAGAAAAGAAGCCCATCATTTGGAATTCTTAAAATTTGATTTTTAATTTTGCCATGAGGAATACTGAATCTAGGACCAGTGCATATGAATAAGTATTCTGAGTTATAACTCCAGCCCTATAATAACTTTTTGAATTAGTATAATTATGAGAAGAAGCCAATCAAAGAAGAAAGATTTAAACATTTCGTATAGAAAGATGCTCTAATATTGCATTTGCTAAAATTTTATCAGCAGAGTAAGTTATCCTTTAATTTCCCTTCCACTTTAAAAGTCCGCTGATCTTGGGGCTGGGGAGGTGGCTCAGGGGGGTTAAGCCTCTGCCTTGCAGGCGGAAGGTCCTGAGTTCGGATCCCAGATCCCACGTATAGACGCCAGGCAGAAGCGGGGGCGGCCTGCGTTTCTGGTCCTGGTAGGGCGGAGCCTGTGACTCCCGGGGTGGAGGAAGTGGAGGCGTCTATGGTGGTTCCCGAATTCGTCTGTGGTTCTACACACACACAGACACGCGCGCGCACACATACATACGCACACATGCACAATTGAATAAATAAATAAAAAAAAATTTAAATAAGTCGGCTGATCTTAAAGTCAGCAAAATGCCAATACAACTTTAGAGTAGTATTTTTGAGTTTTCTCAATGCTTTATGCACCTAACTTAGACTTCATAATATACCTGTGAGGCAGGAAAGGAAGGCATTTCATTTCATAGATAAAGAAGTTCTTTGAGATTAAGTGGCATTCCCCATACAGTTAATAAGAGATAATGATGAAAGACTCCTGTCTCTGTGTTCCCTTATGAAAACTCTATCTGTTCTCAATTAGAGAAGTACAATTCTTGTTGGAAGCTGTTTTATGGTGCTCCACCTTTTTTTTTTTTTAAGCCTAATCTGTTAATTTAGCATCATATTTTGACATTCAAGGTCTCTATAGAGTTCTACCCCCAAACTACCATTCTAGGCAAAAGACAGCAGAATTCAGCTATGTGACCCACTGGTATTTTCTTCTGACACAGGTGTGTTTTCCTTCTTTGTTCTGCTGGGCAGAGTTTACTCTCCTCTTTTTTGCAGTTCAGGATTAATTTCTACGCACCCTAGATAAGTATTTCTCTCACACCGAATGCTCCTGTGGAAGAACCAGGGTCTCTCTAGTCTGTGGCTCTTTTTCAAAGTTGTAAAGTTATTTCCTCCGTGGAGGAAGGTAGAAGAGGACAAGCTGAGGCTTTAAAATCAATGGTTTCTAATTATAGAACCAGAGACAATTCCAAGATCATGGAAAATCAACTTCTTACTGACCTCCACAAAACTCTTCTCTAAGGCCACACGAATGTTGGTCTCTATGCTGGTGCGTTTCTTCCTCCTGCGATTCAAGCCCTCAGCCCCTAACCCTGGAGAATTCAGGGCACTTGGGCTGGAGGCTGTAGAATCAGATGAGAGGTTCTCTGTAAGAATGAAGAAAATACAGAATTAACTGAGCAGAATAATTCATGAGCATAACACATGTATTAACATGAACAAAATATTAAAATATTTTAAGTTCTGTGTTAGTGTGAAAGACTTGTGAATATGACCTACATTAAAACACTGCTACTACAGTGCTCTCCTTATTGGCATTCTTGTTCCAGGATGGTTGATTATATTTTATTACTATTCCTTTTTGTGTTTCAAAAACACAGAAGTTTTTGTTCTTACACTTAGTTCTCTATCTCAATTCTGGTCTTTTATTTATGAGCTCTGGGGATAAAAGGAAGAAAGTTTCTTAGAAATTATTTAATGTTTAATATTTATCTTAGAAATTTCTCAATTAGCGTATATTTGAGGGGAATACATCTAAATCCTTTAAAGTTAAAATAATATTCTTTATTTACTACCTTAATAGTCTTGGCTATGCTATATGTTTTGAATTTATTTCTGCTAAAGAATGAGATAAGCCAGAGCAGTGGTTCTTGCCCATGGGTCCAGAAGGTGACACATGGCCAGGCCTTTTCCCCAGCACCAAATCAATCTGCTCAAGGGTTGTTCTGAGGTCTTTTCAAAGGTTTACTATTTGTCCACACTTCTAAGAACAATACAACTAGGCATCTTGGTAGTGTCTTTTAGCTCTCAAAATTCAAAATTTCCAAAAGGCTATTTGCTATCTCAGCATAAAATAATTTAAGACTAGAAGTTCAACTTTTTTCTAGGAGGTATACAGTCATTTTAAATAAAAACTGTAATACTACCAGTTCTATGGTAATCTTTCCAGAAGGAAATAAATATTTCTTTACCACAATGATCTTCTTCCTCAACTGTACATGTACAAAAAACATTCCAAGGCTAAAAACTATTGTTGGCTGGAATAGTAAAATGAATCATTACATAACCATAGTTTATAAAGATTAGTGAGAACCAAAATTCTGTGATACCAAACTATCATTAATAGAAACCCTAGTTCACATAACAAACCCAATCCCCACAAAATTTCAGTGGAATTGAAGAAATTTCTTATATACTCCCTTACCTGCATCATTTAGCCACTTCTCTAAAAGTGGCTTTAATTTGCACATGTTCTTAAAGCTGAGGTTCAAGGCTTCAAAGCGAGAGATGGTAGTTTGGCTGAAGTCATTTCCATATAATTTACCCATAGCTAGCCCAACATCACCCTGCATAATACAGAGCAGAAAAGGAGAAGAAAAGAGTAAATTTGCTAATGCCTTCATTCTAGAGCTATTTCAGTGGTTAGCTAATTGTTTTGGACAAATAATTATCATTGACTCCATTTCCAAGTGAGCACAGTTCTCCAAGAAAACTCTATAAAGATCCTGATTACAATAGCTTTCGATATTACTTCATACACTTTCCATAGTGAATTTCTTTTTCTTTTCCATTGTGAATTTCTTCTTGGAAACTAGCAAAATACCCAAACTTCTGTAAGTCTCTAAAGATAATGCTAACAGTCTAACAAGTCCTTGTTTAATGCAACCATAATGACTTAAGTAGTGTTTAATAGTTTACCTGTATCACTTCAAGGATTAGATGCTTAGATAACTATGGAATTTCAGAACTAGCCAAAAATCCCATAAATCACTTCAATATTTAGAACTGCTCTCTTATTCTTTATATTTTCCATAAAGTATTTCTGGAACTATCTTCGTCTTTAGTTTGGATTTCAAAGTTGGCTACCAAAAAAAAAAAAAAAAACAACCCACAGATATTCTAAAAGACTACTGTTGTAACCACTGTAGAGAGAGAAATTCACAGTAGAAAGGTTTGACCCATTTATTCAAACCTTCATAGGTTCTGGAAAGTTGGTAACCTTATCCCAATAGAACAATGGCCCTGCAAATTTATTACAAAAGGTGTCTTTCTCTGTGAACTTGTAACCTTTGAAATATATACAATGCTTTCCTTCCAGCTGGATCTCTCTTTTAAAAGCTTGAAAAACTCTACCTTAATAGTTATTTTATAGCTAACAGGAGGAGTTTAAACAAGTCACCCAATCATTGCCAATAGTTTAGTGGCAGGCAGGGCAGAAGAATAACAGCATTTCTGGTCCAAAATACCATGAATAACTCTGTAAGAGTGCCAACTGGCAACTAACCTGGCAACACTATTTTATTTTAATTATTCTTTGTGGAGTCAAGGCCTCAGTATGTAGTCTGCGCTAGCCTAGAATTCATGATCCTCACATCTCAGTTTCCCAATACTGAGATTATAAATGTGTGCTAACCCCCGGTGTAGGCCCCACTTTGGCAACACTACTTTGAACTGGGATTATTCTAATTCCTTAATCTTCCTGTACCCTCAGATTCATCTTTTAGACACAATATACTGTTTATTAGCATCTACATTAGATAGCAGTCAAGGAAAAGAATATTTTCTAAACTCTATTTTTTTACATGTGAATAGTTTTTGTGTAATTTGGTTTTAAAACATTCATTCACGGGCTGGAGAGGTGGCTCAGGGGTTAAGCCTCCGCCTTGCAGGCAGAAGGTCCTGAGTTCGGATCCCAGATCCCACGTATAGACGCCGGACGGAAGCGGGGGCGGCCTGCGCTTCTGGTCCTGGTAGGGCGGAGCCTGTGAATCCCGGGGCAGAAGGAGGTGGAGGCGTCCATGGTGGTTCGCGAATTCGTCCGTGGTTCTACACATACACAGACACACACACACACACAGACATATACACATGCGCGCGCACATACACACGCACATGCGCACAGTTGAATAAATAATAATAATAAAAAAAATTAAAAAAAAAATTCATTCACTCATTCATTCATTCAGTGTGTGTGTATCAGAGGGCACATATGTCCCTGTGGAGGGCCAAAGGTGACTTTGGGCATCATCCTGGACTGCTTCTATCCTCTTCTTGCTTTGCTCTGGGATTTCCCAGGCTCTGCCCACCAGGGCTACAAGTGCAGGCAGCTGCTGGTTCTGCCTGACATTTTTAGTTGGGACTTGGGATCTGAACTAGGACCTTCTGATTGCGAGTCAGAGTCTTAACCCCTGAGCCATCTCTCCAGCCTTGTATAGTTTGTTTTTGAAGAAAAGGTCTCATGGAGTTCAGGATGGCCTTGAACTCACTATGTAGTCAAGGCTGCTCTTGAACGCCTGATCCTCATGCCTTACCCTCCAAGTGTTGGTATTACAGGCATCAACCATAATGTACAGGTATGAACAATTTCCAATGAAAAGTTTAAGAGAGGACAAATGTGTAATTTTAAGAGTGAGAAACACTTGAACTTCAAGTGGCCAGCATCCTATGCCTCCCATTACATGTGGGCATAAATTTTTATCACTAAACTTCTATTAGCTAAAAACACTCATTTTCTCAGCAATACTACCCTTTCAAGTGCTCATTAGCTACGGGTACTGGCCAACATAAATGAAGAACATTTCCATCAGTCTGTTCTGAATATATTCTAACTGGGACAGAGGTGGACTATTTGATTTCTTTCCAATTAAAGCAAAATTAAAGAACCAGGGTGGAGTGAATAGGAGCAGCAATGCCATTCACTAGGTCTTTTTTAAAATTGATCTTTATTCTTTTAGAGTTTCGTATTAATTATATAAGCAAATCTAAAGATCTAGTCAGGTTGCTTTTAAAATCTCACTTCTATATAGTTCTTAGACCTCAATTCATCTAATTCATAAATATTCACCAGCCCATGCTATATGTCAGTCAGGCACTTCACTTATGTTTTATATATAATATATATTCATATTTTGGTCACTTCATCTTTAATAGATTCTTATTTGTCTAGTTTCAATGTAGGGTGAGAGGGTGAAAGGGAGGGAAAGAGGGGGAGAGAAAGAGGGAGGGGGAAAGAGAGAAGAAAGAGACAAACATGAGTATTCAATTCAAACTAATTTTTTAAAAATAAGTCTTATCTTTTAAAACTCATATTCTGGTTTGGACTGGGCTGGGCTATGGAGGCTCAGAGGTTCAAGAACTTGCTGTGCAAACAAGAGGATCAAAGTCTGAACTGCCAGGTGCCAGGTAAAATACTGAGTGGGCATGATGGTTCACACGTAATTCCAGTTTTGGTAGACAGAGACTAGGGATCTCTAGGTTTGATTAGCAACTCTGACTCAAAAGAGAAAGGTGGAAAAGTAATTGACAATGATCTTGATACAACTCTGAGCCTGTACATGTATGCACATACCTTCACACACCTGCCTTTGATTATACATGTGCCTCCACACATGCAAATATGATACACATACACACATGCAGCACCCCTACACATATGATTATGGAAAAAGGAAAAATAAAACTCACACTTTATTGATACAATTTCAGAGGACTGCACTGTGAGACATATCTTGAAAGCTTAACTTAATATTCAGTCACAGATTGATGCATGAATATTAATTTAAACTAAATGCATAATATTCTAAATTATAAACACTAAATGGCTAACAAAACAGTTATAGCTAAAGTTAAGAACAAAATAGCTGAAGAACATATTGTTCCTTAGAGGCTTCTTCATGCATGTAAAACAAATATTTACAACAGCCAATGAAGGAGAAATCTAGGAAAGGCTGGGTTCTTCCTACCTGAGTGAATCCAAGTTTGATTCGTCTTTGTTTGAAGGTCTTGGCAAACTGCTCAAGTTCCTCAAGGTCACTGGGCTCCTCCAAGCTGGGAGTATCGATTCGCTTTGGTGTTGTCTGGCTCTGTTGAAGTGTCTGAATTGGGGTTGCTGCTATTGTGCGAGTTGGGGTTGCTGGCTGTTGGAGAAGGAACAGGATGATAAAAAGATGCTTATGCTCATAATTGCAATATGCTGGCAACTGAAGGCAACAGCTGCATTCATGGAGAATGAGAATCATGTAATACTACCACAACCAAAAGATTACATACACATAATAACTATTGTTAGGAAAATAGCCTGTGGCAAAAATTTGAATATACAAACAAACAAACAATCACCTGAGTTGACTGGGTACATGTATCTTATGGCATTGTGATAATATTATCAGGTTATTAAATTGTGTGTGTGTGTGTGTGTGTGTGTGTGTGTGTGTGTGTGTGTGTGTGTGTGTGTGTGTTTGTGTGTGTGGTGCCTGGAGCTGAATCTGGCCAGGCATTGTGATAATATTATCAGGTTATTAAATTGTGTGTGTGTGTGTGTGTGTGTGTGTGGTGTGCCTGGAGCTGAATCTGGCCAGGGCTTCATGTACAGTAAGGTAAGGTGAGTGCTCTACTGTTGAGCTACACTCTAATCCATAAAGTTATTTTAAGGGGAAAAATATATCACCGACAGTTTCTTCCCTTTGCTGTGGCACCCTGGCTGACCTTCAACTTGAGATCTTCCTGTCAGACAGAGCCTCTCAGATGTTGGGAAAACAGAAGTATATTACCATACTTGGATCAAATATAGTTTAAGTAACTTATAATAACAGGTATGCCTTCAGATATTGAGTTATTTCCTATATATCCACAATTTCAGTCTTAACTGTCATTCTAGTATATGAAACTTTATAGTTTACTTCTCTCATTTAACATAGCTTTAAAATTTTCCTATGGTGTTCAGTTTTCATACTGATCCTTTTTAAAGATTAAGGCAATATATACTTTACTTCTTCATTGCTCTTAAAATATTTTATTGAAAGGGTAGGGGTTAAAAGACAACTTTCAGAAGTTATGTCTCTTCTTCCACCATATGGGTTCTGGTTGGTAGATTTGCAAGCAGGTACCTTTACCTGATCAGCCACCTTGCCATTGCCAGCCTTATTTCATCATTTTTAAATGGCTTTTACAAACCTAAAAAGTTCACAATGAAAATCTCTGTGCATAGAGCTCTTTTTTTCAAGCTATGTAACTAGTTATTGCTGGTGTGGAAGCAAACCCAGTGCTTAAGAAGCTAAAGCAGGAAGACTACATGCAGAGGGTGCAGGGGCGTCTAGGCTGCACAGCCAGACTCGCTCTGCTTCAAGCAAACTAAAACTAATTAACCAACACCCCCCACCAGCCTGAAAAAAATTAATTTCTTTTTGTGTGTCTACGATTTTTTTTTAAGGTCAATCTCATCCTGTAGCTCATAATTCACTATTTTACTCGGATGGATTTATAATCCTACTGCTCTGGCCTTCTGAGTGCTGGGATGTAGCACTATGCTCAACAAAATACTTCTTTGGGATAAATCCACAAGATTTTCTGGTAACTGAATAAACAATTTCATTTTTTAAGTATACCCAGCACACATGCAGTTTCTTCCTCCTGCTTTGCATTTGCAGTTACAAAATTATTTTGCTCATCAAAAATAGTACATTTGAGTTGGTATTATTTGGGTAAGGTGCTTTTTTTTTTTTAAATCTTGTTCAGATCTGAGATTTTAGTTACTTGCCACTGATGAAATTCCTTCTGATATAATGCTCCCCCACCCTTTCTTTTTTTGTATTTTAATGTAGCCCTTTAACTCTATCTGGAGTTTCTTTTTGGGATATGAGGACAGGGTTCTATTACATTACCCCATGTGCTGAAGATTGTGACCAAATCTTAGTACATGCTAAGCACAAGCTCCACCACATCTAGGACTAGTGTATCTTCTGTTTCCTTCTTTTCATTCCCATCCCCATCTCTCCTTTTTCTTTTCCTAAGAAAATATTAAATTTCCTTATTATATGAATATAAGGTTACTCTGTTCTACCTAAGTTCTGAGCAGAGCCTTCTTTCCACATCATATATTCATTAATGGGAGGTGCTGTCTGATCCTGCATCCTAATTATTCAGTAAAACACTTCTATGAACAGTGACCCAGATACAAATTATAGACCAGGATTACAGATAAAAATCTATGACTGTTGGTTTCTTTTTGTAATTTAGATAGGTTATACATGCCATGTCCTTGATCTCATTATCAAAGCTTGCTCCAAGGGAAAGCACCAACTGTCCTGGGAAACTAGAATAGGCAACTACAGAATAGGCATACCGGTAATGACTAGGGTAAATTCTCTGCCATCCCACTTCAATGAAGATAAAAAAGCAAATCTCCATGGCATTGCATCATTTCAACCTGAGCATTTTGGAAGAGCTAAATAAATATATAAGAATCCTATGTCGCTGAATACTTCCCACAGTGAAACTGATTGATAGATGGACAAGAGTCTCAGATATCAGATTGTTACTTCATTTGCAGGATTCAAGGAGCATCTTTCATAATTAATAAAGGATTAAACACAGCTTAGGTACTTTCAGGTGACTTGTACCTTACTCTAGAAAGGTTCAATGGCTGCAGATTTAGATGGGTCAGAGAGCATGTAAATCAGGGAGTTTCTGGTACAGAGTTGTCAGTATTCTACCTTTACTTTTTTGGTATTCAGCATACTCAAAAATTGGTATATTTTGGTAGCAGAACACAGTCATATAACTATTAATACAAATTGCAGAACATCTTCCCCACTCCTCTCCAAAGTTATCTATATCATTTGCTGCTAATTCTCATCATTACTCCCTATTTCCTGCAAGCATTGAGGATTTCTGTATCTATAATTCTGTCTTTTTCTGTTTCTTTCATGTAGCGTAAAGGTCTTGAATGCTCAATGCTTTTTTCACACATGCTGCTGCATGTATCAGAAGATTACTTTTTATTGCTAAACAGAAGTCTGTCACATGGATATGCCAGTTTGTTATTATTCACCATCTGACAGACATTCAGGTTGTTTCCAACCTGAATGGGTAATTATGAATAAGAATCCACACACAGATTGTACACACATGGTTTCATTTTTAAGAGTAAAACCGCTGGGTGCTAAGGCATATATATATAATACATATAATACAAATGTATATAATACATTTTTAAAAGAAAATGCAAAACTAATTTACAAAGTGTATGTTTTCCAAATCTAGGTGCTTTACATTCTCATCAGCATGTGGGTCTCCAAGCCTTCCATACTGTGCCCATTCTCGTGAATGTGTAGGGATAGTTCACTGACTGCATCTCCTTGTTTTGAGCACCTTCTCATATCTTTCTTGGTAAAGTGGCTTTTTTCCCCCTCACTAGCTTAAAATTAGTTGTCTTATTACTGAAGTGTAAGAGCTCTCTATTCTAATTACAGATCTTTTATTTTCTGTAGTTGTTAACATAAACTTTTGAGTTTTTATGAAACTATCAACCGTTTCTCTTATGCCCAATGCTTTCTTGTGGACTATTTAAGAAGTCACTGTTTTATCTGAGGCACATTTTTCACTAAGTTTACTTCAGAAGTTTAGGTTTATGACCCATTTCAAATTAATTTTTATGTAGGGAATAAAATAAGGGTGGTAGATTTTGTTGTTTTTATTGCTTATGAAGAGTCAATTGTTAGTCACCAGTTGTTGAAAATATTTTCTTTTCTCACTGATATCCTTTAGAAAATTAGCTGGCTGCTTATGTTTGTGTCGCTGGACTCTATTTTCCTCCACTGAGGCACATTTCTGTCTATACACCAATATCACACTATCTTCATTGAGGCTTCATAATAATTTTTTGCTACTCTCAAAAATGATTTGGTTATTCTGTCTTCTATAATTCCACGTAAATATTAGAAACAGCATGCAGACTCCTACAAGCAAATGTTGAATAGTGATTGTCAATTTAACATTTTCAAAACTTAAGCTTTCTTTTAAAAAAGCACATATATCTATATATACTTACTCCATAGATATTCTTTAACTTCATTAAGCAACATGTTCTATATTTTAAATGTGTTGCTTTTATAAATTCATGTTAAGTTGTCCAATAAGAACAGAATTTTTTTCTCCATTTGAATTTCTAAATGATCACTGTTAGTATACAGAAATACAGGTGGACTTTTTATTCTACATATTTGCCTGACTTACTCATTTCTGCAAGACTTTTTTCCAAGATATTTTAATATTTTCTATGTTGTCTATGAATGATGATAGTTTTGCTTTGGCCTTACTAAAGAAGTAAGACAGTCAGGACAATCCTGAGTAAAAGCAACAACAGTGATGATTCTGCTTTGTGCATGCATGCTGAGATTCACATGTGTGCGTGCACATGGAAGTCTGAAGTAAATGTCAGGTAGCTTCTTCAGTTTCTCTCTCCTTAGTCTCCCCACCACTTCATTTATTAGGCAGGGTCTTTCAGTTGAACCCACAGTTTTCCAATAAGCTACTATAATTAGCCAACTTATCCTGTCTATGCTCCTCAGTATTGGAATTGCAGGCGGCAGTCAGACCTGCAAAGCTTCTACGTGGGTCCTGGAAATCAAACTAGAATCCTCATGCTTGAGCACCAAGTGCCTTATCCACTGAACCATTTACACTCCCCCTGCACTGTACTTTTTGTGTGGCTAGATAACTGTTACGTGTTCTAAAGAAAGTGACCCAAATCACTATTTAAACACCAACAAGAAAGAAAATATAGACATCCATGCTTCTGCTCCAATTTTGAGCAAGGGCAAAAGACCAATGATAGGTTTTAACTGAGGCGCTAGGTCTTCTGTCTAAGTGGGGAAACCAACTACCACTAGATAGCCAATAATTCTCGTTTACTAATAACAGCTATTGTTCTTTTTTGAACATGTACATACAAAAATAGGACTGAAAAATTTCAATGTCCAAGTCACTATGACAGAACCATTTTATCAAGCTGACCAGCTTTGAGTTTGTGGTCAGTTTCTGAAATACTGCTTGGCTTGTTTTTATTAAAACTATTTTTTTCTTGTTTTGTTTTTAAATTAGACAGTCTGAACGTTTCTGAAAGCCAGGAGTAAGAGAAAACTGACCTGGGAGGTGAGGGTGATGCTTGGCTGCGGCTGTAGGAGGTTGGCTTGGCTTTGTTGAGGTAGTTGCGTTAAAAGATTTTGCGCTTGCAGGAGACCTGTATAATGCAAGTATATTATATCAGAAACATTAATGATTATTCTGAACACACAGCCAAAAATAAACACACAAACAAACAAACAAATAAAGATCAGGAGAGAAGAAAGGAAGAGGAAGAAGAAGAAGGAGAAACAGAGACTAACTGATCCTCTGGTTCTTGAAACTCTTGTCTGATTTGTCTACGATTCAATCCCATTAAATGCCACTTGGGCAAGATAATACATAATATTAAATGAGAAGTTGCATCTAGTGACTTAAGTAAGTTCTCTGATAGGACAATTTTTTATTTCATAAGGGGCCTAAGAAAGTATGGAACTAGTTAAAATGGATGCATCTAGAAAAAAAGAACTCAAATTTCTTAACCCGGAATTTATTAAAATCTGCCAGTATATGTTGAAACAGAATCTAAGATCTGACAGAAAAAGAAACCTAGAAGTGAAAGAAGGTCATGTTTTGGAGCTCAACTGCACTGGGCAATCTTAGTTTAAAAAGTGACTAGTAAGTAAAATGGGCATGCATGCCAGTGTTTGCTATAATCTTGGCTACTCTTGAGGACTAGCTAGGAGAATGACTTAAATTACAAAGTCAAAGCTAGGGTGGGCAACACAGTGAGAATGTGTCTAGACCACTGGTATATTTGTAACAGGTACTAGCACATTACTTGAATCTATATGTTTTTATCATAATCTTAATTCAGACTATATTTAAGGACTTTATCTAGACAAATACCTACTTTAAAATATAATCATGTTTGTCAACACCAAATATAAGAATGCCAAGAAACAGGAGTGGTTGAAACAAAAGGGATTTTATCATTATTTTAAATATGTGATATATCTAGTGGGGCTAAAAAGTGATAATCACTTTTGTAGGCTACTAAATTCGAACACAACAATACTGAAATATATAAAACAACAAAAAATTTAAACTGTGTGAATAACTAAACATTGCCTGAATTTAATGAGTTAAGATGTATATTTAAGAACTAAATCCATAGTAAATATAATAAGTAGGTTTGAGTTTTCTAGAGAACCCTGACTAGTTGATACTTTGAAACAACCATGATGAAACTAAGTAAAATTAAATATACCCCATTACAAACTTCTCTTAAAGGGCAGATCTGGAGAGGGATTGAATTTTGAGCAACCACTTTGTTTTTCCAAGTGTTTCCCTATTACTGCAATCCTGTAGAGTGGTGAGAGTGAGCTCTTTTGATTGCATCACTTCCCAATTAAAACAACCTAGTGAACCACGTATGGTGGTACACGCCTGTCATCCAGCTCTCGGGAGGCTGAGGCAGCAGTTCAAGCAAGGCTGGCCTGCACAACATCACTTGCCACCTTACAGTAACCTTCCATTATAATCAGAATAGAACGCAATATGTTCTTCCTTAGGCTTTATGGTTATTTTTTTTTTTTGCATGTGTGTGTTTTGTATGTGGATGGTGCACAAGTATGTGAGAGTGTGTGTACAAAAGTATACTTAAGTATGTCTGTTTGTGGAGGCTGACATTGTAAATCATTCTCAATTGTTCTTCACCTTGCTATTTTACTGTGGGGTTTCCCAGGCTCTGTATTTCAGCGTGCCGTGGGAATTGCTGCTACCATGTCTGCCTACCATTTCTAAGTGGGATCTGGAGGTGTGAACCCAGGTCCTTTTACCTGCAAGGCAAAGGCTTTAACCTCTAAGCCAGCACCCCAACCAGAGCTGTTTTAAAAAAATATGCAAAGTCCCAGATTATGGAGAAAAAAGAGAGACAGGCATATGGTGATAGACAGACAGACAGAATATCCTTGGCTTTGCCCAAAGTAGGAAGTGATCTCATTCAATCTTAAGGCTTCTCTCTCTCTCTCTCTTCCCCCCTTTTCTCTCTCCCTCTCTCTTCCCTCCCCAGGCTTGACCTTGCTAAGTCTCTGATCTAGACAGATCATTTACTCTTTCCCCTTAGAATTATTTCATTTCTATGATCATTCTTTACTAGTTTTGTCCCTGAATCACAGTTTCATCTTCTGGCTACTTATTTTTGCTTCTGAAGAGATTTTTTTTTTTAACCAAGGTTCTTCTACACCATGTATACATTTTCTTTGTATAACTCACTGACTTCCATAGTTTCCTAAAAACTGAAATCACTTTATCTTTTCTGTCCTGACAACTATAGTCTGGCCTTTCCCTGGCACCTAACCGAGACCACTGATGTACTGCTTTCCACACCAGGGTTCTGACCTCTATTTGTATTCATTTTCCTTTTCTTCTTTCTACTTTTTCCTCTTAAGTGTCAGCGTAGCTTTAACACACACTTGGAAATTGACACTTGTCTGCTTAAACCTTGTGTTTTTTCAGAGCCTACAGAAAACCGTCTTTAATGGAAAGTGTTAGACATTTGCATTTGATTCCCCAAAATGATAGTTAAAATTCTGAAAGTGGGGCCATAAACCTACTTTCTCATTCTTTCGGTGACTTGTAAATAAATTAAACTTTGGGAACCATTAAACCCAAAGGATTTAAGGTCAAATTCCTGGAACCTTCTAGATGGATTCTTTATACCAAGCTTTTTCCTCAAAATTTCATTTTTATTTAAATATAAAACATAAATGTACTTTATGTTAATTTTATGTTGTATGTTAAATGTATGTTTATACATTTAATTATGCTATACTTATATATTCTATTGTTTCAAGAAATAGATATGGTTCTCAAATAATAGCTTATTACCCTTCATTACCATGTCTTTGCAATTGATGTTCATTTTCTAAGACTGACATTCTGTCCTTTGTAATCTTGCAAAAGCTTCTCCATGTTATTATAAGAATTTCTCTGGTCACAAAAACAGAAATCTCCCTATTTGGCTAACAGCATTCTGTGCAGGTCAAACTTAACATTTTACTTACTATTTTTATTGTGCTGGGGTTCAAACCCAAAACTCTGTGCATGTCTGGCAAGTGCTCTACCACTGAGTCACATCCCCAGCCCAATTATAACATTTACAACAGGTTTGTTTTCTGAAACTGGACTGAGCTCTTTGAAAGTAAAAACTAACTTACTCATCTTTTATTTTGGACATATGTTAATAGGTATTTGTGCATATTATAAAGATATATAAATGTTGGTTTGATCATTACAAATTGTATAAATGTATCAGATTATCAATTATACTATAATATTTACAAGTAAATAATATTATTTTTACAAGATCAGTGAGGACAGTACATAACATCTTTCAATTGAAGTCTTGATTCCCTGGTATGCTTTACATGAATTAATTACATTAATGAGACCTCCATTAAACTTAACTATAGTTTAAGAAACTCTGCAGAAAGAACTCTTCTAACCTTTTCCTGCGAAGCCAGTATTATTATGAAAACCAAATAAAGTCACACACAGAAAAATTTTAAGCCAATCTCACTGATGAATGAAAATGCAAAACTTCTCAACATGCTTGCATATTGTATCCAAAATATATCAAAAAGATTATTCATCATGATCAAGTGGGTTCATTCCAGAAATGTAAAGATGGTTCAACATATGACTCAATATATATATATACTCCATCATATAAATGAATTCAAAGACAGAAATTACACAATCTTCAATAGATACAGAAAATGTTTTTTGACAAAAATTCAACATTCCTTCATGATAAAAGTCCTGGAGAGAATAAGGATGGAGAGAATGTGTTTCAATATAATAAAGGCTATGTATATCAAACATCATTGTAAATGATGAAAAAACTGGGAGCATTAAATAGGGAACAAGACAAAGCTGTCTACTCTCACAACTATTTCATATTGTACTTGAAGTTTTACCTACGACAGTAAGATGAGAGGAAGTAAAAGGGATATACAAAAGAAAAGAAGTTAAGGTATACCCATCTATAGATGATATAATTCTACACCTGAGAGACTTTCTCACCAGGAAATGCCTACAGCTAAAAAACATTTTTGATACAGTAGCAGGTTACAAAAGTAACAACAGTGGCTTTCCTAAATACTGAGGACAAGCAAACCGAGAAAGAACTGAGGGAAATAATGCCATTCATTCGCTATAGCTTTAGAAAAGGAAAAAAACTGGAATAAACCTAACCACAGAAATGAAAGATCTGTACAACAAAAACTTAAAAAGACTCCCCATATTCATGGATTGGTGCAATTAACATTGTGAAAATGACCATCCTACTGAAAATGGTAATATTCAGACTCAATGCAATTTCAATGTAATTCTTCATAGAAATTGAAAAAACAGTAATTCTTCATAGAAATTGAAAAAAACAATCTTAAAATACATACAGAAGCACAAAAGACCCCAGAGAATCAAAATAATCCTGAGTAATAAAACACTGCTGGAAATAACAACATTCCTGATTTGAAACTATACTATAAAGTCATATAGTATATAAAAACACCATATAAAATAAAAACAAACTTATTGATCAATGGATTGATGTCCATTCATGTACCTATAACCACATAGTTTTTGACACAGGAACACATTGAAGAAAGCAACAGATGTTTCTAGGAAAATTGGGCATCTACAAAGAATGAAACTTGACACTTATCTCTCGCCTGCACAAAATTAATTCAAAATAGATCAAAGACCTCAATGTTAAATGTAAAACCCTGAAACTTCGAGAAGAAAGAACCGGGATTACACCTGAAGTAATAATATGGACTTTCTCAACAGTGCCTCATTCATGAAGAAAGTAAGGTCAACAATCAGTAAGTGACACTTCATGAAATTAAAAAGCTTCTGTTCTACAAAACAGCAAAAAGGCAACCCACAGAATGGGGGAAAATCTTTGCTAGCTAGTTGCACATTTGACAATAAGTTAGTGTCTGGAGTGTACAAAGAACTCAAAAAACAAAACACAACTGAACATCGAAAAAGCAAACAACCCAATTTTAAAAATGGACTTTGGAGCTAAACACAGACTTTTGAATGTCTAAGAAATATCTATAAAAGTGTTCAATTTTCTAAGTAATCAGGAGAATGCAAATTAAAATTATTCTTGATTTCACCTTACCTCTGATCAGAAAGGCTAAGATGAAGAACGGAAACAGCAAATACTGGCCAGGATTCACAGTAAGTATGAGTGTAAACTTGTCCAGACACTTTGGATATAAATGGGGAGGTTTTTCAAAAAGGTAGAACTTGAATCACAAGACCAGCTTATCCCACTTCTAGGCATATTCCCAAACGATTCCATATCTTACTACAGAGACACTTGTATATTCACAATAGCAAGGAAATGGAAGTCAGCAGAGATGGCCACCAACTCACCAATGGGCAATGAAAATGTGGTACATACTGTTCAGCTATTAAGAAGAATTAAATTATAAAATCTGCTGACAAATGAATGGCATTGGGAAAATACACTGAAAAAGGTGTCCCAGACACAGAAAGATAAATGTCGCACACTCTCTCTCACATGTGGATGTCAGAATTGAACCTTCATATTTGTGTACTTAACTAGAAGTACCTGTAACAGCTGGAAAACTTAGGCAAAGTGGGAAGGAGGGAAAACCTTAAAGGAGGGGAAGTAAAAGAACACAAATGGTAAGAAAGTGGAAAGTAGAATAATGGGGGGAAGGTTTAAGGAGAGAGAAGAAGAGAGGGCACAGGAAAGGGTGAGAGTAACAAGTAGTAGTAAGATTGTAAGATACAACCAGATGGACACCTGTAAGTTTAGCTAAAAATATAACAAAGTTAAGTAGAAAATAATAAAAATATGAGAAAATATAGTCTTAAAAAATGAGTGCGAATAGATATAATCTTCACAGGGATAACAGAGGAAGGGGAAATGAGGGGTGATAGAAATTGTTGTGGGATGGCCTACCAGAATTAAACAAAATTCTCAATACTAGGTATGTGACCTGTTGGTCAAAAAGCTCTCAAAGGCCTCCCAAACACAATTTAGACATTGCTCTGAGGTGCCCTCAGAACCTGATAGGAAGACCCCACTGCTGAAGAAATCACACACACTAACCACAGGACACGGAGGAACAACTTAGAACTGATCTGGAAGCGTATACCTCGCTGGTCTGCTTTCACAGTATTAGAAGGCTTCTAGGGACAAAAGCAATCAACATCTCACCCAGCTGTCAATTCTGCGAGCTACAATAACCACCACCCTGGCAAGAGGTCCACATTGGTCCAATAGTGGCATGAATGTCATGGGGGAAAACAACTGCCTTCTGATTGGATTTCAGGCACACTTTGTAGCAGGGACTAAGGCCAAGAACCTGTGGAAAGTGAGGCTTTAGGCCCTAGTGGGGAATAAATTACGAAGCTTTAGTTATTGATCATGGGAGCAAACTGTCATCAAACACATACCATTTCTCCCATAGATTAAAGTAGCTCTCAGCAATGGAAGGTATTTAATACAGAGACTTTTAATTGACCAAAATACAGAGTAAGTGACTGTGGACTAGGTCCTAGACAGGACATCTAAATGATCCCTCATTCCAAGGTTCAGAAGGTATTATGGAAGAGGGGGGCAGTAAGAATGAATTTAAGAGTCAAGAGAGTGGGGAAAGATGCTGCCAGGTTTCATCGTCTGGACATGACAGGGCTGCAACATACATGCATTCACTGCTGTGCTATGTTTACTTATAAGACCTGCACGAGGCGGTCTACTGACTTTTCACATGTAAAGTAGAAAATCTGAAGCATCACACTTCCCTGGAAAGACTATTGAGGATGGGAGACAGAGAAGGGGAACTAACTTTCCTCAATGGTAAACCCACTGGTACATCATACTGCTTAAGGCAATCAAGTGCGTCACACATGCAAAAAGCCATGAAAGTAAAGAGAGAGAGTGACTGGGAAGAAGGTTTACACAGCAGAAGGGGGATGAGATGGGTAATAAGAAGTGAAAAATAACATATATTCATTGTATTCATATATGAAACTGTCAAGAATTTAAAAAATTGCATAAAAAGAAAATATACTCTTATTATTCAAAGACTTTAAAGATGATTTTCATAATTCACAAAATCTGTAGTATCTAATACAACACCTCCTTTAATTTTTAAAAGAAACCAAGAGATTGTTGAGAGGAGACAGGGAGTCAGTTATCTTCCTTACATGGTCACCACCTTACGTTTTTGAAACAGGTCTCTCATTTAACCTGGAGCTCACGGATTTGGCTGGATTGGCTAAACCAGTGTTTCCCCAGGAACCCCATCTCTGCTAGGATAGCAGTGTGCTGTCACACCTGACTTTTTACGTGGGCGTCTGGGCCCTGAATTCAGGATTTATGCTTGCTCGGCATGCAATTCACCCACTGAACCACCTCTTTCACCCCAAGAAGATGTTTTATCAATGTTCATCTATATACGCTTTCATGAAGAAATCCCAAATAGTAGAAGCAACTTATGTGATTTATGTTCAATACATTGAATGGTGTCATTTATACTTTTGGCCAAACTTTTGGTTTTTCCTTAGTGATTAAAAAAGTGCATGGCAGACAGACAAGACGGCTCAGCAGGTAAGGGCACTGGTCCTCAATTCTGATGACTTGAGTTTGATCTTTAGAACCCAGGTAGAAGTGCAGAACTGAATTTTACAAGTTGTCTTGGAACCTCCACATGCTCACCACAGCATGCCGTATACACACACACATGATAATTAAACATAAAAGAAAATGAATGGCAGTGATGGGTAACTTTCAACAATTTTATATGTATGACAAAATATATTAATAAAAGCACTGCTCTTATGTTTATTGTGCTCTTATATTAGAGCAAAAATATTAGTGAGGACCTGTGTGACATAAGAAGAAGGTGGCAGAGAGGAGCTCACCCTGCTGGCCCTGGGGCGTCTGGGAGATGATAAACTGTGCTGGCTGCAAGTTGGTGGTAGGATGCACCAACACAAATTGTTGCAAGTTGAGATTTTGCTGTTGAAGCTGTTGCAGTTGTTGGAGATCCTTAAAAAAAAAAATTGAAACATGGATTAGAGATTCTGAAACCAAAGTTGCCTTAGTTATGACCTGAGCTGATAGTTTGTTATATCAAATAAAGACAAGTCAATATTTACTATTTTTATGTACCAACAGTGAGAACTCCAGAGAACTCACTTTACAATTAGAATTTTGTAATTTACAGTGCTTTTATAGAGATCATCTATTACATTAATTTAAACCAAGGGACCTCATGGCTTAAGTACTAAAAACATTTACTTGATGAAGAAGATAGCCAAAAGCAAAACAACATCTTAATAAAAACTGAATACAATAGTAATAAAGATTGGCCTCATTTTATTTTTAAACACTTAGTTAAATTCTTGCCACAACTTCAGTTTACTTCTCAGTCTCCTCTAGGAGGATAAAAACAATCGTTTCATAATTTTACATAACTACTACAACTTCTTCTCTTTCCTTGAAGGAAAGAATTGCACTTCTTTTTCTCTTTGGTCCTATTGTTTATGTTTCTTTCAATATATTTTTAGTTATTATCTCTGGATAGTTTGCCCTAAAATGTGAAAACTGAAATCAAACAGTACTCTAATACCATTCCACATGGTACTAACTCCCTTCACAGCAGAGAGATGATTGACTGTCTTTGTCACAAGGTGACAACATTCACTGTAGAGCACATGAAGGAATTCATGCCTGCTGTAATTAGCCAATTAAGATAAATATAGTAATCCCCTGCTTAGAAATATGCCAGCTACTTATTCACAAATTGTCATTTAATACAAACAGGTTATTCAAATAATCAGCTATGTATTTATAATACCAACTCAAATAAGCAAACAAGTGTATTATTTCTAATTCAGTGGTAAAAAGGGGTAGCATTTACCTCCTTGATCTAGAGTTCCGCAGGCTTTTAAAAGGACACACAGTAACAGTCAGAAAACTAACGTGGTATCAAAATGTGCCATTGTTATTACTGCTTTACTACCACGTTCCCGGCTCACCTGCGCGATCTGTATGGGCTGAGACAGGGGGATCTGGGTCATGGGTGTTGCAGCAGAGGCTGAGATGGTGGCCCCGGCAGCACTGTGCTGTTGGCTAGCAGAGTGCTGCTGCACAGCAGCAGCCAGCAGCTGGGCCTGGGCCTGGGCCTGCTGGAGTAACAACTGTTGCTGGGCCGGTGTCAAAGTGAGCTGAAATTAAGAGCAAAAAAAAAAAAGTCTGAAAAAGCAAATCAATTGCTTTGAAATAGATAACTCAAGGGGTGATAGGCCCTAGCTATTCCAGTTTGCATGGGTAGGGTAAAGCTAAAATGTCCACCAATGATCAAACTACCATTACTAGCAGAGAACATTAACTGAAATGGTAGTCCTTACTTCAGATTTGAATCATTCAAGCCTGGTGAGGACCCTAGGGTTCAGCCAAGAAAAGGAATTAACTAGTAAGCAGAAAACAAAGAATCAATGCTGACAGAATATGAAAAGAAGTTTACACCCAACAGAACAGCAAATGATTAGTCAGATGAATGAGGAACAAAGATGCTGGATATGAGCAGGGAAAGAACTGATAAGGCCCAGCTGCTTCCTATCAGCTTGAGTCCCTGCCATTTTCCATCCTTTTCATTATGTTCTAAGAGGTGACTAAAAATACATCTGTTTCTTCTCCAGATCTCTCTATAAGCCCCTCCCTTACTACACTTCTGTTACGAAAAGCATTCAATCTCTGCAACTTTATGTCTTCTTCTAACACATTATCTCCGTGAAACAGGTGGCAACAGCCACTGTCTTTTTACATGCAAATGAATCCTAATGTCCAGGTTAAAAGATGTTTACAGACACAGGAACCTGGAATCACAAGTGCCTCTTATTATTGAACTCACTAGTTCCAAACCCCAAAACACAAACAGTTAAAATAGAAAATGTATTTAGAGCAATTTTAAACATTGGTAACATAACATTTCATATATGCTTACATCAAAGTATGGCGAACCTTCCTTTCGGTGACTTGTTCTGATCAAACAAGAGGACCAAGCAATACAAGTAGTACATGAGTAGTCATTAAGTGGCACAGCCCTCCTTTGAACCTAACAATGAGGCAACATACCTAACAATTTGCACATTAGAAACATAAGAACCAGAGCCCAAAACTGTTCAAAATCCAATACCCTTCAAGATGTGTATAAACATTTGTACTTTTATGTAATATAGGGATACATATTAATCCTAATGATGACATTCTATAAATAAATTTGTGAGAGTTCCTAAAAGAGCCTTCTACTGCTAAAACACACTTAACTGAAATAAAACAAAACAAAAATCCTTAAGGTTGATGGGGTGAAATGAATAAAATTTTTTCTTATCATTTTTCTAACTAGATCCACAACCTCTCCCAAAGGTAACAGACAAGTTTTCAACATTGGAAAAATATTCTGAATAACTCAGAAAAAAAAAATGGCTGAAAAGTTAAAAGCTTAATATAGTCACATAGGTAAATTTATTCCCTGAAAATAACTGACAATTTTTGACTACTATAGGCCAAACACTGTTTTAAGAGCTTTACATAAATTATAATAACAAATAAGTACTATCAAAATCCACAATTAACAGAAAGAAAACTGATGTAGAGAAATGTAGTAAGTAGTCTGACAATAAGTTGCACAACTGGAAAGAGACCATATGTTTCAATTTAGAATATTACATAGTGACTTGAAGAAAATATTGCCTTTGAACACATTCTTAACTATTTTGCAATGATGTAACTACAAACTGATACTTCATAAGGAACAAGGCAATGATTCTACTTCTTGTAAAGTAATGATAAAGTCACACAACTTCTATGGTACAGGAAGTTCCTTAAAGACACTCTAGCCCCATGCTACCCAGCTGCAGTGAACATTTCTAATCAGACACAAACCAACTGCAGTTCGATGCAGAGGAAGACCATCACAGTTCTCGGTGAAGACTTACCCCAGTTATCTGACCTCCAGCTAGCATTAGCTGGGTCTGGGGAATGGTTGCCTGCACTGAAGGCTGCTGGGAAGGCTGGCTTGGTTGCTGTGAATCCCCCGATTCTTCACTACTTTTAGACTGAAGTGTGGTTGGACAGAAAAGAAAATATTTAAGATAGGTGATTAAAAGAAATGAACTCTATAGTGTAAGAATTTAAAATACATGTTACTCAACTGTGAATTTTTTTGATTTCCTCCTTTTCCTTTCTTATATGCCTTTATTTTCTATTTTGCTAAGTGTTTAGATTATTTCATTCCAAAGCCAAAAAGTTTCTTAAAATTTTTAAGAAGAAAAACTAAGTTGGTCCACAACAAATCAACAGAACTTTCTGCAACCCCGAAGCTTCAAGAAAGGAAAGAGACATTTTCAATTTATTTCTGCATTGGACTCATTTTCACATATATCTTGTGGTGAGTTTCAACTTCATCATCTTAGGGATTAATTATTAGAACTTTTTACTTAATATTTTAAAGAATTGTAAATGTAGCCTCTTCCATCAAATAATATGCAAGCTTGAGGGAAAATGCTATAGTCAAGAAAGAACACTCACTTGAAACTGAGAAATTTTATGGTAATTAAAAGTGGTTATGGACAGCATTAAAATTCTGCATAGATCTGCATGTTTCCCACCACCTGTTTTGGGGACTGCAGCAAGGCTAATTAACATAAAAGCTCTGATTAATTCTGCCAGTCATTGAAAGATAATTACAGTGCAGGACTGTAAACATTCTGCACTGGAGATACAGCCTGTTTGCCAACATCTCTCTGAGGGATGTTAAGTTTACCATGGCAACCAAGGCAATTTTCTGCCTCTTCTCCCTCAGAAAGAAAGGTCATATTATCTCCTTTTCTTTTCTTTCCCTGTTTCTGTATGTTACTAGGTCCACCATATTCCATGAAATTTCATGAAATGTTCAAATCGGAGTCTTTAGACACTAACAACACTGAAATCACTTTTCTACAATACTACTTATTTTCTTTCTCTCTTGTCTATTAGCTATAGCAGGATGATTGAAATGTGATGAAATAATGCAAAGTATTTGGAACTTGCATCTTCTACCCTACTTCACAGAAGTAAAGTCAGATTTAAGCTCTATTTTGTAAGTTTGACTATCTAACCATCAATGTGTATAAACAGATTTGACTGTACTTTGTTCAAAGCTGAGAGAAACTGTGACAACTTTATATATGTCCCCACTAAAATGCAAACAAGTAAAATGGAACCCTAAGTGACTTTCTCAAGTTCACACAGCTGGTTAGTGGCACAAATAGAATTCAAAACCCAAGGTCTCTCTCCATTTTTCCCTTCCCAGCACTCTTTCATGAATAATGATAAAATAGAAAGACCTTTGGAAACAAGAAGCTATTTAGCTATTTAAAAGATTATTTGGTTTTCTGTTCAGGTATGTGTTAACTTTGCTTTATTAACTTAAGACATTTTGTTGAACTTAAATATAAAATTTAAAATGGTAAAATTTTTTTTGTCTACCTTGGGCTCACGTAACAGCAGAGTATAAATCAATTAATAAATTACCATCTTAATTATTGTGAATATAAAAATGCATGATAATAAACAGCAATAATCCCATAGTTTGCAGTATAAAACTATGTGCTCATTATAGAAAATTATGTAAAATAGAAAATTTAATCCATAATCTCATATTCCTGCTTACCTGTACACTTAAAGACTGAGCAGCAGTCTGTAAACTTGTTCCAGCGAGCTGAACCTAGAAGTAAAGTAATCAGGGGAAGTTCTAGTCTAAAATGTTGACATTTATCACTACAGGTTGTCATCAACAAATATTTCAAAAATCTCTACCAAGTGCATAACCCTGAACATAGAGAAGTTTACTTTATACAGTTAAACTTTACCAACAAACTCATAGTTTCCTACACCCCAACTGAAAATGCAGTTAGTTTCTTCCAAATGAGCTTCATCCTAACTGAGCGCCACCAGACATGCCACACTTACACTGGATGCTTATAACTTAAAATTCTACTTCCATCCATAAGCTCCTTAAGTTCTAAAAATCAAATTAATCTTCCATATTGTCATATAAACAGACCATTCACACACATTATTTTATAATTATAAACAAAAGAAGTATCTATCTATTTCAAATTTTCCTTGTATAAATCAGAGCAAAACTCGAAACCTACCTACATAGGTAAGTCCTTGAAACATCTATAATTCTCATTTTAAAATCCTAACTATAAAGTCACTTGTACTGTACACTATACATGAAAATTTACATTCAAATCATGTTTATATTAAAAGAAGGATGCATATGTAATTGGAAAACCATCATTTGGAAACCATGATAATAATCATGAACAGATTATCTAAAGGGTAAACTTTGAGAAGAACAGGGTATTTATTTAACTATTTCTCCATAAATACTTGGAATTACAAAGGGGAAAATAGTAACTTTACAAGTAGGGATACCAGGCAGACAAATGATCCAGTGTGCACAGTTAGTGCTTCCAGCAATGACAGATTTGCTTTCTATTACAATGTACTGTGAAGAACATATTACTCAAGCTGTACATTTACCAAAAGTGGACAACCTGAATTTGATGCTTCTAATCATAATGAAAAGACAGACATATCCAAATCGAAGAACCTTTCAAAATAATTTTTTAACTGAAAAACACTGTTAATGTCTCAAAGGTCAAGAAAGCCTGAAAAAGGACAAAGAGATAAAAAAAAAAAAAAAAAAAAACTAGGCTAGAATAAATGGAACCTAAATTAGCATGGGAATTAGTGCAAATCGGAGTAGGAAACATGAAAGCTATTACATAAGGACTCTGGCATTAACTAGATACAATGAGGAGAACTATGAAATCATTCCAACTTTGCTTCATTAAAAAAAGGCTTAAGAATAATTTCTTACAATTAAGCCTATTTTCAAGTAAAGAATCTTTTTTTATAGAGTTTTGGTAGTCTGATAATGTATTTGTATGAAAAGACTAGTATGAAAACATTCGCTCAGTGACAATATATTTATACTTAACTTAGGAGGTTTCAGCTTTATGTGTCTTTCACTGAATTGCTATCACCATCAGGCACTCTCACTAGTGCCAGTACTAACAATAATGCTAGTACTAAATCATTTATAAGGTTTTAAGTGAGGCAGCTATCACTGAAGTATCCAAAATATTGGCCTAATACATAATGAACATAATTCAAGAGACTGGGACACTAACAGCCTACCTCCCAAACAAGTTTTCGTGTTAATTTTCCATTTTCTATCCGCTCTCACGCCCTAGAACTCCTGGGAGTCAGGACTTGTTTTTGTGTTCTCTTTCCCTCAACATTACAGCTAAAGCATGAATGAAGAGAATCTATGGTTTTAGACTGAGAGGAAAAAAATAAATCATATGGTATCAGGGGGTATAGATGAAGGTCTCTTTAAACCTTAAGATGGACATTAACAGATGAGTAAGACTCTTTGAGTATTTATACCATTTAAACTACTCTGAAGTCACTTTGAGTTGGGCTTAGAATCCACACAGTGGTAGTTATGTCATTCTGGATGATTCTGGTTACTTACTTAACCTTCAGTTAGCCATCACAAGTTCAAGCTTAGATTCACACAAAGAGTGTGACTCAGTAGTTTTATCTCTCTCTCTCTCTTATATATACATACATACATATATATATATATATATATATATATATATCTCCCAAGTTCTTTTCTTCACACAGCTGTAGCATCATCAGCTATACTGACAACTAAACCATTAATAAATCCAAGCTTGCATGACACAGTTACACTAATTTTAAGTAACTTCCTCAGAATCTGACAATAAGCAGGACACCCCACCTGATGGAGATGTCCAAGGAAGGCCTGGGCCTGGGCTGTTGAGATTGCGCCTCCAACAGGCACAGGCTGTTTCTGAAAATCCAGACCATTGCTTTGTGTTCCTGGAAATTAAACAAAATGGTATTAACCACTAAGAGAAAAAAATCAAATGAAGTATTGAATTGCAGTTACTATCATTCATTAGAAACCTGTTTTGTATAAGCGCCTAATATTTCCAAAAAGAATAAAGAATTCAAAAGAAGAGAATTAGAGTAAACTTCTCTTCAAAAGGTCAGACTGAAGGAAAAAATACCTAACACCAACAATGTTTATGAGATAAATAAAAATGAGAATAAAGATGGCATCATATGGCAGTGTTTCAGAGCACAGGTAGATGGGATAGAAGCTACTGCTATTTAAACAAGTGTGGAACTTACTATGACCTTAAAGAAGGGGTCATGCTTACTATTGTTTCTTATCCTACTTGGTATTTTACTTACAGAGGAGAAATCCACTGATGACTTCATCAAGAACAAGAATAATTTACCACTGATGTACACATTTTAATGAATGAGACTGATGATTAAAGACATTCTTTATATAAACAAAATAGTTTATATAGATACAAATTTGTATCTATTTCCATCTTTGATTTTGTTTTAAGATATGCTGTCATGTAGCTCAGGCTGGCCTTGAACAGGCTACAGAGTCAAGGATATCCTTAATTCCTGATTTTCTTGCTTCTACTTACTAAGTGCTAGAATACAGGCCTATACTGTCACACCCAGATTCAGCACTATCAAGGACTCTACTAATAGGCATTTAAGCATCTTTCTGTGTTTAATTACTAAAAAATAATTGCAGCAAATGGGAGTATATAGGAAGAGAGCAGACCAAATTTTTGAATGGAACCTTTGGATTCTACTTCAGAGACTGTTATTAAAGTTGTATTACTGCTTTTAAAACAAAAGATAAAATTTTATAGATTCATGAGAAATAGTACTCATTTAAAAATAAAAACTTTGGAACCAATGAGATAGCTCAGCTGGTAAATGTGACTATACAAACCTGGCAACTTCAAAACCAAAGGAGGAAATATATACAAATTTGTACTTTGGGATTAAAGAAATCAATGCAACTATTTTGTTTTATTTATATAAAGAATGGCTTTTAATAATCAGACTCAATCATTAAAATGTGTACATCAGAGGTAAATTATTCATGTTCTTGATGAGTTCAATCCCTGGAGCCCACATGGTGCAAGGAGAGAATCAACTTCCAAAAGTTGTTCTCTGACCTCTACCCTTGAGCTATGGCATGTAGGTGCCTGTTTTTTCTCTCAAATAAATACTAAAAAAAAAAAGTATTTAGTAATCGAAACTTTGGCAAAAATGTCTCAAAATAGAAAATAAACTGAAATATTAGGAGTGAACATACAGTATTCTGCATTTTTCCAAATTATTTATCATAGGTATCATATTCCGTAATAATTTTGTGTTTAGTTTTCCTACGATAGTTTACTTTCACTTTACCCTTTAACGTCATCTCAAGTTATTTATCTCTTAAAGAAGACTGACTTCTGCTCAGACTATACCTATTTTTTGAATGGAGCAAACAGTGCTCTTGTTTATCATTCTTCTATAGTCATTTCTCCATAAACGTGAATGGAAACCCACATCTTTTTTTTTTAAGCTAAATCATTTCTTTTTTTAAAAAATTTTTTTTCTGCTTATACAAATATAATAGGAACCCCGTCCCCTCCCTCCTTCCACCCCTTCCTGGACCTCCCTGTTCCCTCCCCGCTTTATCCCTTCCTTTCCCCCCTCCCTCCCTTTCCCCCAGTGCCTCTTCCCCCATCTCTGAAGCATCCTTTAATGAGTATATCAAACTTTCCTCTGGGTCCTCCTCTCTGATGAGGTGTAAGGACTCAGTGGCAATTCCTAGAACTCTTTCTTGTGTTCCCCTTAAGTATAGGAACATTATTATGACTGTTAATCCCTTGCTTCTAAGGATCCTAGTGCCTTTAGTCCATGCTAGAATTTGAGGGGTCAATGATATGTTGGTCATTGCGCAGATCATGCAGAGTCCTGTTACAAATGCTTCAGCCCTAACTTGTGTGGAGTATCTTGCATATCATGACTCCTTCCATCCTTGTGCTCTTACAATCTTACCGCCCCCTCTTCTGCAAATTTCCCTGAGCTTCCGGATGGGGAGAGATTAGGCAGGCCTGATTCCAGGTGATTGATATAGAGTCTCTGATGTTCTGAATTATGGTCTGTTGATGATTTTTTTTTCAGTTTTGCTGTTCCTGCAATGCCCTTAGTTCCATCCTGATGGGTATTGGATGTCACCCCCTGGCCAGAGATAAAAACCTGTTAAATCAGTCTTGTTATTAGAGTATATTCAAAGGTAGATGGAATAGAAGTAGGAGACCGCAGTAAGAGAGGGGTCAATCACCCATTTGCAAAATGGTTACCTTCTATTTGTCAGCCTATACGCCCTCCCCTTCTAGTAAGATTGTACTCCATCAGTTGGAAATGATCAGGAAGGAAAGTCTGTGAACTTAATCAGATGTCTCATTACTTACTTGCAGTCCTTGATGGTGGCCTATTTTCTCTGCTGTAACATAGTCCCCTCTGTTTCTGGTGGGGCCCTTCTTCCCCATCTCTCCCGTTTATAATCTTTACAATTACTGTAGGTATTACAGAGATTTGTCTTTGAGTGTCTTTAAGTAGGAAACCCATATCTTATGTACATTATCTGACAATGTGTAAGTGGGGGCAACAGTGTGTCTTAACTGCAGAGACACATAGAGTAAAAAGGGAGGTGTACCAGAGAAGACACTTCCCAGGAGCAAAATGCAGAGGCTCCATCCTCTTTTCCATCCTACAAAATCTTAGTCACCACTTCATCCTGGGATGTAACTTCTTCGGGACAATTTTAATGTTCAGACCACATAAAATTCTCCCCCCCAATTTTAACTCCTATAAAACCTGTTTTTCTTAGCATATTTAATAGTTACTAAAGAGATAACATTAATAGTTTCTAAGTAGATCTTTATTTGAGAAATTAAAATTAAAATTTCAATTACATTTTAATGGTGTCTTCAGGACCTCATCTAAATCTAAAGAACATTGTAATGGTTACTCTTATCTGTTGCTGTGTGAGAACACCCAAAGCCAAGCAATTCAGAGGGAGAAAGGAGATACAGTCTTTCATGGCAGAGGCGGAATGTCTAGTGGGCCGAAGCTGGAGGCAGGCTAAGTCATTGCAAACATCTTGAAGCCGAGAGATACAAGACTGCTTGTTGAAAGACTTCTCCAGGGAGGTAAGGGTGGGACTAATCTACTTCAAGTCCCACCCCTTGTGACCACATTACTCCTCCAGCAAGGCTCCACTTCTCAAAGGTGCTATGATCTTCCCAAACACATGAGACTGTGGGGAACACATTTCAAACCAAATGACAGACATCATGACACTTTAAAAAGAAAGTCTCTCCATGTGTGTCAGATGGTGGTAGAAAGGAGATGAGACTATTTCTATACTTAGTGTTCTGACCTGTGGACAACTGAATGATTAATAGCCTGACATACCAACGCTGCCTGCCAAAACCCTGCATACCATATCTGTGTACTCACAACATGAAGGCCTCCTATGGGTTAGGCTCCAATGTGGATGGCCTCCCTGGGTTGGGGCTCTGTATGCTTACAAGGTAGATGGCCTCCTGTGCGCCCTCATAGAAAATGGACAAAACTGCTATTCTTCAGCTTTATTGTGTGTTCTTAACCATGTGGAAATGGGAGCTCAATCATAACTACATCCTTAATGTATTTTCTTTTATTGCTTATATATTATTTTATATCGTCCAATTTAAAAAATTAGAACACAAAGGTAGGAGGTGCTCCTGCTAAGGAAATGTCCAGAGACAGCAGGAGGGAGAAAAGAGCAGTTATGATCAAAATGCATTGTCTACATGTATGAGATTGTAAAAAAGTAAAAATAAAAACAAAATTAATTTTTAAAAAAGAAAGTCTCTTCCACTGTAGTGGTTCAATCAGTAGTCAAAGTTTGTTTTCCTAAATGCATAAAAACAGCGTTTATTACCTAAGTCTTAGAACTAGCATCGCAATCACATATATTACAATTAAATCAGAATGAAAATGTTAGTTACAGAGAACTGAGTTTTTTAGAATTCTGGAAATATTTGTAAAATTTCCTATATCAACAGAATAAAAATTATTTGTTCTGAAGACTAAACCATGAAAATATGACATACATGGTATCTTCATGTTCTCAGATCTGACATGATCTTATTCACATGGATAGTATCACAGCCGGGTGCTTATATCCAACCCATTCTCTTAGAGACTTTGGGAGCACAAAAATATCCATTAAAATTCATTATATACCACTTCTTATCTATCTATCTATCTATCTATCTATCTATCTATCTATCTATCTATCTATCTATCTATCTATACCCATATCTATTTTTGTGTGTGCATGTGTGTGTATTAGGTATCAGAGAACACTGTGTGTCCCTATAGAGGACCAGGGGTGACTTCAGAAATCATCCTGGATTGGTTCTACCTCCTTTTTGTTTCACTCAGGCTCTGCCCATCAGGGCTGGAAATGCAGACTACCACTGGTTCCACTTAGCGTTTTTATGTGCTTTCTGGGATCCAAACTCAGGACCTTCTGCTTGAGAGGCAGAGTCTTAATCCCTGAGCCATCTCTCTTGCCCTATATAACCAAAACCTCTTTGCTTCTAGTAACATTTAATATCCTAATTCTAAAATTGGGTATTTAACTTACAGGCATGATACCTCTTTTTGTGAATTTGGAGCCCACTAAAACTCTATATATCCTTTATTTAATCTATCTCAGGATAATGAGCATTTTGAGATACAGACATGGGGTATATGGCCATTCCACACGGAATGTGCTCAATCTCATCTGAAATATGAACATGGGAATTGATTAGCTCTTTTCCTAAATCTTAACAATATGAACCGTGGCTCGAAGGGCGAGGTGAAACAGAAGGCTCACCCCAAAGATAAGTTAGACACCAGGCCCTGGGGAAAAGACTCTAGTAGTTCTTTCCTCCGTCAAGTCCATAGCTCTCACAAGCCTCATAAACATTTGAGTATTCTGCTAAGAGAGTGCGTCTTCCATTTAGAACCTGAAATAGCAATGATCAGAAAGAACCTTTCCACAGCGTATTAGAGTGAAGATATCAAAAACACCCAGTGAATAAACAGTATTAAAAGTAAGGGAAACGAAGCAACCCATCAACCAAGACAGCCCATCAGTTAAGAGGAGTCTCAGCAGCAGTCTCAGAGCCAAGATGGGAGCAGGGTGAATGCAGGCTTTGGAAGGAAACCATTGCCAGCAGGACTGCTAGGTCCAGCAAAGCTATCAGCAGATATGGACCTTTCAGGACAATCACAAACGAAGACAATTCATGGCAACCAAGCCAGCCAGCACTGTAGAAGATACTTCAAGAAATACCAAGAAAGACACTCTCATTCACATTTCCTGAGAGGAACTGATGAACAAGAGATCCAGAAAGGAATCCATCAGGTATAAAACTGTAAACCAACAAAGTCCAATATTAGTAAGGGAGAAAAGAAAAAAAATTAGACATCCAACCAGAAATCACCAATAAAATTAATAACATGAATTAGTAAACATGTTAGTAATAACATTAAGTGTAAATAGCCTCAATTTAACAACAAAACAGATTCTGACTGCCTGACTGAATTGAAAAAAGTATTCAATTGTCTGTAGTCTGAAAAAAAAAAAAAACTCCAAAACAAAATGACAACAAAAAAACCCCCCATTTTTTCACTAGTACAAAAACCCATTGACTGAAAGTCAAAAAATGGAAGTGAATTTATGAAGTAAACAGAAGCCAAAAACAAGCTTGGTAAAGTATTCTAATAATATCTCACAGAGTACACTTCAAAATAATCAATAGAGACAAAAAGGTCCATAAATATTAGCTAATAAAAGAAACAATCCATCAAAAAGACTTAAGAAGTGCAAGTATATATTCACAGAATGCTGGCACTCCCAATTTTATCAAGCAAACATTAAAGGGTACAGTCAGACAGGCCCTAAAAGAATAAATGTGGGTGACTTCAATATTCTACTCATCCAAACCTAATTTCAAACTACACTGCAAAAGTATAATAACAAAACAGCACAGTGCTCACACAAAAATAGGAATTTGATGAAGGGAATACCCAGAAACAATTTTTTAAATCCATCAAAAAAACACACTGCAAAAATGACCACCTCTTCAGCTAATGGTGCTGGGGAAACTGGCTATCTACATGTAGAAGAATAACAATAGATCTCTGTGTCTCATCCTGCACAAACACACACCCTCAAAATGGATCAAAGGCCTGAAACTCTGAAACTACTAGAAGGAAACATAGGCAAAACAGTTCAAAGGCAATGACTTTCTGGAAAAGACCTCCCTAGTACAGGAAATAATCCCAAGAACTGGCCAATGAGATTGCATTAAATTAAAAAGCTTCTGCATAGCAAAGGAAACCATCAGCTGAGTGAAAAGATGGCCTAAAGAATGGGTCAAAAACTTGCCAACTGTATCAGACAAGGGATTCATATCTAGAACATATAAAGAGCTATAAACATCTGAATTCTAAATTACCACCAATAAATGGACTAATAAACTAAATAGAAAGTTTTCAAAAGTAAAAGCCAAAATGGTTAATACATATTTTAATATGCTATTCATAAGGGAAATATAAGTCAAAATTGCTTAAAGATTCCAAATCATACTTCATCAGTTAAGATGACAATGTACAAGAAAACAAAGGACTACAAATGCTGGAAAAGACCTAGGGAAGAGGCACTGTCATATACTGCTGGAGGGAATTTGAGACATGGTTGCCTCAGAATTGCAAATACCTATGAAAGGATCCAGTTGTACTGCTCCACTGCTGTATGTAGCCTGAAGGCCTCCAATCAACATAGTTAGACACTTTGATAATCCATATTTGCTGCAGCTCTATTCACCACAGCTAAGAAGTAGAAAATGTGGTACATTTATACACTGGAATTTTATTTAGCCACAGAGAAAAATGAAATAATCACTTTCACAGGAAAATCACAGGAATAACAGGTACGTACAACAGATCCTGCATGTTTTTTTCACATAGGAAGAATCTAGATTTGCGTGTGTGCATGCATGTGTGTGTACACACGCGTATGTACAGCTGAGAGGGGAGGAAGAGAGGAAGGAGAAAGGCTAATGAAATACATGTGACATTAAAACAGAATTGGGGATTGTCTGGGGATACATAGGAGATGTGGAGGGATAGGGAGAGCTAAGCAAGCACAAATTCGAAATGAAGTTTGCAGAAAGCTGAGCAACTATGGAACATAACAGAAAAAGATCTTCCAGTAAAACAGCTAATGTCAGCTTTTTCATTGTGCTATCTGAGCCACAAAAATCTGAAATAAAGGCAATCTCGAAAGAGAATCACCAACAGAAAGGCCATGTTACTACAAAAGCAAGAAGCACAATGAAAACTAATGGCACAGACCATCTAGAGGATGGATTGTTATCAGGTATGTGTAATTTCCATAACAATATATTTGCTTCTGAAGTAATCTATATGTTCAGTTGCTTTTCTGTATCATCAGGGATACATGTAAATATTTATATAATGGTTACTGTTTTTTAAGTTGCTAAATTGGAATGAAAAATTTTACCAGATTTTCAATAGCCTTATTTTTATTTGTAGAAAAATGATTTTGTGACCCATCAGTAACTTAAATACTTAACATAAATGAAGATGTTTACAGACTGAGAAAAACACAAGTGCTTATTCTAATATCCTACCACTATATTAACATTTTTGTGGGTGAAGATCTTTCTTCAGCTTTCCAACTTTTCTTTGATAGCACCTTCCTGCCTTTCTCAGAAATACAAATGATGAAACTGATTTTACTTGGCATTACGATTCTTGGTTCAAATTATGACCCTGTACTACAAATTCCCATATCATTCTTTATCCAATTTACTCAAATTTCTTCACTGCATTTTAATTCTGATTAATCTTCAGTGTTCATAATTGCCTACATTAATTCTAAGTAAAGCTTTTTTTTTAGATAGAAAATAAATACAAGAAAACAAGTATAATCTACACCCATTTTTATCCTTAACCCTCCCTCCCTCCCCTATTTTTCCACCTGAAAGGAAAGTAGGAATTGGTTCTATTTCCAGCTACTGGTGATTGGAAATCCAACAAATCACTCAACTAAAGGGGGTTCTGACCTTTTCTCCTCTTAAAGTTGTCATTATATAATCATGAATAGTCAACACTTATTACACACTTACTAGTCACATATCTACTTGGTTTCCACATCAATCACTACTGAGATGCATTATTTTTCTTTTCTTTTTTTTTATTTTTATTTTCTTATAATTTAGAAAACTGTGGCACAGAAAGAAACAACCTGCCAAACTAACAGGATAGTAATTAAAGAACCAGGACCCAAGCCCAGTGACTTCGTTTCAGGGTCTGAGCTCTAACCATTTGCCACATATACAGCACCATTAAGGGTTGCCTATATTCATCATTTCCCTTCCTCAACCTCTCATTAAATCTCTACCCATCATAAAATATTTCTCAAACATTTACCTGTTATAAAAGATTGGCAGTAACTACTAATTGTCAAAGTCAAGAGTTGCATTTTAAATTGCCTGTACACTGAAATCTTGGCCACTCTGAATACTACCTCCACGAAACCACTATAGTGATGTGTTAATCTACTTGCACATGTCCACAAAACTGTTAGAAGATGGAAACGATGTACTACTTGATGTGGTGTCCAGAAATTACACATGACTAATGTGACTAAAGAACTGAATTCTTAATTTTATAATTTATATGCAAATAGTTGCAGCTATTGGACTGTGCTTTTCAATGTGCAGAAGAGCTCTTCTTTGGTACTTTTAGTTTACTCCACTTCTTGTTAAGGAGGTCCAGAACTCTGCAAGTAGTCAAGATTTCTCTTCTTAGGGTCTCTCAGTAGGATCTCACTGCTATCTTAAGGTACCTACACTTTCCCTTGCAAGTACTGTGGGTCATCTGAAATGTAACATTCTGAGAACTGAAATACATCACTTCATTGTCAAGTCCAGTCCCTTCCTGGACAGCTCCTACTGCTGCTTCATCCCCATGCCACACACAGGAATTCACTGGATTATATTCTATATTTTTATTTGACTCTATCTCAAACTCTTCTTCTCCCTGCAATGCCTTGTTAAATTTGACCCTCAGTTTCTGCTTCTACCACTCTAGGCCAGGATGCTATGCAGTGAATCTAATTTAAAGAGCGATGGAGTCTAGAGTTTTTGCTTTAAGCAAGATGTAAAGTGTAACATGATGAAAAATTCTTTTATATCAAAAGTCTTTTATTCCTGTCGGGAGAAAAACTGCGACAAAAATGACATGACATGAAATTAAGCTGCCCTCTAAGGAAGAAAGAAGAAAACTATAGACTTTCTCTGATAATTTACACTTAAAGGAACTTTTTCCAAAAAAAAAAAAAAATCTCTCCTTAGAGTTCTATATTTTGGTTACTAAGGAATAAAATAGATTCTACTTCTAAAATGCTAAGTCTATTATTGGGTTATCTCTTGTCAAAAGGATGAATTCTCTATTTAACACAAAAGTATAATCACAATTCAGACGTTACTGTTCTTACAGGGTCAGTAATTACAGCACCTTTTGCCCCTTTCCACACATACTCAAAAAAAGTCCAAGTGCACCATGGACTGCACCCATGTAAGTTTCTTAACACATAGTGGTCAGAACCTCTCAAAACAAATCTTCTAAGTTATATCAAATCAAGCACTAGAGGAAGATCTACCTTTCCCATGAGAGTTTGATGTCTGCTTCTAGACCAAAAAAATAGAGAATGTATGTATAACTTTGCTCCTGAGATTCTCTGGAAGTGATTCTGTTACTTTTGGAGACTCATGTAATTATCCATTTAAAACTTCTCTAGGAAAGAGAAAAATTAGCTTTGGGATTTCTAAATTCAGGCTTATAGGAGCATCAATGGTTGCCACAAAGAATGTAGTCCTGCAGTAAAATATGTAATAAGCATGATGATGATGACAATAAAAGAAATAAGAACATTTGAAATAACCCCTATGCAAACATAACCCAAGTTCAAAAAGAAACCTGGAAATCTGTTAACTATTGGCTGAAGATGTCAAATTCTCAAATTTCTATGAGGAGTAGCAAGTGCCTTCATTACAACCTTGGTCTTTCAGCTTGTTCTCTCCCCCCCTCCCCCCAGCCGTGTGTGTGTGTGTGTGTGTGTGTGTGTGTGTGTGTGTGTGTGTGTGTACACTTGAGTGTGTATGTCTGCGGAGGTCTAATGGCAACATTAGGACTCATCCTGGATTGGTCTATCTCCTTATTGCTTTGTTCTGGGGTTTCCTAGGTTTCATCTTCCAGGGCTCAAATTAGGTAATACATACAATGTTTAAGATTTAAAAAAAAAATTATGACAAGGGTTTTATTGAATACTGCAGGCAGCTATGGGAACTGTGGAGTTTTTTTAAGGGTGACTATAGGGATTCCCATTTTTTGGTGTTTTCCCATCATATGTGCACTTGTTATATTCCTTCAAGAGAAACATTGTTTCTTCTTTGAAAGTGTTCTTTAGGTATGGATGTTTTATCCATTCTTCTTTGCCTCTGAAAAGGATAAACTGCCAAGTTTCCCTCTGCAAACAAGTCCCACACCTTTGGTGATGGCCAAAACTCTTGCATCAGCATGGATACCAGTGCTACCAGAGAAAAGAGGCTCAAAAAGGGAACAAAAGCAGGAGAGAGAGTGGCTGGCAATCCACACAAAATGCAATGCTACCTTGTCCAAGAGACAAGAAATACAGTAGTTATTTGGCTAGCTCAATTACAGTAACAGGAATATGTTAAATACAACAAAACTGAACATGGAAACCTCATAGCTCAGTTGCCCTTGAAAGGCACCTAAGTTTTAGAGATTAAAGGTTAACAAACATCTTCAAGTATTGAATTAGCTTATGATAAGACAGACAAACACAAGACTTAAACAATTTGATTTATTTCTCTACAACAAAGGGAAAAATTCTGTGGTTCAGTAGAAATAGAAAACAAAGCTGCAAGAGTGACCACCATTTTTTATAGTTAGATGTCTTTTAAAATGACAGAGGAGAAACCCTCTGCACAAGTGAAAAACCTAGCTTATCTAGAAGCTGTGACTCTCAGCTTCTCTAGTCACAGTCCCTTAATGTGGTTGTGTATTTTAATTTATGCCTCTGTCAGAAACTCTCAAAGTTCTTGTACTATTCCCCTAAAGATGCAGAGACACACAGTCAAATATCCTCTGAGCAGCATATTGACTACAAGGATAGGCTAAGCAGACAAACTATCCTTTTGTATGGATTTACCTTTCTCTTAGAGGGCTTCAGTTTAATTTTCTTCCAATAAAAGGCTTAAACAACTATAAATTTAAAACATTAAATAAAAGGATATATTATAAGTGAGTGTATTTTAAAACTTCCTACTGGCATTATCAAAACTTCAGTGTAATATATACCAAATGTGAGGGGTAAGATTTATTAATTTGATAAATACCTATATAAAGGCAGAAAAAATGTTAGAGGAATGCTTGTGTTTAACTAGCACAACAGCTTTAATGCTTCACATGTATTTGTTTGCTCAATACTCATAATGACTTATGAAATATTCCCATTATATAACGGAATAAATTAAGTCTCAAAAAGATTGAGGAAATTGCTTCAAATCAGTTATTATGTAGCAAATCCATAATTCAGACCCAAAGCTATCTATCCCAAGGGACTATTCCCGCAATGACTCTAGTCTCTATGACAGACGGAATCAGTGAAATGAAGCGATTTGCAGAAGAAAGTAAAAAAAACATGAAACAGACAAGATTCCAATTTCTGCTAATACTAAATCATAGTTCACAACTCAGTGTACAAATTGCTCTGTAGTTGCCAAGTATGTGTATCCAGCTATATGCTGTCTCTTCAATCAGCTTTATAGATTGCATTGAAATGCTGACCAGAGAATGAATGTTCTTACCTGTGCTGCCATCTCCACCCTCCATAGATGCTTTACTGGTTTCTGACGGATTATTCATTCTTGAGTCTACAATAAGTCAAAAGTGGACAATTATTTTAAAAACTATGGATAAAGATGAAGTTAAGGAGGCAAAACTGTAGCAGAGGAAAGGCTCGTCAACACTGCATCTCAACAGCAGGCTAAAACATTATCAGTTGTAGGAAAGGTCATCCCCAAAGAGATTCAGAAACTCCTGAATCTTAAAAGTACACAAAAGATTATCTTCCTAAACAATCTTAAAATTCTATGAAGAGAGAACTCTAAGTTGAAAAAAAATCATATTAGAGTCTGATATGCTATTAAAATTCTTACAACATTAAAAACACAAAACGGGAAAAGGAAACATCTAAAAAGAAATGTTATTCCCAGAGATATTCATTAATTACAACTAAATCCACTGTTAAAGTTCTCTAACAGCAAAAACAGTTCTAAGCATGTTCACTTTACTTCCTTTCTCAAACAAACTATAGCTAATATGAAAATGTCAAATACATGGCTCACTAAAACAAGCATAAAAAATTGTACAAGGTGTAATAACTCCCAATTGAATCACAATCTTACTCATTTAAAAATTATATTACCGTCACATCCTAAAAATTTGGACTTACATTTTAGTGTATCTATTTAAATTGTATTTTCCAAAGTAGTAAATTTGTCACGCTGTTATTAGTTATTCCAGAAATGAGACATGAACAACTCTGTTATTCTACTTTTTCAAAAGGATAAACAGAATAAATACAAAATAGGCATTTTCTTCTATATTTTAAGGCACTCAAACTTATAGTATTATAATTAAACAAAGTAATTATAAAATAATCCCTTCCAGTTAAGAATCATTAACTAAGTTAATTAGTAGAAAACAAATAAAGCCTTATTGAATCTGAGTTTTTGATCAAAGAGCACTAACATCTGCAGGAAATATTTAACCAAGAAGTCAAAACCATAACTACAAGCCCCGACCACTTTGCATGTCCATGGTTGTTGCATTGACCACATCTGTAAGAAATGAGAAAAAAAACAAGGAAGCCCTTCTTTCATAAATTTCATTTCCAACCTAGGACTGGACAACATCTTTTCTGATATAGTAAATTCTTATAACTGATGTATGTCTTCTGGGCTCAGGCAGTCTATCACATCTTTGATTGCTAAAGAGTTAAAATTTGTATGTTTGTGGTTATAAATGAAGGTAGTTCTACAACTTCCTTCTCCACTGTCCGGAAAAATTTAAATACCACCTGAAAGCACCCTAAGGTTTGAAAGGAACAGGTGCACAACTTAGTGATAATTAGCTTTCTGAATGACTTAACCTATATCTTATGAAAGTTAACAAATATTGACAAAAACTTGTATATGCTATTAAGTATATAGTGCTTAATTAATTCTTCCATTACAATGTATTTTAAAGAAAAAGTAATGAATCAATGAATATTCGTAAGAGTTAAGGTATATGGACATCGCAGAAACCAAGAAGTTTAATTCTTAACAAATCATGACTTGAACTTGAATAATTCATAGCCTTTTTCCTTTCCAACTATCAACTAAAAGTTATGTCACAAGCATTTTATATGTATCTTCTAAAGATCTTTTATTGTCAAGAAATTCAAAGGCATTTAACAAAATTATATCAAACATAAAAACAAAATAAAACGATGGTAAAACTATTTCAATAATATTTAGCTTTAACTGAAAGTAACAGGCATAATTTCTAACTCTAAAATAAATGTGAAAATAGTTGGGAAAAGCATTTTCCTTTCATTTGTTCAATTCCCACTTGGTAAATGTAAAAGACAAATACAAGTAATATCTGAGTTGTAAAGATATCTAAAGTTCATTTTCTAAGTAACATAAACAGCACAGGCCTATGGCACTGAACTGACTACAAAGTGAGTCTGACTTACTATCAGTGAGTTACTATTGGAATTTTTAAAACATTAATATGTTGTTTATGCACCAAAGAGATAGTGGATTTTATTATGATGAATAAATATTATTGTTACACTGACTTGTCTGTGTAAGAATCCAGACATTTCCAGAAATATCAATGTAATTTATCACTGACAACTACCTCAAGTTCAAGTATGGAAAATGACACAGGAAGTAAAGACATCTGCAGAAGTGTTCCTCCTAAATAATCTAACTTTTAGAGTTGATATCATCTGATTTTCCTAGTGACCGAGGCAACTAAAAAGGTTTCAATAATTCTTCATATAAACAAGGAAAAAAAAACAAACTCCTCCATGGCTACCAGGGGACGTCATATGCCTGGACACCAATATATCTTAAATCTTAGTCAACAAAAATGGTTTATAATCTAGCAGAACTCCCTCTCTAAAAGGCTTGATGCTTTAGAGAGAAAACTGTGCACATTTTCCAGTACTTAATTGAAGACTAATCTTAAAAAAATTTGAGAATAGTTAATAATTTCTAAAATTTGGAAATTAATCAACACATCTAGTATAGTAACCACTGTAATTCCTCTATTAATATTTGTGGGGTTAATTCTGCATATGTGGCCTTTTTATTTCATTGAACATTTATGGTTCTGAATGAGATATTCTTATTAGATATGCAAACTATTTTATTACCATGTAGTTATTATTTTCATACAGCATACACTTTGCTTCTAATTTAAAATGTGTTTAAAACTACATGAAATACTCTCCATGGAAATTTCCAAAAAACAAAATTATCCTACACACAAGCTGAATTTTAAATCCACCCTAAAAATACCCTCTGAAGCTGAGGATCGGGTCCTGAGGAGGGACCTCCGCAGACTCAATGAAGCTGGTGCTTTGCAAATGTTTTTTCCCTTCCCTGCCCCATTCCTCCCCTCCCCCATGTCAGTTGCATATGTGATTAAGCATTTATGCATAGTCAATTCCACACAAGATATTTCCATATTAAAGCTTCTAGTTAAATAACTATGCTGGTACCCACCTAGAACATAGTCACTGCAGTCCAGCATTGCTGTAAAATCCTCAAGAGATGCAGAGTCCAAAGCAAGAAGAAACAGGTAGCGTTTGGGGTAGGAAGGTGCTAGTATTTCTAACAAATGTCTACTATGTTCTTAAGAGAACAAGGCTGGAGGGAGTGGAGAGTGGATTAACAGGAGACGCAAAATACAACTCAGTTACACCGTAGCAATCTTCGACTGAATAAGGAAACTTCAGTTGCTCAGAGGAGTTTTAGTCTCTCCTACCAGCTAAGACTGACATTGTCAAGGCAACTGAAGCATGAAAAGTTCCCCTTTTTGTAATAAAATAGAAACAAAGATTGCAGCTGGCAGTTTCCATAATGAAGCTTAATCAGTATGCGCGTGATTAGGGCCTTATGCAAATCTCTCCTCGTTAGCACAGCAGCCAGCACTTTGAAGTCCAGGAACAATTCATTTACAGAATATACTGAAAGCACTCCCTGCATAATTTAAATCACTGCATAAATATTTATCAGCTTATTTACATATTAATTGGCAGTGCATGAAGGGAAAAATTATCTCCTGAGTGCCAGCATAATAATTAGAAGGATAAAATGAGATTTCTTCCAATGGCCTGGCTTCTTGGACCTAACTTGAGATAGTACCAGGGGAGAAGGGAGGGACAGGAGACAGAGTTCTGTTAAAATGCCACTGAAATGACACGTACAAATTAGAAACAACTCTACAGACTTAAGCACCTTTAATCTTATTCCTGCTGGCAACAATGACTTCAGTAATAAGAGGATTTGCAAAAAGCTTTCTACACAATCCAAATAATCCCAAGGAAACAATTAGCAAGGTAGAAGCAGAACACAGACTTGTCAAGATGGTGCTCCTCTACTGATAGGGAATTTTCCAGTTATTAACGCACACTATCAGGAGAAAGTCCTACTTAAAACAGGACAACAGCATCAATTCTAAAGCAGGTCAGGGAGTATAGAAGCGTTTTTAGAGTATAGATATTCATTATCTACAAATCTTCTTATACTACCAAATTAACACAGCAGATTAGTTGACTATTGCCTATTAAACAATATGCCCCATCAAAATCAAACTCAGTTAAGAAGATAGTTTGCTCCTTAGAATATACACCATCCCCACACAGGCTATGAAAACTGCACAGCTAGTACTTGCAAGTAATACTACTTAATGGCCCCTCTGTATAACATTCTTACTAAACAACATGCTTATTCAATGTCATGAATTTACAAGGTAAACCACCAACTAAAAGCATTTCAGATATAGTATGACACCAGCTCCTAATCACTATAAAGAATTTGGGAGATTTATAAAAATGCTACAAAGTAGGCATTATTAGGCAGATCTTAAGAATAAGGAAACTGAGGCACAGGGAACTAAAGCACTTTTTACCCAATGACACATTAATAATTCAGTCAGGATTTAAGACCAGATTTTGCTGACATCAAGCTATGAGCTCTCGGCTAGCTAGCATTATGCATTAAGGATGAGTTAACACTCAATAAAAGAATCCTGGGGAAATGACTAAAGCAGCAGACTAGAGTAAAAAAAGAGACCAAGAAATGGTGGCAAATACAATGTGCTTAAAATAGTGTACACAAGTACAAAGCGTGTAAGATGGAAGCAGCATTCTGAAGGATGTGTGCTGGGCAAATCCTGATTTCTAAAATATATGTAGCTTTCCTCAGCATTACAAGCGAAAGTAAACTCAATAGATGACATTTGAAAAATATGAAACAAGATTTTATAAAGAAACTTTAAAAAGATTTCCTTGACACCACAAGGTATCTCTACAAGTAACAGCCCTTGCCTTGAAACACTGACACCTTGAGTTCCAAGTCACTGAAGTTAGGAACTAATAAAACCCTTTCCTGACTTCTAGCTCTGCATGGTCCTTACAGTGGCAGCTTTTGTTTCACACAATCACAAAATACAGACTTGAGGGAAAAACTTCAGCATTACCAATTAAGATCCATTTAAATTTCTTCCCACCTGAAATCTTAACGTTTTCACATGCAAGATGATAAGAACACCACTTTTTGTAGAGCTACTATAAGAAAATTTGCTCATGTTTTTCAATTAAAAGACTATCTTCTTAAATGGTGGGTTGTGGTTGACACATCAAATGCTGGGAGGGAGGGCTCTGAAAATATTGGCAACAGTAGATTTCTGAATGTACAATGGTCAAAAATTAATTCAAAATGAAAAAAAAAAAACCAAAACAAATCCAAGGCATTTCTGACAGTGTTTGCCTGTATTTTATCACACAAGTTCACTGCAACCTTAGTTCTGAACACACAATATACAGCTTAAAATAACTAAACCCACTAAAACCCTCACAGAAAACAATGCCTAGTACTTTAGAAACTTCAACTTCGGGCCACATGATAGATAGAACATATGAACAATACCATCTAAAATTCCTAGTTCTTTATGAGGTTCTTAGTACTGAAAAAAAAAAGGACTGTTCAAAATAATATAAAATGGAATTTCTACCACTTATGAAAAATCTACATGGGCAGATAATAACTTAATCTTTGGCCATTAGTTGATTAGCTGTCTAGAAAGAGCAATTTAATTATCATGAAAATACTACACACATGAACATTTCATGGTAATCCAACATTTACCAATGGCTTGTTTTACACCAAATATTTTCTCTGACTCTAGACCCAAACTCAAAAATTTCTCAAACATTGCACTGAAAGCAACATATACATGGACAGAAGAAAAGATGCAAAAAGCAGGGCTCATCCCTAAACAAGATATACCCACTTTTCCTCCCTGCCTCTCTCCTCAGCAGTGCTGCAAATTGGATCCACAGCTCTGTGGATGCTAGGCAAGTGTTCCACAACCAGCTATCACAGTCCTTTTCTTTAAAAACAGTTGATTCCAGCTTACTAATGTGACTTCATGACCCACAAATTGAAAATCAGTGCTTAACAATAGATATGTGAAGCAATTAGGATGCGGAATGCCCTTTCTTATCATCCTCTTCTTTTCCTTCTCCCTGATATTTTACATTTTGTCCTGCTCACGTCTAATTCAATAACTTTTATAATTGTTCTTTATTAAGTCCTTTTAGAACATTCAATTTAACTTTTTACAGAAATCTTTTATTTTCCTGATCTTTTTCCTTTTAGAATGATGTATTCAAATAAGCAATAGTGTTACTAGCATGTAGCGTTAGGAACAAAAGAAGTGGTCTCACTAACCTTACAAATCAACTAGAAGCACATATGGACATATGCCGAGGAGCAAGCTCTTGGCATATTGAAAGGCAAGGGCTTAATCCAATCAGCTATTTAACTACAGGTGTGTTGAGAAAGCAACCATATCAGGATTAAATGTCACATGCTTCTGGTTCCCTCTTTAACCAAGTCCTTTTTTGGGGGGGGGGTATTTTTGCAGTCATCTATCTAACTCATCTACTGTTCACCTAGCACTCTAGCATCTTTTGAAAGTAAACATCAAACGAAAAGCATCAGTACATGTCATTATAAAATCCAATATGGAATCTATTCATTATAAAAGCTTAATCTTCTAAATTCTACTAAAGTTTTACTATAGTACTAAACTTCCCTTTCTAGCCCTTCCTGTTTCTTTAGTTTTTATAACTATCTTTTCTTCACTTAGAGATTGGCTAGGCCACTGATTTAATGTCTTTAACAAATACTATACGTAATTTTGTCAGACACTGAGTTAGGAATTAAGAATACAACACGGAACCTCAGATCAAATAAGTGAATAGAAATATTTAACAATCACCCAATTATGGTAACTCCATGCATAAAAGAATAGGTGACTCCTGGGTTTTAACATACGCCTATAATTTTTCATGACACTCTTGGTTAATATCAGCGTTCTACTGCTTTTAATCACCACAATGTAACTTTTCCTATGATTTCATTTCTTAAATCCATGCTTTCAATCCCATCCTATATTGGTTATTCTCATCCATATTCGGAACTATCCTGTTTCAATTCTGTTTTAAAAATCTGTGTCTTCTAACTCTTACACTTACACTTACATATTTGTATAACACAAGTGTCTCAAAGTTCTACATAAGATACAAAATTAAAAGACATATTCCTCCACTCAATTAAAATATTCTTTATATTAATCAAAGTTTATATGAAATATACCTTCCTTTAAAACACCAGTTTAGTTTCAGGCATTCCACATACATTTGCCAACTTTCAAGCTGTCTGTTTGAAATAGCACTGTTTCCTTTAGGAACTTGTGAAACATCCACCTGTCTAAAAGAGACAGGTTTAAAAATCACAACCTTCAGTCTTTCTTCATTCACCTACTTCTGAAATAACTATTTCTTCCTTTGGAATTCTATAGCAATTATAACATTTTGTTGTTTTTGACGTTTAATTTGAAGTAATTGAAAATTTATAGGAATCTGCAACGATGGGTCCATGTGCACTTTCCCCTATTAGTTACCAAATTCCTTTATCAAGTACAGGAAACCCACGTTAGTATACAGTATATACTGTTGCCTGCCATTTTACAATAACATGCACACAAAATCACATAAACACTCCCACAACATGTAGGTATATCCACTATTCCCCAAGGCTATTCCACTTCTGACAACAACTAATCAATTATTAATCATAATTGGCTATTTGGAATGTTATATAAATTATCATTTGAATAAGTGAACATTCGAGATAGACTTAACTCTCTATTATTCCTTCAAGTTCTTTAGAAGCTATTTTTTATATAAAATCTCTATTTTGCATGTGTGTAGACCTTCCTACAGATACAGGAGAACATGTGTATGCTTGTGGAGGCAGTTCAACCTCAGCTGTCCACTTTGTTTCTGAGACACACTCACCTGCAGCTCACTGACTAGCCCGACAGGCTGCTAGAAACCCCAGGGTCCTGCTTCTTTCAGTGCTGGATTACAAAAGGACCCGCCAGGTTGAACTCAGGTCTCCATGCTTGCACAGCAAGCACGTTACTCACGGAGCTCTCTTTCAAGTGTGTTACATGTCTTTTAATGGTTTTATTATTATTCCACTATTAACAACTTCCTAAATGACTAGTAAGAAACTTTTTATGCACTTGTCATCCACATTCCTTTTTTTCTTCCTTTTTTTCTTTACAGTCCAAAAATAAATGGAATTTTCTAATGGACTGGCATCTTAGGACAGAGTCTGAGAGTTTCATGTATTACAAATGACAGTCAAACGTGTGTGTGCTCTACAGGTATTTTTCCCATTCTGTTTTTTTATCCTTGTAGCAGAATTTTCTGCACAGAAAAACATTCCAATTCTGGCAAAGTCTACTACTTTCCTTTTCTAGGCTATGTTTTGTGTCACATTCAAGAACTTTTCACCAAGCCCTACATTTGAAGTGATTTTTTATTTTCCCCTACCACTGTGAAGTATTAGTTGTAGTTCTTTATTTTTTTCCTTTGATCGTTTTTCAAAAAGATGATTCTTCTTTCCATCACTGAACTGCTTTTATCCCTTAATCATAAAGCAGTTGGCTTCCCTTTATCTTCTCTCATCAGTACCTTATAATCTTTGAAGGATGTTGTCTTATATTTAAAAGAATCATATTTCCTCGGCTACTCTATTTTAGAGTAGGTCTGCTCAAGACAAATTCTCACTCTTTTACTTCATCTGACAATATTTTATTCCCCCCGCCTCACTTTATTCCTGAAGGACATTCCTGTTTGATACAGAGTTTAGGACTTTGAGTTTCTGTTGACCTTTCAGGATAAGGCACTATGCTCTGAGAAACCAATCGCTATTGCTGGGAGTATTTTACTGCACAGATTTAAGTTTGTCATTTTTTTCCTGCTGTTTTCAGTAGCTTCACTTTGCTTTTCTCTTACATGGTTTCATTATGCTGTGTCTGAAAGATACCTTGGAAAGATTGTGATGATTGGTATTAATTATCATTGGCATTTTCTAAGTTTTGGATTTTTAAATTTGGACTGAATGCACTTTATAAGATGAACATAAGAATTGGGGGGGAAGAGGGCGGAGGTTATGGCTAAAAGGTGGTATGTTTGACAAAATGTTGAGTTTTGGTTGATTAATTTCAATTACTAACTTGACACTTGGGAAAAGCAGGGCACCTGTTGGAGACAACTATATTAATAAATGTAGCAAGATGCAGCGTAAAAGTGGGTGGTATTGTTCCCTGGGAGTGACTGAGCAAGCGTGCACACGTCCACCTAGTGTTTTCTGCTTCTGATAGGGGATGCGGTGTGGGAAGCTCCCTGAGCACCCGCTGTGGTGACGTCCCTGCTGTGATGGACTGTGGCCTGTCAGTGTGAGCACCTGCTGTGGTGACGTCCCTGCTGTGATGGACTGTGGCCTGGAGTGTGAGCACCTGCTGTGGTGACGTCCCTGCTGTGATGGACTGTGGCCTGGAGTGTGAGCACCTGCTGTGGTGACGTCCCTGCTGTGATGCACTGTGGCCTGGAGTGTGAGCACCTGCTGTGGTGACGTCCCTGCTGTGATGCACTGTGGCCTGGAGTGTGAGCACCTGCTGTGGTGACGTCCCTGCTGTGATGGACTGTGGCCTGGAGTGTGAGCACCTGCTGTGGTGACGTCCCTGCTGTGATGGACTGTGGCCTGGAGTGTGAGCACTTGCTGTGGTGACGTCCCTGCTGTGATGGACTGTGGCCTATCAGTGTGAGCACTTGCTGTGGTGACGTCCCTGCTGTGATGGACTGTGGCCTGGAGTGTGAGCACCTGCTGTGGTGACGTCCCTGCTGTGATGGACTGTGGCCTGGAGTGTGAGCACTTGCTGTGGTGACGTCCCTGCTGTGATGGACTGTGGCCTGGAGTGTGAGCACCTGCTGTGGTGATGTCCCTGCTGTGATGGACTGTGGCCTGGAGTGTGAGCACCTGCTGTGGTGACGTCCCTGCTGTGATGGACTGTGGCCTATCAGTGTGAGCACTTGCTGTGGTGACGTCCCTGCTGTGATGGACTGTGGCCTGGAGTGTGAGCACCTGCTGTGGTGACGTCCCTGCTGTGATGCATTGTGGCCTGGAGTGTGAGCACCTGCTGTGGTGACGTCCCTGCTGTGATGGACTGTGGCCTGGAGTGTGAGCACCTGCTGTGGTGACGTCCCTGCTGTGATGGACTGTGGCCTGGAGTGTGAGCACCTGCTGTGGTGACGTCCCTGCTGTGATGGACTGTGGCCTGGAGTGTGAGCACCTGCTGTGGTGACGTCCCTGCTGTGATGGACTGTGGCCTGGAGTGTGAGCACCTGCTGTGGTGACGTCCCTGCTGTGATGGACTGTGGCCTGGAGTGTGAGCACCTGCTGTGGTGACGTCCCTGCTGTGATGGACTATGGCCTGTCAGTGTGAGCACTTGCTGTGGTGACGTCCCTGCTGTGATGGACTGTGGCCTGGAGTGTGAGCCAAGTAAGCTTTTTCTCCCTTAAATTTGCTTTTTTATGTACTTGGTCACAACAATGAGCCAAGTAACTAAAACGAGGTTATCCTATCTGGAATTTACTTGCTGTCTAGAACTGGTTTATGGGTCTTCTCAAATTTAGGACATTCTCCATTATTTCTTTAAATAGTTTTTAATTCTAACTCCTTTCATTATTCTGGCCTCTAATCATTGTTAATGTAGCTCTTTTTATTGTTTAAAGGGTCCCAAGAACTGTTTACTTGTTCTGTTTTCTCTTTCTTCTTGAGACTGGACAATTTCTTTCTTTTTTTTTTCCACTCATACAAACTTGATAGGTACCCCATTCCCCTTCCTCCCTCCACCCCTCCCTGGATTCCCTTGCTCCCTTCCCCCTTTTCTTTTTCTCCTCCCCCCTCCCTCCCTTTCTCCCAGTTCCCCCCCCCCCCCCCCGCCGTTCCTGGAGCATCCTTTAGTGTGCATGTCAAACTTCCCTCTGGGTCCTCCTCTCTGATGAGGTGTAAGGACTCAGTAGCATTGCCTAGAGCTCTTTCTTGTGTTCCCCTTTAGTATAGGAACACTATTGTGGCTGTTAATCTCTTGCCTCTAAGGGTCTTAGAGCCTGTGATCCATGCTAGACTTTGGGGGGGTCAATGACATGTTCGTCATTGCGCAGGTTGTGCAAGGTCCTATTATGATTACTTCGGCCCTAACTTGTGTGGAGTGTCTTGTGTATCATTGCTTCTCCCCATCTTTAGGCTCTTACAATCTTACCACCCCCTTTTCCGCAAATTTCCCTGAATTTTGGGATGGGGAGAGATTAGGCTGTCCTGGTTCCTGGTGATTAATGTAGGGTCTCTGATGTTCTGAATTATGGTTTGTTATTTTTCTTTTTTTTTTCTTCTTCTTCTTCTTCCAGTTTTGCTGTTCCTGCACCGCCCTTGGCTCCATCTTGATGGGTATTGGATGTCATCTCCTGGGGCACAGTGTGTCCTTGCTGGACTTCGAGTATCCCAGGCATGTGGGTGGGCAGAAAAGTGGACAATTTCTTTTGTTCCATTTCTAGCTAATTCTGCTCTCTTCATTCTGCTGTGAATCTAAACAAAATTCTAATTTTTTAAAATTCCACTCATTCTTTATATCTTCATTGATGCACTTTATCACAATTACTCACTCAAGCACTTTTTGATAGTTGCTTTTCAATCCTTGTCATATAATCCTACCATGATTGTCATTTATAGTATCTATTATGTTTTTTTCAAGTTGAGATTTTCTTGGTTCTTCATGTGTAAATGATTATTACTGAAAACTGTACATTTAGATTCTAGATTTTACTTAAATCTTCTGTTTTAACTGACCTATCATCACTAAGACCATACCAACAAGCAAAGTGGGGAAGGACCTGTTTTTCTTAGGTTGGAATGAAATTCCAAGTTCCCCAGATTGTTGGCCATACCTCCCAGGGAAGATAGGAAAACTCCTTACATTACTGGGCAAGGGCGGGAACTCTGGTCCCTGCCAGTCCTCCACTGGTCTGGCTGGGAAAGGGAGTTTTACTACTGTTCCTACTTGGCCTCACTGGTGCTATGTGGTGGGGAGGGTAGGCCGTTTTACCATTGGTCATGGAAAAAGTCCTTACTCTCCTCTAACTGCATTCCAGTGAAGAGGAGGGGGAATTCTAGCTTTGCATACCATCTACGCCAACACGTTGCAGGTTAATTAATGTACAAGGATGGAAAGTCTGTCCTACTCAGTCATCCCTGGCAGCACTCCAGAGGGCCAAAGCGGCTTGCTATGGGCTGAAAGAACAAGTCTAGGCTTCCCACTGGGCTTGTGCTGGCAGGGTTGGGAAAGCAGCTGTGATTCTTTTCTAAGGTATTTGACTTGAAACTAGTGACTATCGTCTAAAAGTTTCCTATCTAGTAGGCTGTTCCTTTTTTCTTCTTTTACCATGCTAGTTCTTTTTCTCTCCTTCTGTGCCTGTTGTTGCTTTCTCAATTTCTTTAGCATCATCTCTAACAAATGTTCCAAGGTCCCTAGTTAGTATCTGTTTCTTTGCAGCATCTCATGTCTATTTCATATATAGTTCTCAGAGTATTTCATTGCAGTGTTGGGAAGAAGTTTGACTCCAACTTACCAGAAGTAGAAATTCTACAGCCATTGACTACAACCGTAACTGGTTTTAGACAGAAAATTATTTTGTACTGTCTCTTCAGTTAGTACCCACAGTTACTCCTACTCTTTCAAATGACTTAGATAGTACTTCTTCTGTTTCTGCAACAAAAGAATTATCTGTTCTGTGGTGGATGGTAAATTAAAATTTGTCAAAAAAAAAAAAAAAAAAGTTGATTCTGGAACCTCATCAGGTATAGAGGTGACAGATTTCCAGGATGGAAAGTGAATTCTTTTTGACCAACATTTTAATTTTTTTAATGATTATTTGTTATTTTGATTTCCAAGCAAGTCAGTTTAAGTAAGGAATATTCATCAAATAAATTGCATGTAGTGGTTTGTAATGACTATAATTTGAGACTGACAATTTCTCTCAAAGAGCTACTGTAGCTACAGCTCACACATTTTAATATATACCTTTCCTTTGTCATTCAATTGCACTTTTAAATAATGTCCACTATGAAAAGGGAACCCTCATCCACTGTTGGCGGACATGTAAACTAGTATAGCCACTCAGGAGGTCAATACAGAGATTTCTCAAGAAAAAAATAAAAATAGAACTACCTTATGACCCAGCTGTACCATTTCTGGGCATGTTCCCAAAGGACTTTATATCACACCAGAGAATATACACACCAATATTCATTGTAGCTGTATAAAATAAAATGGAACCAGCCTACATGTCCATCAACTGATGAATAATGAAAATGTGTACATATACACACTGAAATATTATTCAGTTATTAAGAAAGATGAAATAATGAAATAAATAGATGGAACTGTAAAAAATTATGCTGAGGTAACTCAGTCCCTGCAAGATAAATTTCACATGCGCTCCCACATATGCAGATATTATCATTCAATCTCCAGATTTGTGCAGTAGCAATCCTTAGTCCAGAAGCTTTGCTTAGCAATAGTTAGTGGTCAGCAGAGAACAGATGACTGCGGATTACTAGCCCCAAATTGATATTTAACCTCTCCTCAAATTTTAAAATTATAAAGATAATAAAAATATACAAATGCATGAAATGATGAGTGAAAACTCCCAAGGTTTTTTAAGCGCCTTTCTGGTGCTTAAATACATCTTTTTAAGAAATCAGATAAGGATACATGCTAGAATACATATTAAAGTTAATTGTATGGATGGAAGTACAAAATGATAAGACTATGCTTATGTTTCCATGAAGTACTTAGGAAATCATCTTTTCCTTTCTTTCAGATCCTTTGGCTGAGCTGTTATTGCTTTTGCTGGTCCTGGGAACAGGGCCTTGCACACTGCCACTGAGCTAAATCCCTAGTCCTCTTTTTTTGGACAGAATGCTAAATTGGTCCAGGCTGACTTTGAACTCACTCTATAATCCAATCTGGCTTGATCTTGTGGTCCTTGTGACTTTCTGAGATTTTGAACTGTAGAACACTCTTATGGGCTGGTGTGGTGCAAATTTGTAGTATCAGCACTAGAGAAAGATTGACGCAGCAGGCAGGAAAATGGCGAGTTTAAGGTTAGCCTGGGCCAGACACATAGTGAATTCAGGTCAGTCTGTGACATACTATAAAACTTTGTCCTGGGGGCTGGAGAGGTGGCTCAGGGGTTAAGCCTCTGCCTTGCAGGCTGAAAGTCCTGAGTTCGGATCATAGACCCCACGTATAGATGCTGGGCGGAAGCGGGGGCGGCCTGCGTTTCTGGTCCTGGTAGGGCGAAGCTGTGAATCCCAGGGCAGAGTAAACAAGGAGGAGGTGGAGGCGTCCATGGTGATTCCCAAATTCACCCGTGGTTCTACACACACAAAAGCACACACATACATACACACACACACACACACACACACACACACACACACACACACACGCGCGCACGCACAATTGAATAAATAATAAAAAAAACTTAAAAAAAAAAAAAACAACTTTGTCCTAAAAAAAGGCAATCTGCAGTAAGAGAGATGGCTCAAGAGTTAAAGACTTTGCTTCATAAGCAAAAGGACCAGAGTTTGGATCCAAGATCCCATGTAAAAATGCCAGGCAGAAATGGCAAGGCCTGTAATTCTGGTTCTGGACAGCTGAGCCTGGGAAACCCCAAGCAAAGCAATAAAGAGGTGGAGCAATCCAGGGTGATTCACAGTGTCATTCTTGGCCTCCACAGGCACACACATTCAAGTGTCCTCTTCTATGTACCTACATACAAACCTAAACATAAATACACACACACACACACACATATACATACATATATTCTCTCTCTCCCCAAAAAAGTAAAGTAAAAATAAAAAATTAATTTGAATACCTACTTTGACAAAGTTTGTTTGACCCATTTACTTCTTTGTGATTGCTGAAACATTTGTTTTTTTTTATAGTTTTTATTTTCCTAACTACTTTGGTATTGATATCCCCTCTCTCCTTTTAATTTATTTTTTAAGAGGAGTCTCACTATACATACTATATATCCTATAATCCTCCTGCCTTACTTCCTGAGTGCTGAGACTACAGATATGTATTCTGCACCCAGCACTTCACTTCTTTCCTGGTGTGCATTGCATACATTATCTTTATTCTTATTCTTGCCTCTAATAGACTAGGAGTTAAATATTCTCCTTATTTGCTCTTTGTGATTGCACCAATTACTTAAAGCAATTTATAAAATTCTCTTACAAATTCTAAAGAGCCTAAAGATGGGGAGGAGCAATGATACACAAGACACTCCACACAAGTTAGGGCCGAAGTAATCACAATAGGACTTTGCATGACCTGCACAATGACCAACGTATCACATGGATCACAGGCACTAGGATCCTTAGAGGCAAGGGATTAACAGCCACAATAGTGTTCCTATACTAAAGGGGAACACAAAAAAGAGCTCTAGGCAATGCCACTGAGTCCTTACACCTCATCAGAGAGGACCCAGAGGGAAGTTTGACATGCACACTAAAGGATGCTCCAGGAATGGAGGTGGATGGAGGTGGAGGGAGCATTGGAAGAAAAGGGAGGAAGGGGAGAAAGGAAAGGGAAAATGGGGGAGGGAGCAAGGGGATCCAGGAAGGGAAGGGAATGGGGTACTTATCAACTTTGTATGAGTGGAAGAAATAAAAAAAAAAATTCTCTTACAAATTCTAAAGCTAATTAACAGTCCTACCTAGAAAGTTTACTTATAAGAAAACATCTTCATGATAGTATAGTTTCCCACACTTACATAAATTATTTTCATACTTGAGATTGTTTGGAATTCATCTTACACTTCATCATGTCTATCATAATGTTCTATAAAACAAACTCAGAGGTAACTGAAAACAGAATTAACTTAAAAACATGAGAAAGTCCTCACTGTTTTTCATGAGTTATGGGAATTTTCTCATTAGGAAAGCAACTTTTCTTTTTCTTCATTTTTTTTATTATTATTCAACTGTGCGCATGTGCGCGCGCGCGCGCGCGTGTGTGTGTGTGTGTGTGTGTGTGTGTGTGTGTCTGTCTGTCTGTCTGTCTGTGTATGTGTAGAACCACCGGAAGAATTTGCGAACCACCATGGACGCCTCCACCTCCTTCTGCCCCGGGATTCACAGGCTCTGCCCTACCAGGACCAGAAACGCAGGCAAACCCCGCTTCCACCTGGCGTCTATATCTGGGATCTGGGATCCGAACTCAGGACCTTCCACCTGCAAGGCAGAAGCTTAACCCCTGAGCCACCTCTCCAGCCCATGGAAAGCAACTTTTTTTAAACTGATTGCATGCCTTGAAATGAAAAAGTCAGTGTACAAAGTATTTTCATTTACTTAATTCATTATTTTTACACTTTAAATATAGTATCTCCTAAGACTAGGATTAAAATAATATAAAATGCCCAACTAAACTTAGCTTGTAAAAAGCTCTTAAAAGGATTGTACTGTTAGACAGAGCATCAATAATTTCCATCACATGAACCTAATATGTTTCCAAATTATATATTTGTAATATTATATTATATAAGTAATATAGAAATCAAAGTAACATAAGAGAGAGTAATGGAAGCTAATGTGGCCAATTTAATTTAACATGTGTCGTAAAAGAAGAAACTTCCTTTCATAATTCAGTACGACCACAAGGCAGGGATCAGAACTCATGGAAGAGGAAAGCAGTAATCAGGAAACAGAAACAGAAAGACTAATCTAAAATGCAAACGGTGAGAAAAACGTGAGCTCTTTATACTGCCAGAGAAGAGAACGTAAATCCTGAAAAAAGGAAAAAATGTAAAACAAACTCTCAAATACTGAAGTGGAACTAGAGGTTTTGATATGAATTCATGGTTTTCAAACATGTAAATATAAAAATAAACAGCCCTTCAGGTAAGCAGACATACCCATGCAGGTGTAGTCTACTGCGCAGGAGCCAGCAGGAAAAGCAATGCCCCTGCAGCAGTCAGCACCTGCAGTCACATGCCATTCTCCCCTGGAAGCTACACGCTCTTTAAAAAAAAAAAAAAGCAACTAGCTGAAATGCTTCCAAAAAGTTAAGAAAAACACTGAGGAAGTAGCTCGTGTAAGCACTTGCCTAAACACAAAAAATCCTGGATTCAATCTCCAGCCTGTGGAAGGAAAGTATACAAGTTGTACATATATGCATACACATATGTTGAGAATTTGAAGATGCAGAAGTCAGCAGTCTTCCATTAAATTTAGGTAATGGGGACAAACTAAATAAAAAATATAAAAAATGTAATACAGCTGTTATTCAGAGGAACTCATGAATCCCTGCTGACATAAATAAATCAAATAGGGAGAAGAGAAACCTTTCTTACAGAGTATCAAATAATAGGATAAAAAACATAACTGGAGTGTCAACACTTAAAAACTATTATAATAATTATTTCAGACAAAAGATGCTAAGATCAAGTGAGTGAAAATTTAATAATGAAATCAAAACTGTCCGCCATCAGGGAAATGAAGAGAAGAAACAGTGAGTGCGCTTCTGATAGTCCTTCCAAGTACACGCAAGCTGAATCCAAGCGCGAGAACCATGAGACAAACCTAATTTAAAAACACTCTATAAAATGTATTCCAAAGTGGCATAATCCTGAAAACCAAAGAAAGGCTAAAGAACTAATCCAGATTGGTAAACTAATTAATACGTGATCTTGGGTTAGATTATTTTGATAAAAAGGGTGCTTTGGGGGAACCTGTGACAAAATTGAAATAGAATACACAAATTAGTTGATACTAATGGTATCAGTATTAATTTTTGAGTTTGATAATTGTCCCATGTCTACAATAGAAGAAAAGTTCTTATTTGGAAGATTTACATATTTAAGTATTTAGGGGTTATGGGGCATTTTATCAAGTCATCAATTCTGAAAAGGCTCAGCAATAAGTGATTTATCCTGTTCTTTCAACTTTTCTATTAACTCTGAAATTAGATTTAAAATAAAAAAAAGAACTAAGAAAAGAAAACAAACTACAAAACAGTGTTTTCTAAAAATGTTTGTTATTATTTATCCTGTTTTAGCATGGCTTTTCCAATCTCTCAAAAATCCTTTATTACAAGAAAAGATGTATATTAACTATGGCAATATTACAACTCTTTGAGAACCAAGTGTTCAAATAGCCTATAACTTATAATTTAAACAATATTCTGATAGATACCTCAGGATCTTATGCAAAAGGAGTATACATTTCAACTCTGTCTTATTAATGGAAATTCAGATTGAGCGCAAATCTAAGCACGTGGGCTTCACTTGCCACAGTTTGTAGATCATTCACCTTCTAAAGAAAGACACTAACTTGAAAACTACTGTCAATCTTAAAATCTCCCCAGATACAACATTAGACAAAGAATTTTAAATGTGGAGCTTTAAATATTGTGTCATATTATTTTGAAAATACTAGTTAGATGCACTATAATGAACTGACTAGCTTTTCTACTTGAGAAAGCTACACCAAAGGACTTATTACTTATCATGGTATGAAGTCATTAGGGTGAACCTAATACCACAGGGTTGTCACTCTTATAAAAAGGGGAAATCTGAAGAGACAATAAACTTGGAACATTCTTCCTCACAACCTTCAGAAAAAGTGACCCTGCTAACATTGAACTTACAGCTTCCAGAACTGTAACATAATAAGTTTAACATTCTGTATGACATCCCAGGAAATTAACACAACTTCTGAATTTTAAATTTACTCATTTGAACAATGGGGTAGGTGTATGGTCTCCTAAGGTTGTTCTTAAAATTAAAAGGAACTGGGGAGATGGTTCAGTATTGAAATCTTTGTCTCACAAGAAAAGGACATGACTTCAGATCCCAGATCCCATATTAAAAACTGCCAGGTGGATAAAGCAGTGGCCTATAATTCTAGTTCTGGAAGGCAGAGCCTAGGAAATCCCAGAGAAAAACGATAAGGTGGAAGAACGATCCAGGATGATTCCCAATATCACCTTTGGGCCCCCCACAGGAATACTCAATTAAGTGTCATCTTGTACATATGTGCACAAACTTGTATACACACACACACCATAAATAAATAGATAGACAGATAAATAAATAAATAGATAGATAAATAAATAAAATTAGAATGATGTTTTGAAAATAACCAGAGATGGGTTGGATTTATCTCTAATTATAAACTTTAGAATTACAAAATTTAGAATTAAAAAGGATTCACAACTGAACAACAGATTCTGAAATGAGCTTAAATCCTAGATCTGGCATACTACATGCTTCAGTTTCCTTATATGTAAAACTGTTAACAGTAATGCTCCTAGAAATCATACAAAACCTTCAAAGGCATATAACAGTAAGTGGTTGCTAATGCTATACACTGATAAGGCATTTTTATGAAGAACAGATAAAAACCATCCTGTCCTCTATATTCCTACATTGATTTTAAGTTACAGTGAAAGGAAAATCCATATAAAATCTTACTATGCATTGCTTACTCCTTAGATGTACTAATTCATATTTAAGAAACTTGAAAATAAAAATTTTGTAGTAAGAAAGGATTCTGTTACAGAGTCCGATTTCAGTACTATACTGGCTAGATGAATTTCTTCAACTGCTACTTGTTATTTCTAATCCCAGACCACTAGGTAAAAAAAAGGATATAATAATTTTAATTATTAGATTTATTTTATGAAAATAGAAAAAATTCTATTAAACTATCACACAGGGATTTTTGCTAGTGATTTATTATTATAAAAGGACAAAACTTTAATTGTTAACCCAGCACTATTTTCTGTGTTGGCTAGTCAGAGATATCTCAAGCAGCCAGAGCTCAGGATCTCAAGACTTACTGAATAGTCAAGTTGATTAATGAAAATCATACCCAAACTTAGTGCTCATGAAATTAATCCACAATTATATTTAGTCTTGTTCCTAGTACATGAAATTCTAAATAGGTTGGGGGTTTACAACAGCACAAAATCAAGCATGTAGATATCGGGGGAGGGTGTGTGTTGACGGCTCATTTGCAACTGCCATGTAAGCATGAGCACCTCAGTTTGGATCCTCAGCAGCCACATAAAAGCTGGAAACAGTAGTGTACATCTTTGTAACCTTAGCAGTTGGAGAGGGGGGAGGTGCAGAGCACTGTGGAGATAGGAAGATCACTAGAAGTTGCTAGCCAGCCAGCCTAGCCAGTTGGTGGGCTCTGGGCTCAGGAGAAGATCTTGTCTCAAAACTTAAGTGGAAAACAAAAGAAGACACTTGACCTTGACCTCTGGCCTCCATGTACAGGCACATGCATACACGCCTGCACACATAAACACATACTTACACATACAAAGAAAATTCATACAAAAAGTCTTTTTGAAAAAGATTTAAATCAAATGTGTAACCAGTCCAAACTACCTGGTTTCTTCCTCCAAAATGTTCAAATTTACTGTAAATCTCTGAACATTTGATAAAGCTTCTATGATGGTTAATCTCCATTTTCATTCTGTGTGACATCAAAGAGACCTACATCTGGGCATGACTTTGAAGAAACTGTCACAAAGGCCTAACAAGATAAGACCGACCCTGAATATGTGAGTGACATCATGCCATGGGCTAGGGGTCTGGGCTGAATGAAGAGACCATGAGCTCACCATAATCTCTTTGCTTCACAACTGTGGACCCAATGTGAAAAGCAGCTTCACACTCTTGCCACAACCAGAGGCACATTACTACCAAGTGTTCCCAGCCATGATGGACTTAAACTCCAAGTTCAAAGAAATCCTTTCTTAAGATGCTTTTTGCCAGGAATTTGTTATATGCCTTTTAGTCTCGTGTGTTTGAGCAAATAACACATTTGATTTCCCCTAGTACAGCTATCATGTATGTATGCATGCTTCAGAGAATTTTCACACGATCATTGCTTCTGACAAAATTCCCATATGCCAGTACAAATTCCATTATGTAAACAATCATGCAAAGTTTCAGGGTGGCTGAATGAATTGGAAAAGACACAAGTACTAATAATCACTACGGTGAGCAAATATGAAAGTAAGGGGATTCAGGCTGTGCTAAACTGAACAATTAAGTTTGAATTTTTTTTTTCATGAAGAGCCTCAAGCTTAAGTCATGAGGACTGAAATCTAAGTATCATAGTCTTGCATGATATTACATTAGATTATAAATGTTTTTCAGAATTATCTCCTTCAGTGTACTATTCAGGCATACGTGTAGCTGGAAAGTCATAAAAGTAATTAAGCATCTTTCTGTCTTTTTTAAATCCAAATTATAATTGAAATTTAGGTTATTTGGTGAGAATGCAATATAAAATGTGTCAATATGTCTTCTTTAAAAGTTGTTTCTGGGCTGGAGAGGTGGCTCAGGGGTTAAGCCCCTGCCTTGCAGACAGAGGTCGTAAGTTCGGATCCTAGAACCCACGTATAGACGCTGGCCGGAAGCTGGGGTGGCCCGTGCTTCTGGTCCTGGTAGGGCGGAGCCTGCGAATCCGGGGGCAGAGTAAACAAGGAGTAAGTGGAGGCCGTTCATGGTGGTTCCCGAATTCACCTGTGGCTCTACACACATACACCCACCCATACATACATACACATGTGCGCACACACGCACACATGTACAATTGAATAAAATAAAATAAAAGTTGTTTTTCTGAGAAGGGGATGCGGTGGTTTATAATGAAAAACTGAGGTCAACATTAAGATTCCTGTATAAGTCTCAATAGTAAACTTACTAAATTTTACTATAAAGTACAAATGAAGAAAAAGCAAATTCTTTTCTTTCTTAAATTCTAATCTATACTGCCTTAAGTTATCTATGAAAATGAAAAATTTCTTTAAAACCTAAGAGGAAAATGTAAAACAAAAGCTAAATCAAGTAACACCAGTCTTTGAAGCAGAGACAAATGGATACATAGAACCAATCTGAGCTTCAGAGCGTCCACTAAAACCCTCCAGAACAAGAATATAATGAATAAGAAAACTCCACCCACTCTGGTAGTTAGAAACTGACAAGCTCTTTTTGGCTGTCCACTGGCATATGAGGGACCCTTTATTCTTTTCAAATTTCCCTCAATTAAATTGAATGTAAATAAGCCAGGTGTGGTCCTCACAACTGTCGTCCTGGTAGTCCCTACTGAGTTTCCCACAGTAACATGCACAGCTGGTAATGGCAGAGAGGTTGTACTGACCTCAAACAGTTGAAAAGTTTCAATACTTGGGTGAAATAATATTTATGGTATATCAGTAAAGAATAATACAAAAAACTATCTTTGCTCGAAATACCAAGTAAAATAAAGCAATGTTTCTACTAATCCATAAATGATTTTATTTTCTGTCTAGAAGCAGGAAATAACACATCTATTAAGAGTTAAAAGATTCCAATCATCTTGTAATTTTCATCTTTGACTAAAAAAATTAACATTCTCTGAGTGTCGCTTAATATAATAAACACACCTACAGATGAAAGTAGTTTTTAAACAGTTTGACTTAAATAATATAGATGCTGTGCATCTTTTTCTTAAATACATGTCCAAGTCTGCTCTTCGTTCTTATTAAAGGTCGTTGCTACTGAGTCTTAAGGGACAATACCTGGGTCAGCAGTATCACTCAGTGTCACCTGGGAACTTAGCAAAAATACAAATTCTTGGTCTCTGCCCGGACCTACTAATTAGAAACTCAAAGGGTGAATGAGGGTTTCAGAAATCTGTGCTTCAACAAACTTTCTAGAAGATTCTGATAGACACTAAAGAAAGAATCACTGACAGTTCAGGAGACAATAGAAACTGCAGTGCTTTATCATTCTCTTGAACAAAATGAGAGATGGCAGCAGAATGAGATGAGCCACTAGTTCCTGCATTGAGGCTGCAGCCTAGTGTGCTCGCTGTCTGAGACAGGCAGGAGCAGCAGAAGTCTCCTGCACAGGCCAAGGCTCTCATGTATCTATCTACTCAAGGAAAGCAGTCTGTACACAGAGGCTAACTCGACTTATTACCACCCACAGCCCACTTCCAATCACCAAGGTCTTCAAAGGGCAGCAAACCTAATTATTTACTTCTTTGTAAGAAAAGTTTTTCCACAACAACAAAATAATGTATATATGTATATATGCAAGTAAGAATATGAAGTTTAAGTCATAAATTTTGACATATTTCACTACTGGTGAGAAATCTTTATAAAGTATGCATTTCTTTAGTATCCAACCTATTAGATACTATCTTGTTATGATAAAACATACCTCTCACAAGAGCTTAAAAGAATAGTTAAGCTAATGTCTAATTAAAGTGACCATAAACATATTGAGATATTTAAAGGAGAAAGGAGATGGTTCTGTCTCTGTGCAAGCCTGATGTAAAAGCAGGAGAGAACCAACTCCTGAACGTTGTTGCCACAGGTAAACTGCGGTATATACCCCAACACATACATACAAGGGAGTAATTACAAATAAAATTAAAAGAAAGAAACCTCTCAGTAGACCAAGCATGTCACATGCTGTTAAAACTGATGAACTCAACCCAACCAAATTATTGTGAAGTTTATCATTAAGAGATAAACTGCTAAATGACTTCTGTTATTCTCAGAAAAATGTATTTTTCAAATTATACTGGGGGCTGGGGATGAAGCTCAGCAAGCTCTTACATCATATACACAGGCACTGAGTTCAGTCGCCAGCAGGGCAATGCAATAAAGTATTTAAAATGAATCTCCACACTGGTCTAAATTAACAAGAAAAAAAAGGAAGAAAAAAAAAGGAAAAACTAAATGACCAAGAAATTCAAAGAAGTGTTTATTTTACTTATTTCCAGGGTTGTCATGCATCTTTTGATGATGAGTAGTACAATGAAATTTACTTAGAGGCCACATATACACATATATTTTATTTATTTAGGTCTTGAAGGGGATAGAACCTAGAGTTCATTAGGTAAGCACTCTGTCACTCAGTTACATATTAGCCATTTAGCCTGTCTCTTGATTTTATATACATGGAAGGAAGCTGAAAAAAAATTAACTTCCATTTCTTTCTTTTGGCTTGCCATATACTTCTTTAAAATTGGGAAATGGGCTCACCGCAGGCACAATTTTATGTAATTATATGCAAAGAATAGTTTTACCTAACAGATCAGTTCAACTCTTTGACTTCTAAGCTTAATTTATTGCCATCGTTTACATCACTCTTGTGGAAAAATAACTGCAAAAGAAATGAACTCTGGCTGATCATTACTGAGTTAAGAGATTGACAATAAAGAATGAACAGGAAACATACTCACAAACTCTTCTTTCTTTCTTAGTGTCATTCATTGCTCTTTACAGCCCACTTTCAGCTCACTTCTCGTACTATATATACCAGTGCTGACCAAGGATTGTCACTATGCCACTCATTGGCCAGAATGGCCCAAAATACTAGGTCTGTTGATTTTGACACTTGACTGAGACTACACAGTAGCTTGCTACTCTCCCTTAACTGAGTAAAAGCAAAAAATTCAACAAATGACCTAAGTGCAAGGGAAAGCCCCATTGGTTAATCCCATCTTTCTATTTAGTGTCTAGCTCAGGAATAAACTACCTTACAGCATTTTCCTCAGTTCTGACCAATAAAATCAAGGAAAGAGCTGCTCATACTTTCCCTCACTTTAATAGGGAACTGCCTCTGGACAGGAGCAAGGAAACCTATTTCCCAGCTGCTGCTGGCAGTAACCTTGCAACCATTAGAGAGGAACTTGGGGAAAGCACAAGTACACAGACAGCCACAAGAGTACAGTCCTTCTGTCCTTGAAATACAGTAGTGCAGACCCCTCTACCTAAAAGTCAGTTGTGCAATCTGAGGGTAAAAGTAACCTATCAAAAACATGTCGAAGTTATAATCACAGGGTGTTCATAAATTAAAATTAGAAACTTACTAGAGCTTACTAAAGATTATTTCAACTTTCTGCTAATAAATATGATTATTATATGATGTCAGTCAACTCTGAAGAACTCCTCCTATTATATGTATGTGTCTACTATACACAAGTAAAATATTTCAAAATTTGTCTAGTTACTAGTGCATCACCAGTTATGGTTTTTAATTTCAACTTTCCATCCTGTCTTGTGAATCAACTTAGTCACATACTTTTATATCTGTATCCACAGCCTTTAATTGTTAAAAAAAAAAAGTATGCTTTATGGTATTAAATCATAAAAGTGCAAGCAGTTCCCATATTATATATGAACTCTCATATAATTGGAAAGTGCTACATGAGTTGTAAATATTATTTCACTTTTAGTTATACCCTTAGACATACATAATTTTGAAAAAATCAGATTTGTAGGCCTTTATCAATGGTTACTATTTACCATATATTTTTTGATTTTTGTGCGTGCGTGTTTGTGTACAGGTGTCTGGGGGTGTATGTGAAGGTAAGAGTAACTTTACAGACGGTTTACCTTGTTTTTAGAGTCAGGATTGCTCACTGGCCTATTATTCACCAAGGAAGTTGGGCTGTGGATTCCAGGATGCGACCATCTCGTTCCCCAGCGATGGTCCTCCAGGTGACTCTGCAATCAAATGCAGGTCCCCGAGCTCACAGGCAAGCACTTACTGACTCGGTGGTCTCCCCTGTCCTACATTTCTTTTGGTTTACTTTTTATTAACATATGAAGTATTACGCTTCATTTTTCAAACAAAATTTGTTTTTATTGTTGCTCTTTCCCTGTCTTCTGCTGCCCTCTATGATCTCCTATCTAGATTTGTGGCCTGCACCCACACACAATAATTAAAAGTTAGGGTCCACAGATGGGAGACAAAATACAAATTTCTATCTTTCTGAGTCGGGTTTACCTCATTTAATACAATTCTTTCCAGATCCACTTGCTTTCTTGTAAATTTCATATCTCATTTTTCATTGCAGCTGATTACATTTCCATTGTGTATATATCAGATTTCTATTATTGTTCATCTGTTGACTGAACATTTTTATTTCTTAATTTTTAAAATGAACACATGCAGTATTTGTTCTTCTTAGTAAATGCAAAATTTTTAGCCCGACTGTTTATTTTCCTAGTATATTTAGTTGACTTTCCAGAAGCTGACTTAATACTCTCAACTAATTGACCAAATTAGTAACTATAGGAGTGTAATGTTTTACAATCAATTTTAAAATCCCAACACAGGCTGGAGAGTAAGACTGTCTCACAAGTAGAACATCCTGAGTTCAGATGCCAGGTCATACATAAAAAACTCCTGGTTGAAACAGCAGCGGCCTGCACTTCTGATCCTGGTAAATGGAGCCTGGGAAATCCCGGAGTGAAGCAAGGAGGTAGAAATAATCCAGGATGATTCCCAAAGTCACCCTTGGTCCTTCACAGGGACACAGTACCCTCTGACACAGTACCCTCTAACACACACACACACACACACACACACACACACACACACACATTTTTAAAAAATAAAATAAAACCCCAACATAATGAAGCTCTCAATAGAGGTCTTCTGCTTTAGACAATAAAGATTTAAGACAACCAAAGTCCAGTTAGGGTCGTAAAACCATAGAAAAGGTCCAAACAAAAAAGACTTAAGATTAAGAAAGGCAATATGACAATATTGGTTTGAACTATAAGGTGTTGTTACAAAATGGCTAGTTCTGTAAGAGGAAATAGACAAATAACAGAAGATTTTTTAAAATACAATTCTAAGCTTGCTTAGAAACAGCACCACAGCACCATCTCTACATTTGGTTTGAGTTTGTGTCATTTTCCAGTAACTCAAAAAAGACTAAAGGCCACTAGTGAATTTCAAAAATATTGCCTTTACTCTGAGTTTCCACCAACAATCTATTTTTTTAATAGAGTAAATTCTTCATCAACCTAATGACACCACTGAACATAAACTAAGGAAAATTATCTACCCTGGCAATCACCAACTTTAAACAACAACAAATTATTAAAGCAGCCACTATCGTTCCTCTCTGAATTACCTTTCATAGAAAAGAGCAGCTCAGGACATCTCTTACACAGTTTATTCTTCATATTCAGACTCATTTATTCTGCAATGTCAACAAAAAATTCACAATGACCCTTACAGAGATCCCCGGTTTCTCTGAAGAAAAGAAAAGCTTCCTACATCCTAGCCATTCTATGCTGCCTATGGTCACACCAAGGAACTGAATTAACAGGACATTAAGGATATTTGGGTATTTTACCACAGCAACAGAAAAGTCATTAAACCTAAAGAACAACATCTAATGTTGCCCTCTGGTCCTAACACACCTATGCAACACACATGCATACACACACACACACACACACACACACACACGCACACACTATGGTAACACTGAGGTGACAGTATCAATTAATTGATGAGACCCAGGACATAAGCCTCTGGGAATTATCTTATTTACTGGGCTGGTATCAAGACTATGTAATAAGAGTGGGCTAAGCACAAGCATTCACTGTCTGCTTCATGATTATGAGTGCACTCTGTGATCAGCTGCTTCAAGCTCTGCTGCCTTGGCTTCCCCAACAAGATGTACTGTACCCTTACACCGTGAACTAAAATAAATCTTTTCTCCCTTAAGTTGCTTTAGTTAGGGTATTTTATCATAGCAACAAGAAAATACTACAATATGTACAAACAGCTAAAAAGAACTAGCGATATAAAAAACCTCAAAAGATCTTTCTTTGCCATTCTGAGAATACTGAGAAGAGCAAGTGTACACATGCACACTCATACTTGGCCAACACGAACTTGAAAGAAAACAGGTTGGATAGTATAGCCATATATAACAGACATGCCAGATCTCCCAAGCTAACAGTACACCCACAGGGTAACTGGATTTCACTTTGGTCTATAGGAAGGAAAGAGAACACCTACAGGTCATGCAAACTATCTTGCCTGTCCTTACGCTGGAGGTAAAAAGAATCTCTGTGTAGAATACAGGAGGCCCTACCTAGAGAACAGGGGAGAGGAAGGGAGAGCGGGGGGGGGGGGGGGGGAGAAGATGGGCAGAGGCAGAAGAAAAGGGATGGGAAGAAAAACCCAGATATCAAATGCAACTCTCCCTCCTTGCATGTGCACAACTGTCCTCTTTTTACCTAAGCCTGCCTGTCTGCCTCCCCATTTCATCCACATTAAATTTAGTTGAAACTTTTCTTAGCCAGGCTTGGAGACATGGTTGTAGCTAACCAGGAGGCTAAGAAAGAAGGATAATGAATTCAAAGCCACCATTCTGGGCTTGGTCTCAAAGATGAAATATAAAAATTAAAAAATTAAAAAGGGATGGCGAGATAGCTGAGTGTACAGCCTTAGGTTCAGTCTCCAGTATGGGGAAAAGAAAAGATCCATGCTAAGCTTTAATATACCAGTAAGTTTACTTATGTCACCGTGGACAACTTTAACAATGTATTAACTTGCCATCAGAAGATGGCAATACTTAATGTAAAAAGGACAGGCAGGCATACAACATCTGACCCACCCTGAAATACTACAAACTCCTTTTCTCAGAGATCAGCATCCAGGCATCTTGCTTTACTCCTTAGATTCCATCTCACAAGCAGTCATTGGTCTCTATAAAAGCAGCATCAATAAAGAGAAAAATTAGATAAGTGTAGAGTATGACCCCATAAAGAAAATGATAGTAGCCTTCTTAGTCATAACATCAAAACAACTTGTGATAACTACACTCAATCCTTTTTTAGGCTTTTTCTGTATCATTTTTATTTTTTAAATTTTTTTATTATTTCTTATTTATTCAATTGTGTGTGTGTGTGTGTGTGTGTGTGTGTGTGTGTGTGTGTAGAACCACGGGCGAATTCGGGAACCACCATGGACCGCCTCCATCTCCTCCTTGTTTATTTTGCCCCGGGATTCACAAGCTCCGCCCTACCAGGGCCAGAAACGCAGGCTGCCCCCCCGTTCCGCCCCGTGTCTATACGTGGGGTCTAGGATCCAAACTCAGGACCTTCCGCCTGCAAGGCAGAGGCTTAACCCCTGAGCCACCTCTCCAGCCCCTTTTTCTGTATCATTTGACAAACACGCACACAAAAAAATGTCCTATAGTATATGATTCAAAATCAAATCTAACATAAAAAGGCAATCTTTATCTCACCTGGCTCTTGCAACTAACAAAGAATAAAAATCATAAAATTTAGAAAAGAGAGATAGCAACCAAATGATGCACGAGGCTGTATGCACTGGAAGAAGGGCATAGCTCAAACTAAGACCCATCTTCTGATGCTCATCACACTGACTCCAGCAAGCTGTCCACTGACCTCCAACACGTGTAGCACACAATACACACAGACCTGCAGTAAAGAAGAGGAGGATTCTCAGCAGGAGAAGGGATGAGGTAGACAATATGGGGAAAATGTCAAAAATTCACTATATGAAACTGTCAAGAAGTTTAAGAAAAATAATTGTCAACTGTTATTGTAATGATTGTCAAGAAGCACACTATCTTGGGAAAATAGATAAATCCTTTACCAATTAAGAAAGCACTATAGGATTTAAAGCTATATGGTTGTCATAAAAATGATAAAATGTTTGAAACAGATGTTGATATGATTATGTACCAAGAATAATTATTTCCTTGGAGTTATTTTTGATATTAAAATAATGAATTACAGAGATTCAACTTTGTTTTACTGTGATATTCATGTAATTACACTGTTTTTATATGCTTTATAATTAGTCTACAAATAAAGCAATTTTCTGATTAAAAAAGAAAAGAAAGAGCACTGGCTACATACAGAGGTTGTAAATAAGTTGAATACAGTATACTATACTCAGATGCTCTAAATTTCTTCATTGCCATTTCTTCTTGTACTGCAGTCCTTCCTTGTAATTTCTCATCTTAAGCATATCCTTTAAAAGTTCTTCCAGTGTGTGTGAGGGAAAGGGAACTGGGTAGGCAGGAGGACGGCACAGTGGTCAAAGTACTTGCAAGCAAAAGGACCAGAACTTGGATCTCTAGATCCTACAGAAAAATGCCAGATGGGTAAAATGGCCCACTTTTAACTTCAACCCCAGAAGGTGGAGCCTGGAATTCTCAGAGTCAGCTGGCTAGGCAAAACTAGTCCTATTGGTGAGTTCAGCAGACCCTGCCTCAAAAGATTACAAGGATTACTCCTCATATTACCCCCAGGCCTATGCACCTAAGTGTATGAACACATGCACATACACACAGTGAAGCAACCACATATGCACATATCCCCTGTGCACATGAAAATAGAGGGGAGTTCTTTAGTAAAGGTTATAATAGTAATCAACTGTTGAAAAATGTCACTTCATCCTCACTGAAGTTTAGCTGGGTTAAAAACTTTTAAGTTTGACAGTTATTTTTCTCTAAACATTTTAGAATTGTCTTTATATTTCCAGTGTTATCAGTGAGTACTATTAAATGTGACTCTTAGATAATCAATTAATCTGTTTCCTCTATTCTCTATTAAAATACTCTTCTTGGGACTAGAGAGATTGGTCTGTGCATAACATGCTTGCTGTCAAACACAAGGTCCTGAGTTCAGATTCCTAGCATCCATGTAAAAGCTGGCAAAGTAACCGCAGTGCTGACAAGGCAGAGAGGAAAATATTCCTGAGGTTTGTTGGCCAGCTAGTCTAGCCATCTGTGAACTCCAGGCTCACTGAGAGACCCTGTTTCAAAGAGTAAAGTGAAAAGAGATTGAAGAACACAATGATAATAGTCTCTGGCTTTCACGTGTTCAAACAAAATATGGGCAGTTTCATACTATGCTTACATGCAGACTTAAAATGATTCTTGGTGGCTCACTGTTTCCAAACATTGAGAATTCATGCCCCTCCTTAACTAGACGATCCTAAAGCTGGAATTACAGGCAGGCTGCCAAACCCACCTGGCATTTTAGATAGGATCCAAGCTCTGATCTTTTTAATTACTAAGCATCTTCCAGTCAAAGAATTATTTTTTAAAAAATTTAAAAATGTACCATTTACTCGTGAATGAGAAAGTACAGTAGGAAATTTTCAAATAACTTTCAAATCACGAAGAGTAAACTAGAAATGGATTTTAGGTCTTAATCCTTGTTTGGTCAATGATAAAAAGAGTGCCAACTTCAGCATGACAAACTGAAAATGGCAGGCTATCCCCATACAGAAGTCAGAGTGGCAGGAGACACAGTGGGGGGGGGTCTATCTGGAAGCAAGAGCAATGGGAGCCAGAACATCTTTTAATCATCAACGACTTCTGTCATTTTTAAGTTAATTGACGAATCTGTATTGCTTGAAATGCTCCACCTTCTTCACATTAGAAACATCCAATAAATTTTCAGTTGGTATAAAAATTATCACTGGTCATCTCATTTTGGATATTAGCTTTATGGTATATACATTTTAGAAAAATTAGAAAGTCAAAATCATAAAAACCATGAAGGAAATAAAAATGAAAAATGAATATAAAATAGGTACAGTAGAGAAAGAAATATTGAAGAATCTGGCTTGAACTTTCTACAACTCAGTCTTCTCTATCTACAGAAGCAGAATGTATGAAGCAAATTAAACTATAAAAAATCTTACTTTTTGTTCACTGTGAGGAGTAAGAATTCAAATGAACTACTTATACTTTATTTAAATTGGCAGTGAGGCCTCTCTCCATCATCAGTTAAGGCTCAAAAGAATGCTTCATTAAAAATAAGGAATTCTACTTGAAACTTCTTATCTGTACAAGCTGTAAAATTCACAAACTTTCAACTTCAATCAGATTTTGCTAACTGTGCACCTGAACATCATTTTTGTGTCTAACTTTGCAAAATGTAACAGAGAGATAAAGGGCTCTAGAAAAAGCCCTAACCTCAAAAGACAATCTGGCCCTGATGCCAAATGAGAAATCCATTTTGGACTTCACTAATTTTCCTATTCCTACAATGTTACTGCCATACTACATCAAAATCTAGTTCTGAACCTCTACTCCAAAGCAATCAGTAAGGAGCCATACACAATTTTGTCAGTATTTTTAAGTCTTGGACAGTTTCATTTATGTATACAATGAGTATAAGTTATTTTCACCTGGTATTACCCAATTCCATCCCCTCTCCTTCCACTGGTGCACAGTCTTCACATGCTAATAATGCAGGGAACCCTTATGAAGATCTGTAGTCCCCCCACACAAACATGAGAGTAGGAAGAGAACTGGCTCCTATCTAGCTAGCCCTCACTGAGCACTGACTGAGCAGCAAGCATGCTATAATAGCATCAGTGTCTCTAGCATCTACTTTATCGAGCATACATACTGAGTAAATATTTTCTGTAATTCACACATAGTATAGATGTTAGGCTTTGTGGAACCATGCTCTGTTACGTTTTTAGTCTGCCTTCTTTTTAAACATTTAAGAAATAAAGCTAAGTGTGATGAATCACATCTGTAATCTCACTTGGGAGGCTGAGGCAGGAAACTGCTTCACCTTCAAACAAAACCAGGATCATGTAAAATGCTAGTGTCAACATGGAGGAAACATGTGTTTTCAAAGATAACTATAATGGCAACTCATGCTTTCGGCAACTTAGGCCAATATTGCACAGGACTGACTATAGAAACTGTTGTGAGAGCATAACATGTTCAATAATGGAAATGGTCAGTTACTTTTCTACACGCTAAATAAATGAATAAACCAAACAAGCCTGGGTAACTATAAAACAACAAAGCCTCTTCTGAAGACAGCTATCACACCAACACCTTGGTGACTGGTGCTGTCCACTTTCATCTTCACAGGCACATGAGAAGGAAGCGTCATCATTTTTTATATCAATTTTACAGTGTCTTCATACAAATCACTGTGCTCAGACAGAGTTTTCTTATCTTGTATGTCCAGCTTCCCCCACTCAACACTTTCTTCAACTGGACAAGTAAACTTTGTTTCTGACCTTTCCACTTGGCCTTGACCATCAACTTCTGTTATCTTTGAACACTTAAGTTGCAGGTCCCTCTATCAAGAATTCTACTGCTATTTAAAAAAAAAAAAAAAAAAAAGCCCTCTTCCCTCCTCCTTTCCCTCCTGCTAAATCTAGCACAGATCACAAGGAGGCTTCAGGCAGTAGGATCCTTAGAGGCAAGGGGTTAAAAAGTCATAATAGAGTTCCCATACTAGCAGGCAGCCCAAGAAGGGGGGCCCCAAGCTGTGTCACTGAGTCCTGAACCCTCGCTAATGAAGATGACTCAAAGGGAAATTCAGCACCCATATAGATGCAGAAAGCACCAAGAAAGGAAGAGGGAAGGAAAAGGGGTGGGAGGAAGGGGGGGGAGGAGAGTGAAATGGGGGAAAATGGGAGAAAGGGAAGGGGAGGAGGAAGGGGGGTAACTATTGAGCTTGCATAACTAGGCAAAAATGTAATAAAAATATTAAAAATAAAAAGAAAGAAAGGAACGAGAATGGGCAATCCCTATGCAGAGGAGCATAGGATGAGGGAAATGGGGGGGGGGGACCTGATCCACTTAAAACCCAGGGACAAAATTATACTACAAGTAGTAGGAATGTGGCACTTCCTGATAAAATGTCAGAGGGGTCTTAAAGGCTCCGAAGCATTATAGGCTTTTGCCATTGCTCTCCAAAAACTGTCAGTTAAGACCCTATTAGTGAAGCTGCAACACAAATGGATCACAGAACATGGGCAAAATATATCAACTAGAACTGGTCTATGGATTTTCTTCTTCCTGGATAGCTTACACAGTACCACAAAATACGGTAGAAGCCACTGGGAGAAACAATCACAAGCCCCATCAACAGCATGAAATATGTAAGTTGCAATATAAATCACCAAGGCAACAGGTAACCACCAGTGTAATAGTGGCATAAGTATCAAAGAGACAACCAACAGCTTTCTGATTGGATTCAAGACCACTTGTCAGAATGATACACATCCCTATTACTGTAAACTAGAAGAACCCATAAAAAAAGGTGTGTGTGGGGGGGACAATCAATACAGAAGAAAGCCAATAAACCTATAGGTAGACAGACAGTACATCAAACTGCTCTGGAGGTAGCTGTTATTATAATCCATAGAATGGCACTTACAGGGGAAATCTTTGGGTCTAATCCTGGATGAATAAAGGGAAATGCACGTATCAGTGGGGTGGCCTGAAGAGAGGTAACTTGATATACATGGAGCCTGAGGACCACAGGAATAGACAGGCCAGTGTGAACCCTGGGTCCATAGAAGCACACAGAGGTGGAAGGAGGGGAGGGAGTGGGAAGGAATGATAAAGGGAAGGGAGGGGATGGAGGGGGGACAGAGGGAGGGAAGCTGGAATCAACAATCAATATGCTTGAAAAGTAGAAAAAAATTACATTTTGGAGTTAGAGAGATGGCTCAGGCATTAAGACTCCTCACAGGTCTGAAGTCTATTCAGAAGCAGCCAGAAACAGTACACTTCCGACCCTAGTGGGAGGAGCCTGGGAAATCCCAGAGCAAAGCAAATAGGAGGTAGAAACAATCCAGATGATTCTCTAAGTCACCCTTGGTCTTCCACAGAGACACAGTGTCCTTTCTCTCTCTCTCTCTCTCTCTCTCTCACACACACACACACACACACACACGCACAACTAAAGTTTTTTAAAAATTAAAAATTCCATTCTCCCTTGTACTAAATCCTTCTCCTCCTGAAGTTATTTGAGTTTTATTTATAACCAAATTATCACGTTTTCTGCACATGAGTAGTAAGGGTAGATTATCCTCTTCCTTCACAGGAATGACTTTATAAACCTATATTCCAACAGCTTTTGTCTATAATCTAGGGCAGAAGTCTGTACATTACATTTGTAAAACAAAAACTTCAATCCTTTATCAGTATTAACATTTTAAAAAGTATGTTTGCTACATTTCATCAGCTATACACTATCCCCTACCACCAAACACCTGAGAAATACACTACTTACTATGCATGTTCATTAGATGTTGCCTGGTTTATATTATGAGCAACATGTACCAAACGTATGGTCAGAAGGAAAGAACACAGGGACGCCATCTTCTTTCAAGAACATCTGAATGTCTTTACATGCTTGTCGGGGATTTTCTAGGTTAGGTTGACTGGGGAGGAAAACCCACCTTAACTATGGGCAGCACATCCCATGGACTCAGCACCTGACTGCAGCTATTATAAAATGTGACCGGCCACCTCGCACTCCTGCTGCCTTCCTTCAAACTGCAAGCCAACAAGAACCTTTCTTCAAGTTGTATTTGTCAGGTATTTGCCACAGGAAAAAGAAAGGTTACTAATATATACTCATATATCATTAATACCAAATGAAAGAGCATTTTTAAGTGACCATTTTTGTGAAGTGCTTTATTTATTCCTCTGTCTCCACTCAGAAGACTTTGCAGGAGAACAGAGAGGCCATCCCCTCAGAAAATAAAGACAAACAAAGTGTTTTACTTCAGGAGACACACTCAATGACACTATGCCAGGTGCTAGGAATGCAGCAGTGAGTAAAACAGAAGCACCACATGCCTCCTGAGAGTTTTCAGCCTCATCACAGAAATACTCAACAAATGACAAATGCTATAAAAGAGCTACCATGAAACCATGTATCAAGAAGCAGTTTTTATAAAAAAAATTCTGTGTCGAGGTGTGAAAAGAATAAAATAACTGAGTAGGCAGAAGAAAAAGCAGGTACCTGTGAGAATCAGAACAAAGGCCCTTACTGAATCACAGACAGGGAAGACAAGAGAGGAGGCTGAGGGAGGAGCACAGGAAGGTTATTCGCTGACCTGGGAAATATAATCCTGAGGAAAATAATTTTAAACAGGAAATGGACATGATTACACTTACCCTTTCACAACATACCTTCAGTGTAACTACAGTGTATGTAGATGACCAATTACAAGAAGGTTCTGGGTGCTTCCAGTGGTGCTCCAAGGGAAAGATGCCGACTATTCTACCTAGGAGAGCAGATGGCATGATTGGGAAGTAAGGGTATCAGGAATGATTCCAAGTCTTGGTCTTAGACAAAGAGAATGAATAAAGTTCTTCTATTAACTGATGAAGAGAATGCCATGTGGTACTGGCAAATAGTGACAGAGGTCATGTGGATGAATATGTTTGCTGAGCTATGGAATTAAAAGAAATGGATTCCTAGAACTGAGCCTTCACAAATCACCATCTAAGGACAACAACAGAGAGAAAGCGAGAGTTGCCAGAGAGATGGGAATAAACTAAAAGGGCATGATTTCAGTTTCCAGGGAGCGAATAGTTCCAAGAAATAGACAGTGGTCAGCAGTGCCTAACACTGCTGCATAAGGTCAAAGGAGAAAAGGTCTGGGAACATGTGTGTTGTACTTCATGAACTACTACCACTGAGAATTTTCATAAGAACATGCCCAAGAACAGTGAACTGTTCCATGGCTCACATAAGCAGCAAATGACAACGCAGTTTACATTCTTCCCACCTCCCTGCAGTCTTGCTCCACTATAGCTTTCTCCCTTCTCTTTCTGTTCTATGGATTTGGATCCTCACTAGGAATTTCTCCTTTAGAATTCCCTTCCTTACTTGACTTTAAGAGCTGAAAACAGTTTTTTTAAAAACATAAATTTATTTAACTGATAAACTAAAAATACTTCACACTAATGAGGTATTGAGTGGTGTTTCTAACATTTTATTTTTATTGATTGCTATTTTTCATTCTTAATCTTAGTATTTCATACTTTCTACTGGTTGAGGCTTGTAGCAGAGATAGTGGTAAAATTAAAGCTTTGAATCATTTCTCTCACAAAGAATTTTATGATTTCAGTAAGAAAGGGTATTCTGAAAGCTTGAACTCCTATGCAAGAATTGCTCTCTGTGAATATATTCTGCGTACACCATTGGCTTTTGAAGAGTATGTGGTTAAGTCACCATCTACGAAACCTTTGGAGGAGAGAGGCATCTGTATGTATGCTCACATGTGTGAGTCAGTATGTGCACGTTTGTATACACATATGTGCATGCGCAGGCCCAAAGTCCAGGGGTCTTCCGTGATCATTCCCTACTTTATTTATTGAAGCATGGTCTGTCAGTTGAATCCAGAGCTCACCAATCGCTAGGCTAGTCAGCTTGCCCTGGCAATCCCGTCTCTGTGATTACAGGTGGCTGCTGTACCTGCCCAACTTTTATATGAATTCTGGGGACCAAATTTCTCAGTCCTCATGTTTGTTAGGTAAAACTTACTTACAGACCTATGTCCTCAGCTCCTATTACAAAATCTTAATAAAGTTATTTAACAGGACTCATCTAACTTCTAACATTGGTACACAGTAATATATACACATCGGAATATCTCATACATACACAGTGTTTCCTAGAACCATCAATCAGTATTTATTTTTGCATGTGCGCATGTGTGTGTGTGTGTGTGTGTGTGTATAAGAGGATACTTGATTGTGTGTACCTGTGGAGAACCCAAGGTGATATCGGGAATCCTCTTAAACTTCTCTTCCACCTTACTGCTTTGCTCTGGGTTTCCCAAGCAGCTGCCACCATCAACCCCCTCCCCACATTTTTTACCTGGAATCTGGGGATCTGAACGATCTGAACTCTGATGCTTTTGCTCGCAAAGAAAAGGCTTTAACATGACTTATATCCCTGGCCCAAATTGGTGTTTATCAAGATGTAAATTTTTTTTATATTACCTAACCAATATTTTGGTGTGAAAAGTAACAGAGTACTAGTAAACAAAGTATTTTAAGAAGTATTTATTTCTTGTCCTAAACTTCCAGAATTGTACCAGATGGGTCAAATATAAAAGATTCTGCAATGCTAAATACATGGTTAGACTCAACAAATGCTAGCACTTTAAAATGGGGGGGATAGAAAAAATCTAAACAGTTGTCTCAAAAACAATTTAAATTCTTCTTCCACCTTTTGAAAAATGAGAAGTGAGGTTCCATGGCAACTAAAGCCTACTGTGATCGTACTACAGAATGAGGTACTCTTACAGCTAAAATGAAGCTTGTTTTAAGTAACAATTTTTATGTTATTATCTATTTATTTATTATGAGGGGGGACGCCATGGAGATCAGAGGACACCTTTTAGAAGTTAGTGCGCTCCCTTCAAGTGGGCTTCCAGGAATTGACTCAGGTTGCTAGGTTTGTCAGTAGATCCATTACAACTGTAGCAATTACTCTTTCTGCGGCTGTGAAGTAACACTCAAACTCAAGGAACTTAAAGGAAAAAGGGAGACTTATTTGACAGTTCCAGAGGCGAGATACAGTCCATTATGGCAGAAAAGGCACAGCAGGCAGAAGCTGGAGGCAGCTTTAGTCACATCCATCATGGAGGAAGAGAAAGCATCCTTGGAAGTATGAAAGTATCTCTTGGAAGCAGGATAGAGCTAACCAACCTCAAAGCCCACCCCCTGTGGTATGCAAGGTCCACCTCCTAAAGTTGCCACAATCTTCCCAAACATCAATTAAAGATTCAAACACAGGAGTCTGTGGGGGACAACTTACATTCAAACCATGAAACCCATTGAGCCATCTCACCAGTCATATAATGAAGTTTTTAGTACAATAACGTTTTTAAATGTTAACTGTATCATAGTCCCACTACAGCCCTTCTGCCACCAATAAGCAGTATATCAATCAGTTTCTGAAGTCCCTGAGCTGCAATTGTTCAATGGCATATCTTAGGATTTACATGGTCTAGAGGTGTCTTAGAAAAGACAAAGGTAAAGATTGAAAACTACAAAGTACTGCAAAAGAAAATGAGAGAATTGCCAATAATCTTGGATAGTGACAACCAAATTACTGTACCTCTAACTCTTTTAGTAACTCAGTTAAATCTGCAGAAGTAAACAGTAATTAATGGCATTAAAAATGTAAAGTTATGGCTATTAGGGCAGAATACAGACCAAATAAATACATCTAAAAACAACAGTCTTCTAAAAATAATGGGTAACTTTAGATTATAATGACACCTGCCCCCTCTAAATCACCAGATTTTCTATAGAAATTTATCAAGAAGGGTAAGTTCCAGGCTATATTCAAACACTTAAAAGGGAGATAAATGGAAAGAATCAAGGAAAAGATTTAAAATATCCAAACTGATTTCTGCTCTTAATTTTGTAGTTACACAGATTCTTGATAGTTCATTCTTTACCTATATATCATAATAAAATTCTTTCTTAAATTTCACCTAAACTAGGGAACTGGCAGCAGATGAGACAAGCTACTGGCAAAATATTAAGTTATCATACTCTATATTACTTAAATAATTTAGGGAAAAGAAGAATATGTAATTGGTAGAGTCAGAAAAATTCAACACAGGACAACCCTTAAATTTGAGTAACCACAACAACACAAAGTATCATGCTGTTACAAATTGGATACATAAGGAACAAAGAATCCTAGTTAAAAAGTTACAATTTTAGTTAGTGATCACTCAGAATGAATTGGTTCAATCAACAGTTACTACCTACCTTTTATCACACTGAGATTAATATATGTTCCTGGTACAGGCTTGACTATTTAGGAGGGGAAGCAAGATAGTAAATTAAAACTTTTATTTTTAACTATGTTTTTTCAATCTTTGTGAAACACAATAGTTTCTTTCATTCTAACATCTTAAAATTTCTATTTTTACTGTCTTAAATATGTGAAACTTAACAGAAAGAAGAAAAGAAAAGAAACTGTCAGGTTCAAATTCTTATCTATATACTATTCCCTCTGCACAGGCAAATTACTAAGTCATAACAACTGGTCTAGGTCTTGATTTAGAAGCCTACATGATGGACAGTCAGGTTGTCTCCCAAGTATATAACACCTGGAGTACCAGGAACACTGTAACAAATGTGGCCTGCTGCTGCTTTTATAAATAAACTTTCATTGAAACCCAAAAAAAATTAAAAAAAAAGAAGCCTACATGAGCTGCCTATAAGTCTCCCAATGAATACTACATTTCTACTAAGTATCATAGAGGAAGAATAGAAAATACCAGCCCATCTAAGAGAAAGAAAAAAAAAAAGTCTTGAAACAAGTTTAGAATGTGATGACTTAGTACATCTTAAAATACTTAATTTATAAATTTGGAAATCCTAATACTTTCAGGAAATAGCAACTTCTCATCTCAAAATACTTGGCTCAAATGGGGCAAAATTTGCCTGTGAAAAATTTGTTTTCAAGCTTTTCCAAAAACCACAAATAACTCTTCTCATGTTCAAGCACTTGTACCTTCCTCAGTCTCTAGGAAGACAGAACTACAAAGTTCTTAGCAGGCTGGGAACAGGAAGTTAGATTGAATTGTGAATATTATTTGATTTTCAAAGTTCTGGTAAGTGAGAATAAGTTTAAAGAGTCAGTAGTAGTTGAATGCTCCCCAACCCTGAGCCAGGTGTGGCTGGTGCACACAAGTGCAAGTAACACAAGTGGTGGGATGCTGAGGCAGGAGGATCACGAGTTCACACCCAGTCCGGGCTGCCCAGGGAGACTGTGCCTCCAAGGGGGTAGAGGACAAAGCCCCCAACAAGGAAAAACTGCCAGGAAAAATAATAATGAAATTAAACATTAAATAAAAACATGTATTCCCAAATAAATCTATGTACAAAGATGTCTTACTAATGACAAAAACATCTAGTCTCATTCTAACATACTGTGGTAATCCTTCATTTCTATACCCAGTAAACCTGTTCTGCAGAGCTAGGAAGCAAAGATAAGCTTCAATCTTTATGGCCATGTAGTATCTGACACCACAACTCCATTTTGCTGCTGCAGCACAAGGACAACCAGAGATAAACACACAAACAAATGTGTGCTCGTGTACTCCAATGAAGTTCATTTGTGAGTATTTAAATTTCATGTCATTTTACTATGCCAAGCAATACTGTTTCAAGGCAGCAGAAGGGAGTAGAAGGGATAAGGGGAGGGAAGAGAAAGTGGGAGAGGGAGGGGAAAGGTGAAGAAGAAGCAGGGACGATCACCCATTATGTTTGCAAAATTAGTAAGATAAATTTTTTTTTAAAAAAGAAATATTGTTTCCTCTATTTTTTAAAGCTTTTTTTTTTTTTTAAAAATTATGTTCCCTCTAGTTTTTTAACTGTCTAAAAACAATCCTTCTCTACAGGCATTAAAAGAAAACATGCCAAATTGGCGTGGGTATACTGTCTGCCTACCAGTGTTTTCTTCGATGACCCTGGAAATAAAAATCTGTCTCTCGACATTCCACTGATTTCTCTTCTCCATCCCTGGCCCTAAGTCTCATGCAGAAACTTTCTGAAGCTCTCGTTTCATCGCATTCTTTCTCTCTATACATCTCTCTCCCCAGAGCACGGCTTGATGTTTTTTAAATCAAAATCTTTCCGTGTGAGAAAAAAAGCCACCTATCTAAACTTCTTATAAATCCTACTTCCTTGAAGTACTGTAAGGCTCCAAATCTTTTCATGCTCAATCTTTTAATAAATATAGGATTGGCCAATCTTATTATTCCCTTCTCTTTCAACCATCATTTAAGTTTAATTTTGTACAATAAGACCCTGTGAGGTCCTGACAGCTGAAAAAGGCAGGTTTTAGTCACGAACACATTTAATGTTTAAAATTGTTCCACTAACTGTTCAAATGACTTTTAAGAAAACTCAGAAGAAAGTTGTTCTATTGCTCGAGATTGCTTTTCTTGCCACTTTCTGAGCTACTCTTTTTTGTTGTTTTTACATTTCTCTACCCACACTTATGGATAGACTATTAGGACAATTACCCAAAATGCTATAAAGACAATCAATGTAACTTTGATTTTAAAGCCAAGTGTTTCTAAATTGCTAAATTATTTAAATAAAACAAGTCAAAATTTAATTTCTAATATAATATGTGAAATGTGACAACACTACTTGGAAAGTTAAAATCACAAACCTGGGAAAATCCCATTTATTTCACAACAGTGTGTGTGAACTGTATGGTCAGGGACTTTCAGATTAGCAAAAAGGAACAGCAGGAAGTCAGTAAGAACCAGCATAAGCAGGGGCAGAGTGTATTCTTGAAAGGTGATAGGCAGGAGATGGAGCGTGCAATGAAGAATGAGATTTCACTCTCCCATCTCTCCCCTCCAGAAACAGCTAGTGTTTAAATGTGCCTCTATTAAAACTGCTACCAGTGAATCCAGCGTAACAGTAACGACAAGAGCCAGAGTTCAGCAATCTATGACTGTGAGTGATTTTTCCTGAGGACAGAGAACAAAAGGAGAAAAACAATATAATGTGTGACCAGAGGGAAAAGCAAGAAAAGATTAGAACTGTAAGTCTCTTACTTTTCTCTGAGACTTCTAGCTACATCGTTAGAACATTCTGCAAGGCCAACAGAAATGGAAATTTCCTACATGATACAAAGCAAGAAATTCTGCCTTTATTTTGCTGCCAAGTATATAATCTGGAGGATCCTTGCTGACTGTTGCACCTACAGAACCACAAAGGCAGAGAATGATTCCCAAAAAGCAACATTTAGGGTCTGCAAAAGGTCAAAATATTTTCTGAAATATTTACAAATGTAAATGCACTAGCCAGATTTTAACACTTTAAAAAATTAGGACAAGGGGCTGGAGAGGTGGCTCAGGGGTTAAGCCTCTGCCTTGCAGGCGGAAGGTCCTGAGTTCGGATCCCAGATCCCATGTATAGACGCCAGGCGGAAGCGGGGGCGGCCTGCGCTTCTGGTCCTGGTGGGGCAGAGCCTGTGAATCCCGGGGCAGAAGGAGGTGGAGGCGTCCATGGTGGTTCCTGATTCGTCCGTGGTTCTACACACACATACACACATGCACGCACATACATACACACACATGCACAATTGAATAAATAATAATAAAAAAATTTAAAAATATATTTAAAAAAATTAGGACAAAAAAGTTAAATATGCTAAATATTTTCATTTGAATTCCATGTGGGGAAAAATTAAGAATATTAATTTCATGTTATTAAATTTTCAAAATAAAAATGCCACTACTTCTAGAAGTCTTTTTTTATTCTAATGTTCTTTTAACCCCCATGAAATCATCTCTAAATGTATCATTATGATGGCCTCTGAATGCTCTCCTAAACTGCCCACCATCAGTTCAGCAGTAGCTTTTTAAAAAAGCATGTGCTGGTGGAAGGGCAACTCTTGTTCTTTCCTATATTAAAGTTAAAGTTTTGATTTAAAATTAACCCTACAAAGATATTCCTTCTTCTGACACTCTTTCCAGCTCTATACTACCTCCCAACTCCACCACAAACAACACCAAGCTGTCTCATCTTAAAAACAAACAAACAAACAAACAAAAAAAAACAAAAAAAACTACAGCCCAGACCCCCATCACCAGGACCACAATGCAGACCTGTCACCAGATACACCATCTTTGCAGTGAGCAAATATAAGAACTGAACACCCATTTGTAAATGCAACTGATATCTTTAACAATATTAAAACAACTCACTATAAGCAGACTAATTTCAAATGACCTTTGGAGATCACAGTCAGTCTGAGCTATATGAGATCATGCCTTGAAAAAACAACAGGTTCCCCAGATAAGGCGCATAGGAATGAGGACAGGCGTTCAGATCCCCAGCACCCAAGTTCAAAGTTGGGCAGGTTTTTGCAGCTTCCTATAATACCAATACTCAAGAGGCAGAGGGACAGGGATCTCCAGAGCAAACTGGCTAGCTAGTCAATACATTCAATCTGGGCTCAACTCAGAGACTCTGACTCATGATGAAGAGAGAGCAATCAAGGAAGCTGGCCAGACATTTAGTTATAGCATGTATACACCAGCACTCACACATATGAACATACTTGCGAGCATGCACACACAGACACACACACACACTCTCTCTCACTCTTCAGGGGCTGAGATGATTCAGTAGATAGAATATTTGTCATGCAAGCAACTCAGGAAGACACCTAATGCCAACTTTGGGCCTCTACACAAATGTACACATACACATGTACACCTGCCACATGTGCACTCACACACGAGCACAGAAACATGCATGCATATCACATACACAGGCAAAAAAAATTTTATGCATTTTACCCTAGTTTATGTTTCTATTTAAAGCCTTTTTATCCCATTCTTAGTTCAAATCCAATGAAAAGTAATACAGAATTAACAAATCTATAGATTAAACCATGCACATGATACCAAAGAACAAACATCCAATGAAAAACACAAAAGATTAACCAGAAGTTCTTCTTATTACAAGAAATCTCTTGGCAATTAAATTTGTCATTTGCCTGGTTTATTACATGTATAATGAGAGGGGAAACTAACTCACAAATCTACAGTGAATGTAAATCAAAGTTGTAACTTAAAAAGCACAGACTATAAAGCAACACGGAGTAGCATAACAGTGGTAAAGTCTTTAGCTCCTTCCACATGCCCTGGATTCTCAGGTTGCAGTTAATCTAACGGCGAATTTTCCCTTCTTGTGGGGTTTTACTTGTATGTGCTATTCTGACTTCCATTTCTACCCCCATAGTAGTTTAAAAGGAGATAAAGCAACTATATAAGAATGCCTGACGACATCAAAGACCTACAACTTCGGTGGTTGTGTGTGGCATAGGAGGAAGAGGAGGAAAGTGTGGGGTAATGAGGATCTACTGTATTTACCTTATGTGCAGGGCATGAGAACAACAATGGAAACCAGGCAGGGTGCGCTTTCGGTCAAAAAAGAACATGGCAGCCTAATGGGAGGCCTTTGTTCTTCAAAAGGGTCTCCTTCCCCCCTTTTGTGCTTCATTTAATTCATGGCATCAGAGCTGATCTTGAACTTGACAGACTGAGAGAAAGAAAGGGAGAGGAGAAGGGGAGTCAGACACACAAAGGGAAGGAGAAAGGAAAGGCTTCAAAGAGAATCCACTGTAAAAAATTAGTTCTAGTGCTAGTTTTGGTGAAATTTTGGAATTTTAAAAAGTTGCAAAGTATAATTTAATGCTGAATTAAAAATCCCGAGAGATGACACAAGTACTAAAGCAGATAAAGTACAAAATGATTATGTACTTAGCATAGATTTTTTTCTCCTACATGTATTTCTTAAAATAACAGCAAGAAAACATTGATTTTCAATAGCTACAAAAAGATAAGCACTCTACAAGGAGGACCATTAACTAAATGATTTTCCAGTTTAGGAAAATTTCATTTGAAGGATAAACAGCACCACAAACCACCAGCGCCACCTACAGGATAAAGATTGTTCAAGGCTCAGAGTTCAAAAGACATTTCAATTGTGACTGTCACTGTGAAGTCGGAAATTGAAAAAAAGAAAATTAAGCAGTAAATAGCAAAGACATAAAGCCTCTAGCCAACTTTTAAGTATTTACAAATGTAATTATATATATATTTACAGCATATATACTATTACAAATTAACAAAAGATAGCTTCAAAGCAATAAAGCTGTAAAATAATCATCCTGGGGCTTTAAAATAGATTTACTTTTCTTCTTATGGGGAGATATGTTTTATAAAACAAATAATGAAAAAAAGAAGATGGACAAAATTGTATCTAGTTGGGAGCCACCACAACAGGATATTTAAATGAGCTCTTTTATACAGTTCACAATTTGTCTTAGCTACCATCACTTATCTGACTCAAGAATCTTTTAACTACTCACGGAGCTTTTCCTCTAAACCCTGCAAGGGTACTCCATTCACACTAAGACTACATCGGTGTATAAAACGCATAACCAAATCCTTTACCTAGCTAGGTGTGTTATAATATTACAGTATTTGGGAAGAATCAGAAAAAAGTCAACTTGGGCTACATGAGACCATGCCTCTAATGAATGAATGAATGAGAGAGAAAAAGAGGAAGAGAGAAAGAAGAGGCGGGGAGGGGAACTGTTCCATGAAACCCTCTTTACTTACTGAGGCAGAGGCAGCACCTCTCACTTGAACCCAGAGCTCGCTGGTTCGATTAGTCGAGCTGACCAGCTTGCCCCAGGGATCCTGTCTGCCTCCCAGTGCGGGATTACAGGCAGCCAACATTATGCCTGTTTTTATGTGGTTTCTGGGAATCCAAACCCCAGTTTTCTTTGTGTGCAAAGTACCTTCCTTACCCACTGAGCCATCTCCCCAACCCAATTATTGCTATTATTTTTACAAGACAAATTGGAGATAATGGCTGGGCCGCACAAGTGAAAAGATTTGAAAATAGGAGGGAGTCTGGTAGGGGAGATGAAGGATTGTAAGGGGAAGAGGAGGGATGGGATTTGGGACTAAGGGGTGACAACTGCAAATATTATGAATTCACTATATTCATGTATGCAACATTAAAAATGGCAAACAAAACAAGACAAATTGGATTGCGCAACTTCAAAAGTCCTTCACAATGCACTCTATGTACACAAAACTGACCAGAAGCCCTGGAAGGTAGCTTGAACTTCTAATACTTCTGCTTCCATCTAAGTGCTGGGATTACAGACATGTGCCACCCTCCAAATTTGTGAAGCACTGGGGACCACACCTAGGAGTCAATAGATGTCCCAACTGAGCTGCATCTACAGTCAGTCACCCAATACAGTTTAAAAGGCGCATCTGATCTGTTCCTTGTCTAACTCTTCTATGTTTATCTTGGTCCTCAGTAATGAAAAATTTGTTCTGGTCACACTGACTTTCAGGTCATCTAATACTCCAAACTCTTCCACTTGGGCGCTTTGGCACTGTTTTCTGCCTGGCATACCCTTCTTGCTCTGCCTTGCCTACATGCTCTCATATTTCAGTTCTCAGCCTGAAAATTCATTCTCTCAAAAGACTTTCCTTGAGACACCACTATAAATTAGCTTCACTCCCTTTTCCCATTATCATATATATTCAGGATATCTTGAAATACCCTGAAGTACTTTCCTTGATAAGACTCACCCCATTTGTAATTATAACATTGGTTTAATGATTGATTGCTAATGGTTAACACTGTCGCAGTAGCCTATAGACTACAAAGAGCAGAGGCCGCTTTTGTTTCACTTACCAGATTCCACTGATTTGTCAGAATTTCAGGCACAAAGCAAAATACCCTTCACCTCCCAAAAAAAGCCTTTTCATCCTAGCTCCGCCAGGAAGGACCTAGTCACTCAAGTCCTCAGCATTTCAAAATGCTTCTTCCTTCTCTTAAGACTATGGTCACAAAGAACTAGAGTAAATGAGACAGAGAAATGGGAAACTACAAGGCACCTTAAATGTCTGTATAAAGTCAGGACCAGCAGGAGAGATGAATGACAAGGGCCTGTACTGCTGAATTATAAAATCTATAATTTACTCAGTATGCAAAAAAGTATTAGAGGCTTTCTGGGCAGCGCTCAGAACTGTGTTCTGGGAAGATTAGTCTACTTATAGTGTATAACTCACCGAAGAAGGGCCTGAATACAAAAATTTAAACTAGAAACAACAGGTGAATGGGATCTTAAAAGGCTGGTTTGATAGGAGAATACATGTATGTGTATTTTCTTCCATATTCAGTAGTAAAGATTTTGACTGTCATTTAATAGCTAATTAAGTTTACATTTACAGAAAAAAAAAAGCGTTCAGACAATGGAAAAGACTTTCATTTCAATCACTCATTACTGACAATGCTACTAGATTAATCTTCCCAAAGCTAAGATCATATTACTCAAAACTCTGCAGTGGCTCCCCACAGTCTACTGAATTAGGTCCAAACACCTTTGTCTGACATTTAAGACCCTACACACACTGGCCCCAACTTTCTTACTTGTGCTCTTCTATCATTTTTGCCAAACAGACAAATTCTTTCTAGCTCTATCAGACCTTGGTTTATACCAGTCCTTCTTTTTGGAATGCAACCTAGCCCTCCATTCATAATCCACTGGCAGATCCTACCTGCCACATTCACAGCTAGTTCACATGTTACTCTCTTATTCTTGGGGCCTTATTCCAGCTCACCTCAAGTACAAATAGTCACTCCTAAGGATAGAAAAGCAAAACCAACAGTCAACAACTCTCTTTGCAAAACTAAGATGGCACATATGCACGTAAAAAGCAACTACATTACAGTTTATAAACCTGTTCCCAGAAACTATTCTCTGAGGGCAAAAACTGCTTCTGATTTATCTTCTGTTTCTCACAGTTCCTTAAAGTATGTACTTGTACAACTATTGACAGTCAATGATGTAAAGACAAAAATTTGACTTTTTTCTCTCACTGAATCACATTAAAAGAATTTATTAAGTATCTTCACTAAGTAGATACTTATTAATGATTAAAACCAAGTACAAAACTATGCCAGGTTTACAACATTTGCCTAGCATATACAAGGGTGTGTTGGATCCCTGATACCACCGAAATTCAAAAAGCAAATTTAAAAATAAAGATACCAAAATTTAAAAATAAAAAATACAAAAAATACCAAAAAATTAAATTCAAAACTGAGTACAAATTTCAAAACTGAGCTAAATAACAGGGGTCATGAGGAAAGTAGAATGGGAAGGTCATGCTGGCTGCCCTCTGTGAAGACTGCTTACGAGACAGGAGACAGCTGCTACAGGGAAAGGAGGAGGAACAACATCCTCCTTTTTGTTCCCCCCTGGCTTCAACAGCCACGCCCACACTTCCTACATCTTACTTTAAAAGCAAAGACCATGCAGAGCACTGCTTCTACAGCTAAAAATGTCCATGTGTACTGGGCCTCCTCTCTACAAATAGCCCTTTTACTATTACACTAGAAAAATCCAAAAATCAAAAAAACACGACAATTGTTTACTTCACCACAAAAATCATTTTCTGTATTTTCCTAACATACAATGAATGACAGGAGACAAAAGGGAAGAGTAGATCTGAAAGAATCATTTTACCAGTTATACTCTAAAAGCAAACTGGGAAGTCCTCACAGCTTCTACTTGACTTAGTGTGGAACCTCAGTAATTGAACAAATTTTAGATGCCATATGGCTAGCGAGGAACTGCCCTCACTCTTATTCTAATGTTCAGGTCAGGAAGTCAATCTTAATTCAAATGAGAACAGGGTGCTGTGACTTTACTATTGAGGCTGTAGAGTCAGGCAACCTGGTTCACAGCTCCAGCTATGAAAGTGCCTTGTCCTCTGTGCCTCAGTGGCACAAATCTAAAAGGAGAATAGTAGATTCTGCACTGTCACGAAAAGAGAAATGTGTGCATTAAAGCATAAGGACATTAATGTGTAGCATACAGAAAGCAACCACAGAAAAGCTGGTACTACTATCTCTAAAGGCAGTGATTTAGGCAGGACTACTTAGGAAATAACAGTTGAACAAAAAAGAATAGCTTCAAAAGTACAAAGTTGGTATACATGAAATAAGCACTAAAATAAACGTAGAACACACACACACACACACACACACACACACACCAATTCAGGGCTGGAGAGATGGCTCAGGAGTTAAGACTCTGCCTCAGAAGCAAAAAGTCCTGAGTTCAGATCCCAGGTCCCACGTAAAAAAAAAAACCAGGTGGAAAAGGTGGCTGGCTGCCTGCACTTCTGGCCTTGGTGGGAGGAGCCTGGGAAATCCCAGAGTGAAACAAAAAGGAGGTAAAAGCAATCTAGGATGATTCCCAAAGTCACCCTTGGTCCTTCACAGGGACACACACTGCTCTCTGATACACATACACGCACACAGGCACACATACGCATGCACGCGCAAAATAAAAATAAAAAATTAAATCACATGCTACACACACACACACACACACACACACACACACACACACACACACAAAGCTAAGTACATTAATGATCAAAATGTCAGAAGTGGACTGGAGAGATGGTTCAGGGGTTGAGACTCTGCCTCCCAAGCAGAAGGCCCTGGGTTCAGATCCCAAGTCCCACATTAAAAAAAAAAAACAGCAGGTGGAAATGGCAGAGGCCTGCACTTCTGAGCCTGGGAAATTCCAGAAGGAAGCAAGAAGAAGGTAGAAGCAATCCAGGATGATTCCCGAAGTCACTCTTGGTCCTCTACAGGGATACACACACATACACACTAAATAAATAGATAGATAATAGATAGATAGATAGATAGATAGATAGATAGATAGATAGATAGATAGACAGACAGACAGATAAAATTTAAAAGTGTCATAAGCATTTCCATCACCATATTCTCTGCCATATACAAATTAAGGTTAAATTAATATGACTAATCTGGAATGTTGAATGTAGAAAGTAAGCTATATATGCTATACTATAATGCTTAGAATAAACACTTTTTAAAGCTACAGTGGAGAACTATGAAGAAAAGTGGTCACTTCGGTGCTAATAGAAAAGAATACCATCAAGGAAAGGCACAAAGAGACTTCCAGATTTCCAGTGAGGCTATCTTAGCTGCTGAAGCTACAATCCTTCCAACACTTCATCCATCGCTATCCCTTACTCCACCCCTCCTACTTTATTCTTCTACTTGGTGGTCAACACAAACTCCTGAAAGCAGGGATTTACACTGGTTCGCCATTGTTTCCTCAGCACCCAGAACAAAGCAGGAATCCCTACCTGGAGCTCCAGGCGAGCTCTAATGTGCACCCTGGGCTAAGAATCACTGCTTGGTGGAAATAAGCAGCACAGTGGCCCTGAAGAAGATGGGGTTGGCAAGTCGTACAGCCCTCAGGAAAACACCTGCATGTATGTTTTGACATGGCCCATAAACTAAGAACAGTTCTTACAGAATATATCCAATAGATATGGCGATAGGAAACATTAGTGCTGGATTCCAAATAAGGTGAATATACCTCCAAAATCATTCTGTTCTTATGAGTAGGCTTGTATTACAAAATTTCTTAAATTGCTAATATACTTTGAATTTTATCAATTAAAAATGTAAAGAAGTTTATTTCTTTCTCTTTAAATATCAACACACTTCCTGATTTTTGTTTCTTGAGGGACATATACATAGGACTTGTGTAAAATGTCATCAGAAGCTGGCCTATCTTTTTGCTAAAAGACTGCAAAATAAACATAAAATACTTATTATATATGAATGACAAACATGACCATTAATTATCATTAAATAAGTACTGCATAGTATTAACAAAGCATAAAGTGAGAAAAAAAAAGAAATCTTTTTTTTGTAATTTACAATAAAGGATATGAAGAAAAGAGAGGATATAATTTCTTGATGACCAATTGTCAAAAATTTCCAAGAACCAGTGTGGCACATTTTGAAAGAAAAGAAATGTTGGAAAGAATTTGTTGTTTTTGGCTCCTTAAATCACTTCCCAAAAGTGATGAATAAGCTGACAAGCTATTCAGAACAAGAAATGAACATCAAGACCACAATACAACCAGAGGTAAGAACACAGTTCATTCAGCTACAAGTGTCGCAGGTGGCTAAAAGTAGGAGTGTCTAAGTATCAACTTATCTCTACCTGTACCAAGAGTCCATTGCTGTCACACTCACAGCTTAGTTTCAGAACAGGCAAGTTATTTCACCTAAATCTCAAGATTTTCTGTAAAATGGGGGTTTAGGAACACCCTACAACCTAATGAGTGTTAAATAACATAGCGCAGAGCCTGATACATCACAATTGTTCAATAAATGATAACCTGTTAACCTAAGTCTTGTCTAGGTAAACCTCTTAATATTTCCTACAAAGCAATTGTTTACAATTGTGTTTCCCATTTTCTTCAGTATTCTTTTGCTTCAACAGTGTTTTAACAAAAGCTTTCATTTCATTTTTCAGAAACTTTCTTTAAAGTTACTATACATTCTAAACATTGTATATTTCCAACGTTTTCAACAACAACAACAAAATGAATATTAGGGCTGAAAAGAAAGACTTTTTTTAGAGGAAAGAATTACAGCAACTGACATTAAGCCTAAATAACTAATCATTTGGACATAGGTATAATTTTACTGCAGCTTTGCTTTTATTGTCCGTAGAGCAAAATTTTAAATGGTGGTTTTTAAAAGCTACCTTTCTCATGCTCATATGAGCATCTGCTAGCTTTTCAGTTTAAATCAAAGAAAAGTAGTATCAATGTCAGATTTTAAAGAGGAAAGACCATTTGATGTCCAAAATGACACATGATTCCTCAGTTCCTACCTATTCTTGTACCAAACAATAAATGAATCCCTGCAGGACACAAGTCTACAGCTCACCTACCCAACTTAATAACAATCTTATCACCAAAAGTACCCTGAGCAATAGATAGCATCAAGAAAAGGCTCAGTTATAAATTTAGGAACAAAATTAAAGGTCCTAGGGAGACATTTTTCACAGGCACATCTCCACAGTGAAGAGGGGGCTCCACATTCAGACAGGATTTTACTGCTTTCTAAGTCTCTCTTTCTCCCTAAAGCAACTAAAATTTAAAGTGTCTCAAAGATTTGTATAGCTACAACCAGTGTGCCCAGACCTTAATATATCAATAGATATTCACTCATGCTCTTACAGCAAGAGTCATTGTATGGCTGTATCCAAAAGCTTTCCAAATGTGTGTCTCTCTCCCTTATCCCTAGGTAGTTTACCCAAAGACTAGTAGTTCTTATTTTTTCTTTGAGATGAGTGTGAATAAAAGATATAAACATGGTCTCAGATTTAAATTCTAATCTGTCATCATTTACCACATACATGCAAGTCACTGAACCTCAGTTCAGGACTAGTTTAGTAAAATTCTCACAAGTTATTCAGCTAAAAATTATGATATTTCCACCACTGAGTCTCTTAAAACAACCATTATTATTCCTATTAGCAAGTAAGAGGCTATCGATTTCAAAGTATATAAAATGCCAACACAAAATACACAAAAGGAAAAAAAAAAACAGGAATTTTCAACTGAGATGAAGCTGAAAACATTTTAGACATTCAAGAAACACTGCCAAAATCTGTTCTCTCTCTCTCTCACACACACACACACATCACACACACAACAGCACTATCTCTTCTTTATTCTCACTGGAAAACTACAGCCTCTCTTGCCTTTCTGGAGCCCTTGGTTTAAGCAAAATGAAAACAGTGTACTTCAATCTGTAGCAAACTCCATGATTGACTTCCAGTGAGCAGTATGCCTACTCTGAACCAACCAAGTAACTGCAGAAACACAATCCTGAATCTGGAAGCAGAGTCACATCATTAAACAGGGAGCAAAAGTAGGGGTGGAGGAGTCATGTATCTTCTCTCCCCCCCAAGGTAAATCCCCACAGTTAGGACCTGTTCCCAAAAGTTGCATCTCTGGTCACTACTGTGTTCTTTTAAGAACTTAACACCCCATGCTTGGTAGATCAGATTCTTCTTGTGGATGAGATACTGCTTTCACCTCCTAGAGCTAATCAGTCACCAGGTCTCACATCACCTTCTTGCTTCTTTTTTTCTACTTTTTCCCAACCAGTGCTCCTTTAGAGTAAGTCTCTACATCACTCTTTTTTTGCTTCAGTAGCAGGGGTCAAGTCCAGGCCTTGAATGGGCTCAGCAAGTATCCTCTCACTGACCTTCCATACCACTGCACCCCACCCCCCTCTGCCTCATTCTAGTCTGATCATCCTGAAGATCCTCCTGCGAGTTCACTGTCCTCACTCTCCATGTTACCTGTTCTGAACTTAAGTCTACTCCTACTCCCTTCCCACGGTCAGTAGTGTCTCTTACTTTCTTTTTTTTAATTTTTTTTAATTATTATTATTTATTCAACTGTGTGCATGTGCGTGTGTGTGTGTGTGCGCGCGCGCGTGTGTCTGTGTCTGTGTATGTGTAGAACCACGGACGAATTCGCGAACCACCATGGACGCCTCCACCTCCTTGTGCCCCGGGATTCACAGGCTCTGCCCTACCAGGACCAGAAGCGCAGGCCGCCCCCGCTTCCGCCTGGCATCTATACGTGGGATCTGGGATCCGAACTCAGGACCTTCCGCCTGCAAGGCGGAGGCTTAACCCTGGGCCACCTCTCCAGCCCGTGTCTCTTACTTTCTACAACATAAAAGCCATATTATTTGCCACATCTTTGGCTGGTAGTTTAATGATGCTTTCTACTTTCCATTCCAAATTTCAGTAAGCTGCTTGGTTCACAATGCTCTTTAGATTGGAATTTGCCTGTAATGATCTCTAGATTCAAGGGGTTCCCAATCCTGGGAAAGCAAAGTTGACCTAAGATGTTCCTACTTCACTTTTATGAAACCTATCCTGGATTTTCATAAGAACTGCTCTTTTCGGGGTTGGAGAGGTGGTTCAGGGGTTAAGCCTCTGTCTTGCAGGTGGAAGGTCCTGAGTTCGGATCCTAGACCCCACGTATAGATGCCTGGCAGAAGCGTGGGCGGCCCGCGTTTCTGGTCCTGGTAGGGTGGAGCCTGTGAATCTCAGGGCAGAGTAAACAAGGAGGAGGTGAAGGCGGTCCATGGTGGTTCCCGAATTCGCCCGTGGTTCTACACACACATATACACACAGGCACACACACGCATACATGCACAATTGAATAAATAACAAATAAAAAATTAAAAAAAACTACTTTTTTCAAATCAATACAGTAGCAACTGCTTACTGGCAGATTAGTTCCAAGACTTCCAATGGCTGCCTAACGAACATATATATATGCTAGTTTTTTTTCTGCACACACATACCTAAGATAAACTTTAAGTTAAAATTAGGCATAATCATATTATTATTAACAATTAATAGCCAAATAACATAAGAACATAGCATAAAAACATGCATGATGTAGTCTTTTTAAATTGTATTAGCAAATTTTTTCATTTCTTAAATGTATGGTATCTACCTTTTTCCTTCTCTTGGGTACATCCCCACTGTCAGCATCAGTATTGAATTCTGGGCCATTTATGCAGTAAATTACGCATTACTTGAACACAAGCACTAGAAGACTCCACCTACATAACACGTGGGCAGATGAATGCAGCACAGACTCACACCCCGAGCAAAACTGTAAGATTTCACCATACAACTCTGTATGCAATTTAAACTTTACGAATTATTTCCAGATTTTTTCATTTAATATATTCAGACAAAGGTTGTCTTTTTGGATCATTGAAACAAAAAAATGGGTTCAGAAGAATTAGAAATTTACAGTGATCACTCACAAAATCTGGAAAACACTATTCATTTACCTATTTACAGATTTGTCTCACTCCTAAAGTTCTTAAAGGCAAAAATATATTAAAATCATTTGAACAACTCTAAAAATACAGAAGCCTAAATTCATACTATACCAAACATATCAAACCCAAAGTCCTAATCAGAGAGCCTCTCTCTCTCTCTCTCCTCTCTCTCTCTCTCTCTCTCTCTCCCTCCCTCCCTCCCTCCCCTCTTTCTCTCCTTTTCTTCCTTCACACCTACTGCTGATCACAATCTTGCTATGCAGCCAAGAATAATTTTGAACTTCTGATCCTCCTGCCTCTACTCCCCCCTCGCCCCCCAGTGCTAGGATGAGAGGTGTACACCAAGTGTTGAAGATTGATGTCAGGGTCTTGTGCCTGCCAGAAGTACCAACTGACCTACACTTCTAACCTCTTAAATCAGATTAAATTCTTATTATGAAAAAAGTATTAAAACAATACTAAGGCATTTTCCTAATTTGACAGAACGTTATCAAAGCTTCCTCTTTAAAAAGTAAGGATTTGTGAACAGGCTTTTAAAAATGAAAGAGCAATTTAATAAACCATATTAGAGAAGTCTGAAATATTTGTCCAAGAACCGAACAACACCAGAAAAAAATTCTACTCTGCATTTGTAGCCAAAATACAAATTTACAAACACTACCTAACATAGTAACAGTCTGCATGTCCCTGGAGTTATTTTATTTTTTCGTAATTGTACAAAAAAGAGAAAGTAAAACAAAAAGATTTTTTAAAAACAAGATTTAAAAAATAGCAAAAACTGAAATATTATATACACTAACATTTTCTACTGTTTTATCCATTGAAATAAGCAAATCTGGCATCAGACAAAAAATTTTTAAAAATCAAGAATATATGAACATTATTTCCTTAAAAATAAATGCAACCAACTTAATTCCAATTTTGATTCAGGAAAAAAATAGAAAACAGTTAAAAAAAAAAAAAGAACAAGAAGAAAACACTGCTACCTTACTCTGTAAAAGAGTTATTTAAATCATTATAGAATTCAGGTTGAAAATTTTATTTCTATATCAAATCTAAACTCTCAGAATGATGAGAAATAAAAACATAATAACTCAAACCATTAAATATAAAATTAGGCTTTTTTTGAAACTGTTTTTTGATAATGAAGTTTTGCTCTTTCAGAAATATTTTATTAGCAAATTTATCATTAAATGCTCTCTGGCATCCATTTTAAAATACGCACTATAACGAATACTATACTGCAATAAAACAAGTCCACTCTAAAAGCTCAAAGGCCCAATTAGGTTATATAAACTTGAATTAAACATACATATAAATCAGTTAATGCTCAAATTCCTGGCAAAGTGCCAACACTCTTTGGCATTGAAATAACAGAAATGCTGCCCTAGAGGGATATGCTTTTTCTTAGTGTCATCGCATGTCAGATCAAGAGTCGCAAACCAGCTGCACAAGTTGGAGCAGGCTTGTGATCCTAAGCACTCCAGGCTGAGCAGGATCTCAAGTTCAAGGTCTGCCCAACCTATCTAGAGAATTCAGGAAAGCTGACTAGATTCCCCTGCCTTCTACCACAACACAAAAAGAGTCATAAACTTAAGTTATCCATGTTAATTTGACTTGCCAAGGGAAACAATCCAATTCCATTATATTTTTTGAGAATATTTTTAAATGTTTCTAAAAATCAGAACAACTTTGATTTTCTTGCCACTTACAATTCAGTTATGAACATTCTTTAGAACAAACAGAAAACCAAATCTAATAAAAGCTGGTAACATATAATTACTCAGAACAGATTCAGGGTCCGTTTACTAATTCCAGCATGGACGTCACCATGAACACTAAGCAAGAGTAAGAATCTGGACGGCACTTTGGAAAGCACACCTGCATTCTCAGAAAGGTCTTCTGTACTGACGTTCTGCAGGTATATCCCCAAAGAAACTGTAAATATCTTGTGCTTCTCTTTTCCAAAGACATAACAGATAAAACCTGAATTTGGACTCAAAATATTCTTTCTATAGGTCGAATTTTAATATCAAATAGGATAGCCTTAATTTTATAAACTTCTAGAGAGATTCTAAGATAAAAGGTTAACAAAATACATTTTTATATAAAAACCTTAGAAAAGAAATAAACTTGATTTAAACAATCAAGATACAAAGAACCGGAAAAACACAGAATTTATTTTACAGCATTGCCTGTGAGGCCATATATTTGGCAATGACAAAAGACGGTGCTTTCACCCACTTTGCAAAGCCTATGTCAAGTACAAAGTGCAAACATACATAGCCAAACCACCCAGTTCAGGCTGCTAAAGCGGGGGTGGGGGGATGGGGAGTGGTGGTAGAAGAAATATAAGCCCAACTTTTTCTGAAGCAAAATACCTTGTTATTTTACAAGATGCTAAAAGGAAAGAAGGGAGAGGGAAGGAAGGAGGGAGGGACTGAGGAAGAGAGGAGGGAAGGGAGGGAGGGAGGGAGAGATGGAGAGAGGGAGGGAGGGAAAGAGGGAGGAAAGGAAGTCAGCAATAAAAGTTAGAGCTGAGGAATTCCAGTCTCATGGTTTGAATGTGGGCTTCATGTGTTTGCATCCTTAGTTGCTGTTAATGTGAGAAAGTTACCACAACTTTGAGAGGTGGAACCTTGCTGGAGGAAGGGATGCCATAGGGGGTGGACCTTGTCAACCCCTCCTCTTCCTCCCTCCCTACCCCACTGTTTCCAACAGTAGTCCATTTTGGCAAGTGGCTGCTTGCTCTCTCTGCTTCCATGATCATATCTGGAGTGACCCAAGCTTCCTTCAGCCTGCCATGCCTTTCCCACCATAAAGGGCAACTCTTTTCTCTCCTTAAGTTGCTTGAGTCTGAGTGTGGTCTCACAGCAGCAAAAGAGTAACTGTAACAAATATGCTTTGATCCTTGACCTAAAAACTTATTCCTGCTGTAGCTCTAATATTTTTGAGTTACCCTTTTAATATTCAAATCTTTAATCCCTCCATAAATAATTTTTGTGTATGTGTGTTAACTCTGACTCACACAGTGTGTTTTGAAAGTTCCCCCCTAAAATAGGGAGCTGAATGTCCAGACACTACCTGATCCTTCTACCTAATGTCAAATTCAATCATCCAGGCTTCTCAACTCTGGTTTAATGCTGGGAATAAATTATCAAGGATGCATTAAGGTGATGCTATGCGCTACTTCTAGCATTCTTAGAACCTGCCAGCAAGAAAGCAAGGAAGGGTGGGACTAAGATTATCAAATTTGACTACAATGCTAAAACACAACCATTTGCTATGTGTTTGTACAACTACAGTATGAACTAAAATTACACTTGAGTTGTTGCCTATGGACATCATTTTCAGACATGTTCTTTTACTCTAGTGAAGCAGCAAAAAGCATACAAAATAAACTTTATTATAACTGGGTTTAACACATTTCGGCAGCATGACAAACAGAAAGACAGGAGTGGAGATTCATAGACAGTAACCCAAGTATCTAGTAACCTTGGTCTTCACTTAAAATATTTTAAGTAGACTTTTTGACCTAGAAGTCTTTTTCTGTCTGCAACAAATAGAATGTTTTTAGAGGAAAAGTGTGAATTGACTAAGAATAAGAAAAAGAAGTCAGGAGAATAGTTTTCAAGATGTACCTGACAGTGTTTGGGATAAAGTACACTCTGAAAAGTATATCCGGACCATTAGGTTAATTAATTTTTTTGGCCCTAACCAAGAAAGTCACTAAGGAACTCTTCTGATTATAATTTAGCTCTTGTTATTTTTTTAAATTTATTTTATTTTATTCAATTGTGCGTGTGTGCATGTGTGTAGTATGTGTGTGAGTAGAACCACCAGGACCACCTCCACCTCCTTGTTTACTCTGACCTGGGATTCACAGACTCTGCCCTACCAAGACCAGAAACTCAGGCCGCCCCACTTCCGCCAGGTGTCTATACGTGGGGTCTAGGATCCAAACTCAGGACCTTCCGCCTTCAAGGCAGAGGCTTGACCCCTGAGCCACCTCTCCAGCCCCTAGCTTTTGTTAAAAAAGATAATTCACTGCTAAATGCCTAACAACTCTAGTGTACATCACAATTATGTCTCGCCTAATAAGTTAATAGATTAACACAAACAAGCATTGCTTCTATTTCTGTCTAGCAGATACATGTGTTTTGAATGCAACTATGCTGATGAAATTGAGTCTCAGAGAAGTAGACCTGCCCTGTCAGTGAGCTTACCAGTGCAGCATTACTCTTTGAGCTGCCACCTTGAACATAATCATCGTATCTTTCTACCTTTATATGAATACCAACAAATACAACTTCAAACGAAGTGTAACTCACTAGTTACTCTGGTAACCCTTTACTGAACAAGTATTACTAGAAAGACATGTAAAGGATATATAGCAGCTCATCCTAATTACTGCACTCTTTTCTCCCTTAAAGTAAAAAATTTCAAATAGTCCTTGCCCAACATCTTCACAACTGTCTTTATCAAAGGTGCTCTGGTATGAGGCACTCAGTCCACAGAGATGGCATTATAGACTCTAATGCGTTTATAATACCACCAGTGAGTCAACCACTTATGCCATTATATAGAATTGTGTTGATGAATTTTCTTATCATCATTGTGCCAGGAACTTTGCTTTTTGTCAAATCAGAAGTCTGGTTGCTTTCAATTTTTTCAGGCATCATCTGAAAAATACTTCTTTGAAGTATCTAACTATTGGAAATAAACATTAAGTTTGATGTTAGGTATTCTATTTTATATTTTTATCTTGTATTTCCTGTTATATAGCTTATGAAACTCTATAAACAACCTTAAATTTTTAGGAAGAAGGCTAAACGAGCAAATATACGTTGATAAGTTAGTAAAAAAACAGTTAACATTAATGCATCTCAAGGAAATTTTGTTTTAAAATGATTTATTAAAATGGCTTAGATAGGCTGGAGAGGTGGCTCAGGGGTTATGCCTCTGCCTTGCAGGCGGAAGGTCCTGAGTTCGGATCCCAGATCCCACGTATAGATGCCAGGCGGAAGCGGGGGCGGCCTGCGCTTCTGGTCCTGGTAGGGCGGAGCCTGTGAATCCCGGGGCAGAAGGAGGTGGAGGCGTCCATGGTGGTTCCCGAATTCGTCCGTGGTTCTACACACACACACACACACACACCGCACGCGCGCGCGCACATACATACTCACACACGCACAATTGAATAAATAATAAAAAAATTAAAATAAAATAAAATAAAATGGTAGTTTGATGATGGCTGTCTTCATACTGGAAAGGAAGAGGACCTGCTATATATTTAAAACAACAGAAGGAAAAAAAGCACATGACAAGTCAAAGAAGGGACAGCCAGAATACAGCACATAGAGTTATTAAAAAAAAAAGAGAATAGGTAATTTGCTCAGAGAAATTAGTTGAAAATTAGTACAAAAAATGCTAAGCAATCAAGCTCACTGTATGATTAATTATATACACTATTTATAAAAATCCCACTCCATGTATCATTCAAACACAGTTTGAATCAGGACAAACACAGAAAAGACAAAGAAAGCCAGCCAAAAGGTATTATACCAGGAAATAAGACTGTTCCTGTAACCTGTTTCTTATCTGAGCGGTCTGGACCATTAAACATTAAGGGAAAAACCTATGCACGCAACAAGTTGAGTCTACTGACTTGTCTGCTTCTAAATGCCCCAGGAGGAAACGTTAGTATTTAACCACTGGGACATGATCATGTTGGTGCTGCAAAGGCTCTCCTGCAAGGTCACTGCCCGCTTCCTTGCTCCCAAGGAACCTTCCAGTGCCGTCACTGCTGTATGTCAACGCATCACTCCTTCTGCTCTCATAATGAGCCACCTCTACTCAGAAGCTACACATCTTCCTCCTTTATCTCATCCTGAAGTCCGTGGTTTCCTATGTTCTCAACAATTCCTAGCTTGCTGGGAGGTTGGAGAGTAAATCAGTCCAGCAAGGAAATGATTTTAGAACAAGCCTGTTAGCTCTAGGCTCTCAGGTAGAATTAGACTGGCAACTGCACTACTTTCCATCCCTCCCTCCCAATCTTTGAAAAAAATTTTAGAGTAAGTATAGTAAAATATGTGCTCATTCTAGTTCCCCTCTGCTAATACAAACATTTTCAGTGCAAAGATACAGTATGACTCTCTAGGACCAGTGCCAAAACTGCTCAGACTCTGCAACCAGCCCTCCGATACATGCTTGCATGGAAATCATCTGGCCACAAGGGGAGACTGACTCCAGTTCTATTTTCATACTTAAGCTTCTTCTAAGAGGTCCAGGAATTAAAGTAGCCTTTGAGAGGATGGAAGGGGAGACCCTCATGGAAGGCAGTATTAAGTCATAAATTTGCAGGAAAACTCTATTCTGAAAAGGCTAGAACTATTCCAATATGATCAGAAAAGTAAATCACTGTTTTACAAAATTTGGAAAATATACAAAAAAATAAGACCCTTAAAAATATGTTCAACTTACAACAAAAACAAAAATAAAACAATCAGATGCTATTCACTGATCAACCTAGACAGGATTAAATGTAAGACATAAGAAATGAGAAAGCAGCTTAGCAACATTCTCAGAAGCCTGACTACTAGCAGATGTTGAAATGTGCACTAATATATTTAAGCAAAGTTTCTGAGAAGTCATTGCTTTGGGGCCTCCTGAACTAGACCCCTGAGTAATGAGACCAAAGCACAATTCAGTTACTTAATTCTAAGTGTCAGTTATTCAAAATGAACTTGAAACAGGGCCGATTTCCTTAAACAGGAGATGTTCACCAACTAAGTAAGAAGAGTATTGTTTACCTAAGCCAAACCATGAAAACGAAGGCCCCTGTCTTAACTGTATAAGAAAAATAATTTTGAATCAATCACCACTTTTTGTTCCTGATTCTGCTGCCATAAAAGCCTTTTCTGCCTATGAAGTCAAGTTTCTCTGTTCACCCACTGGAAGACTCAGTCTACTATAAGGGATGAAATGTTTCCCAATTCTGAAACTGGAAATAAAAGCTAATTAGTAGTGAGTGATCTGACTGCTATAACTTAACCAACTGCTTTCTGGTTATATGTGATGCCTGCTCCACAGGAGAGAATTAATGGCTCTAGTCTGAATCTAGTCAGAAGCCAGAACTGGGAAGGTCACAGACCCTAGGTGAGAAACTTATTACTACTGTTTTGCTGAGTGGACATATTGTCAAACTGCCCTCCAAATATTTACATTTGTACCCACAGATCAGTGCTGGTCTCAGCCTCAGAGAAGCTTCTTTCTAAAGTGGGCAGTACAATGCAGAGACTCAAGGCTTGTCCATGCGCTGAGAATAAGTGACTGCTGAGTGCTTCCCCAGCCCTACAGGGAATGTGGCAGAAGGACAGAAGAATACAAGAACCAAAGGATGGGGAAGAGTGCTGTGTAATTAGATAGGAAGGCATCAGTGAAAGACATCCTAAACAACAATATGGCCATAGAGGATGGTGGGAAAGTTCTTAATATGATTTTAGAGGATATAAACCATTGCCAGCGTATGCTACTAGGATCACATCTTTACAGTTATATGCTGCTATGAATGTCAGAATCATGTTGTTGAGTTACTAAGCCCATTTTCTAAAGGCGGTTCCTATTTAGGCTTTCTATCTACCTACTAGTTTAAAACATATACACATCTACCCCTCATAGCCAGATGTGTGTGCCCTTTCATACATGTGCAAAAAGTAATCCTAGGGTATATCCTATTATGTAAGTTGTTCTTTCTATTTTCCATGGCATGCTGTTTGAGTCACATGACTCCCACAATTTTAAGGCTGACTTTGTAATTATCAATGACTGCATGAATGTGTACCTACTACAAACTGACAAAACAGTATTCTACAATGACAAATCACACTTGGCTAAGAGCAAGGGGAGTATCTTGGGGAGGTAAGAAAGGACTCAGCAATGTATCATGAAGAGAAACTTCAAAGATAAATAGCACAACTCACAACAACAGTGAGTAGGATAAACATAACTGAGTACTAATACCATTAAATAGTTTCTCACTGGAAACAATAACTATAAAATGAAGCTACATTCCTGGTTGAAAAACAACTTGGAAAGGGGGAAAGTGATAAAACTACTTACAGGATTTGCCTCCACATCAATTTTATATCTCAAACCATTTAAGAAACATTAAAATATTTCTAAACATATCAAAACAATAAGTAGCCATAAAAGTTAATTCATTTCTTGCCACACCAGCTGGATAACAAAAACATGTATGATTCCCCCAAATTAAAATTATCCAGAGGGGCCTTAATTCTGCATCTTCCTGTCTCAGCTCTGAGTTAATGTGACTTAAAGGCATGCACCGTCCAGACAGCATAATACAGAATTCTTAACAGAAATCCAAAATGTTCAGGATTTATCGATTACTAGGACAAGCAGTTTATACACCAGTGCTTCAAACATTTTATAGCTAGCATCTGAAATGTCTGAAAACTAAGTTAATATTAGATTTGGTAATCAACTCTCCATTTCTCCAACTGGAAGACAGGTAAAACACCACTGAAAGTCAAGATTCAAGTTAACCTGGGCTACATGTCCAGATCCAGTCTTCGAAAAGTAAAATTGGTCTTAGTTGTATATTTGATTACTCTGGTTTTATAAGCCAGAAATGGAAACTAAATCCCAAAAGACTCAAAAATAAATAAATAAAAAATGAAACTGCACAAATGACTCATACCCACCACACAACCTGGTCCTTGAACTGTACAAGGGCAGAGGATAAACTCAAAAGGCAGTTGCTAAATATGTAAACCTGTAGAAGAAATTCAGAAAACTCCCAACTCTACTTGATGAATACACACACACACATACACACACACACACACACACACACACACACACACACACACCTTATTTTGAAGTAGTTATGACTAAGAATATAATGGTCCCATTTACTTCCATCACCAAAATAAATGAGAGACCAGTATCTGCCACTTGGACTCAAAAGTTGGGAATGACAATATCCTTCCCCATACAGGGTTTTTGTGATAAACATGAGTCCATGCAAAGTGTTCAGTATAGTAACTAGCATGAAAACTTTATAAATATTATCACTGTTTAAAAAACTTAATTATATTTGTATTGGAAGATACAGAATCACAAAATTTATCTGTAGATTTAGTAAAAAGTACAAAGATCATGAAAACAAACTCATAATTTGGATATCATGTTTACCTGTTCAGCCCAATTTCAACCAGCCATACTGAAATTCAGTTCTCTGAAAGTACTATTTTAGTAGTATGAATGTACATGCTGTTCTCTTTGCTCAGAACATTTTCAATCCCACCTTCTACTCCAAACCTTGGACTGATCATCTCCTATTCACCCAAATTCTCTTGTTCGTATTCGAGTCTCTAATCTACCTGTGCTTCCAGAGTATTCTAAATCCTCATTTATTACTCAGTGAACTATGAACAGTGTTAATGTAGGATTTTGTCCAACAGACAAGAAGCTGTTGGGTTGAGATGTATACATACCAGCATTGCTCATCTCCAGTGCTGGGTTCAAGGCAAGGAGTGAAATTAGACCTATAAAATTCTTGTTGAAGTAAACGAAGGTGGAAGAATCACTCAGTTTTGTTACTTATAACCTAGCTCATCCTCATGTTGGATACTGCAATTCATAGCAAACTTATTCACGAATCATTCTAGTAGGATGATTCAAGTTTAAAATCTAAACTCCACCCATCATACTACTCATGGCAAGTGATTCAGGTCTGCTGCTGAAACAGCATCAAACTTGCCATGCTCTATTAAAATGGCACAAAGATGAAAATCAAGATGCTCATAAAGTATCTGTTGTGATTATTATCGGTCTTCATCCATGAAATATTTTTGAAGAATTCCATAGTGAGCCAGTAAATGAGAAAATTACAAAAATGAAAGGAAACAGTATAAAAACCATTTAATCTAACCAATCCACAAGAACTAGATTAGATGACTTGTTTAGGATCTGAAAGCTAAATAGTTAGTACTTGAAATAGAATATGCAAGGAAGGTTCCCTAATTCTCAGTCTAATTTTGCATGGTGGGTTCCATCTTCTCTTTCCTTTCTTCTCTTCCTTCCCTCCCTCCCTCCCTCCCTCCTTCCCTTCCTTCCTTCCTCCGTTTCTCATCTCTTTCTCTTTCTCTGTTAGGAATCAAACCCAGGATCTTGAGCATGTAAGGCTAGTGTTCTACACTGAGCTTTATCCCCAGAGTCTTTCTGGTATAATAACTGAGAACCATTGCTTGAGACAATTTAAGTAATAAATAATACTGAAATACAGTAAGTAATTATTTACTGTTACCAAATCAGTGCAAAGTTTGTAAACTAGTAATCTTCAGAACTCTACTATATGGGAACATTGGAAGTTCAGTCAAAGCCTGGGCCTTCTCGTACTTAGGTGAGTTTTATCCCACAAAGACCGAGAACCCTAATTTAATCCATCAAACACTATTTGCTAAATGAATATTAAAATTCTTATGGAAGAGACTTGGGCCCTCTACAACGTAAAGGGAGGATACCTTCTCTGTTCCTGCATGGATTTCACAAAAACATAACTGCTCCAATTTCACTTTTAAACAAGAACATCAAAGGCTTTTAAAGGTGTGAAACTTGGGCTGGAAATGTAGTTCACTATAGCAGGCTTACCAACATAAAGTCCCTGGGTTTGATCTCTAACGCCACAAAATTGTGAAGCTCCTTTCAATTTGAAAAAAATGTTTAAAAGTCCATGAAATAGGACTGAAGAGGTGGTTCAGGGGTTAAGACTCTGTCTTGCAAGCAGAAGGTCCTGAGTTTGGATCCCAGAGGCATCATGTAAGGAGCCGGGAATCCCAGAGCAAAGCAAAAGGAGGTAGAAGCAATCCAGGATGATTTCCAAAATCACACTACACACGCACACGCACGCAAAGAAAAAAAGTCCATGAAATAATATCCAAAAATCTTGTAAGCTAGACAGGCGCTCAGTGAGAGCCTGTTTCCTGTACTCTGAACACTGTGGCATTCCTTCCTAGGCAAGAGTAGTACTACACAGGTTCTCAGGACTGACCTGACCAAATAGTGGGTTTACAAGAAATCAGGCAAGCCTCAAGATAAAATATAGCCATTCTTGCAAAGCAGGTCTTCAAGTTTGGGGACAATTTGGATACTTCAATCCTGGTGGGTCCCTAGGGGGCTTCCTTGTTGACTGAGTTACCTGGAAGCAGTAAAAGAAGAGAGCGCTAGAAAGAAGGAGTTTGTGTTTACACTGCAACACTTCCACTGCACGAGGTTTTCAAGAGTACTTAAATAAAGGGCACACACACGTACACACGAGCATGCGCTCACAAGGTACAATCAGGTGCCCCAGACAACCTGTCAGTAGCTCATACCACTCCTTCTCTACAACAGCACAAGTAATAAAATTGCTGATTTCACTCTTGCGCTCCTATAAGAAAAGCTATTACAGTCCTCTAAAGATGTTTCTGCCATTATTTGTTCCTCCCCACAGAGTACCTCTAACACCATCTTGCTATTGGCAGCAAGAACTGTACATGTCAGCAGCAAAACCAAAAGGAGACGTCTAGATTGGAAATGCTCACACGAGATGCTCCACAAACACATCAGCGTGAACATACATCACACCTTGTATTCATGCTTATCGTCCATTAGATTCACTAAAATGTTTTCAAAATGTTCACAAGGAATTTAAACTAGTAACTGCCCAAATGTACCTCAACCATGTTTAAAACTGAATTCTTACCTTGCTTTCCAAATATTAATAGCTATATCTTTCCCAGCTTTCTTACATCTATTCATGGCACTACTCTCTTCTCTGGATAATCCGAGCTCAGAATTTTAATAACCCTTTGACTGACTGCTAAAACTTAAAATAGGGGCTGTAGAGGTGGCTCAGGGGTTAAGTCTCTGCCTTGCAGGCGGAAGGTCCTGAGTTCGGATCCTAGACCCCACGTATAGACGCCAGGGGGAAGCGGGGGCTGCCTGCATTTCTGGTCCTGGTAGGGCGGAGCCTGTGAACCCCGGGGCAGAAGGAGGTGGAGGCGTCCATGGTGGTTCCCGAATTCGCCCATGGTTCTACACACACACACACACACACACACACACACACACACACACACAATTGAATAATAAATAAAAAAAATTTAAAAAAAAAAACCTAAAACTTAAAATGAGGCTCTGACCAAAGTACTGTCCAGAACAATAACTAAACATGGACCTGATGCCCAGTAAACAAAATAAATCCAAACTCTTAAACTAAGGCAAATTACTAATCTTCATTGAAAGCACTCCATGATAAAGCCCCCCCCCTGCCATCCTGCACTGCCCCAAAGCCTATGTAAGAGCTGATCTGAAAGCCTTCCTCTTCCCCAATACACCTAGTAATTACTGAAGCACATGACATTGGGAAAGTCACTTGATCTGACCTTTACTTAACTATAAAGTAGGTATAATAGTACTTGTCTGTAATGTCTATCAAGCAATGAGAAGAATGCTTCTATAATTTTAAGGCACTATAAAAATACAGACATTATCATTATGTCATGATTAAGGTAATTTTATTTTTACCTGCCTTGTTTCGGAAAGGAAGAAAGAAGCCCACATAAAACACAAGATAACAAGACTTCAAAATAGAAGCAATAAAAGAAATACAAAATGGGGTGGAGGGAGGGGACTGCGGTACCTATTAAGTTTGTATGAGTGGGAAAAAATAATTAAAAAAAAAGAAATACAGAACAAAGTAAGGACAGAAAATTAAAAATGCACACCATAACTGTTTACGTATTTGCTTCCTTTCAAGGTACTAATTTGGTGTAAACACTGTATTTGATTTGAAAAGGAAGCTAAGCTAATTAGCCAATTCTGTATCCACAAGAAGTGAAAAGTTCTCACTGTAAGGCTAAAGTGAGAATTCCTTCTAGGGCCAATGACATAAATTAGAAGATAAGACACTTGCTCCCAAACCTGGCCATCTGAGTTGGATTCCCAGAAACCCATATGGTGGAAAAACTGACCATGAAATGTTGGAAAATTATTTTCTGATCTCTACCCATGTGTTATGGTATGCATGCCCTCTCTAATAAATATTTAATATTTCTAAAAGAAAAAAAAAACTAAGTAATTTCTTAAAGATCCACTTTCTGTGTCGTATAATTACACAATATCCTCAACATATCATTTTCTAACATTATTATTTGTTCACTGGGGAACGGCACGTGCCAGGTCTTTGTGTGGAAGTGAGAGGACAAAGTAAGTAGGTTCTCTCTCCTCCCAATGGACTCCATGGAAAGAACTCAGGTTATCAGATTTAATAGCAAGGTCCTTTACCCACTGAGCCACCTATCTATCACAAATATCCTTGTCATGCAATACTTATACCATTGCATTGTTCTTAGACTGAAAGCTGCTTTTTTAGGTTGCATAATTGTTATGTTTGTATCTCTGATCACGCAGCAACTGATCAATAAGCTAAATAATTTCTATATACCTGTTTCTGTGGCTCAAACTTTCCTTATTTCCAATCACCCTGCATACCACCCCATTAGAACAGTCTTAGTTCAAAAACCTTCAACGTCTTTCTAGCAATAGCAAATGCCTCTTCATTCCTCAATGTGTGAGTTAGATACAAGTGTTAACTTTGACAACTGAAGGCTGAACTTCACACACATGGGAAAATCTAGTTCATAGTGGGTGGGACCCATTCCCTGCACAGGGGGATAAGGTAGAGGAAGAGGGTTCAGCTTCTTTGACAGACTCTTTGCCTGGAGGGTGTGAAGGTTTGCCCCTCAGCAATTGCTAGGGGTATGGTATGGCCAGTTCCCTTGGCCTCTGGTGTTGATATAAACTCTCCTGTCAAACTGGACTATGAACTGTAATAAAGAAGAAATAAAACCCCTTGTTCTCCTAAGTTGATTGATTGTGAATTTACCGGCAACATGCAAACTGCAGCACAAACTTCAATCAACACAATACTGAATACAACCTTACAACCTCCTCTGCAGGGCCCTTCCTGTCTTTCCATTTGTCCAAATTCTTTTTTATAGGCTTGCAATCCCGTAATTCAACACTCAGTGAGTCAAGGCCTTGACTACACGGTGTAGTAAGATCCTGTCTCAATGAGAAGAAGGAAAAGGAACGAAGAGTCGAGAAGGCTTTAAAAAAAGCTTTCAATTGTTGGCAAGGGGTAGGCAGACATCAGTTAATAAAGTCTAGGATGAAAAGACATAACTCTGTGGTAGAACAACCTTGTGTTGAATTCCCAGCACCATAAGAAGGAAAAAAGGAAAAGCAAGTTAGAAATCTGTGCTTTCATACATAATTAAAGCAACTTACAGGCAAGACACTAAACCACTGTGAATATTTTCTCAGAGTGCAAGACTTTGGAATAGAGTACATCTAATTACCTTGCAGCTAAAACATTCTAGGATGCTTTGGTTAATTCGAACTTGAACACACCCTGAGCTCTTCTGATTATCATTATCCCTTACATATCTAATAAGTAATCATGTACATGGTTTTAGATTTTCACTGCTTAAATAAGCATACATCCCTGCTATATAACATTCTATTTCTTTTTTATCCCAAAGGAAGACTGGCGTAAGACTAGGCCCATAGCAGGCAAGCTTTATAAGCCAAGAAATGTTTAAGATAGCAATTTTTAAAATTTATTTTTCTACCTTTACGAGCATATTAAATGTTCATCGCAGTTTCCCTCCCTTTCCCTTCCCTTTCCCTCCCTTCCTTCCCTTCACCATTCCTTCCCACTCCCTCCCACCCTTCTACCTGGATGCTTCTATGGACCCAAGGTTCATTCTGGCTTGTCTACTCCAGTGGGGGGCTTAGGCCTCCTTGGTATATCACCTTACCTCTCTTCAGGCTACCCCACTGGTAAGTGTATTTTCCTTCACTCATCCAGCTTTAGACCCAAAGGTTTCCCCTGTAAGTTCCCATTCTATGGGCATAATAACAGCTACCTATAGAACAAGAACCTTATGATAGCAATTTTTAAAGATTCATTATAATATCTTACTGCAGTATGATTCAGCGAAAATATTAACTTTTTCATTAAGCAGATCTTTGTATAAAAATAAGAAATCATCTAAGTCATCAGTCTCTTTAAAAGTATATTTTCTCAAAGTCATCATGAGTGAAGAAACACTAAATAATGCTTATTTCTCTGCCATTCCTGCTTATGCTTTCTTCTGAAGAGAGAAAGTTCACTAGGAGGGGAAAAAAGCTAACATAATATTATTTTACTGATTTAATTCTATCTACTATTTCTGCAATTCCAACATGAAAACATAAAAGCAAATAGTTCCAGCGAATTATGAAATAAATCATGTGGCAAATTAAATTGTACTCACTATAACTTTCAACATCGCCAGTTCAGTTACCACAAACACTCACACTGAGCTTGGTATTATGTTGTTCACCTATATCCTCTTTAAATAAATATCTAGCTTCTTGGAGAGTATTTCAAAGGAGAATCATAAATCTGGTGGTTTACTGATTTTTCTTGTGCTCAATTACTAATCTTGTTAGCCAAAACTGAGAACTTAAATGGGGGAAATTTTTAAAATAGAAATGAGCTGTATTAGTCACTAAGAATATAAAGAAGACAATCTATCAATGCTCAATAAATTAGCATACAATAATAATAGAACACAAGCCTTGTAAATTACATGCATTTTGTGTAAAAAGTTTCTCACATTCCAAACTGTAAATATACTGTATGTGGCCAGTAAGTTAGCTGGCCAATGTCTCTGCAAGTGCTGCTTTGTTGCTATGGCTATTACTATTAAATTTACAGGAAGGGCTCATTGCTAATTAACATCAGTTAGAAACAAGTATGTGCAAAATAAAACTGCATTTATTTTGAAAATCCATTCAATTCTTATTCACAAAGTTGTTAATAATGTGCTTCTTCAAGATTCATAAGTGCAACCCTAATAATTATTTCTTTTAACCATTCTGAAAGATACATGTATTCTTTGCATGACATAAAATAACAACAATAAAAAAATACACAAAACTCTGGCCCAAAGATTACCTTAAAAAAAAAATTGGTATGGAAGGAAATGCTAATAATCCTAGTGCACACGGGAATGGGGCATTCAAGGCTCGCCTGAGCTATATAACAAACTAAAAAAAAAAGGGGGGATTAATTTAAGAAATCCAAATAGTAGATATGTCATTGAATCAAACACACAACTGTCAACTCTAATGTCTAGTATTATATTTTTATGATAAAACACAGCATGTTTGTTCAAGCATTTAGCACTTAAAGAACTATCAGAAAGGTGAACACAAGTGTCTAGTTGTTTTCTATATAATTATGTGAACAGTTATAAATGCAATCACTTACAGAAAAACACATCGCTAATCACCAGAACTGACTGAATCAATATTGACTAAAAGCAAACTGATGGCAGTCCCAAGTCACTACTTCTAGTAATACTGAAAACAAGTCTAAATGCAAAGATCAAGCTTTTCCAATAAAAAAAAAGATGAAGCAATCACCACTACCAATTATTCCAGTCTTCTCAGTACAGAGGAAAAAGTTGTAAAACACACACACACACACACACACACACACACACACACACACACACACACACCAAGCAGTACAGAAAAAACAAACACATCAAATATTTCTGGTATTTAATGAGAATGTTTCTACTTCTCATTTTTGAACCACCAACTATGATATCCAAGGCTCTATTAAGTATCTTTGGTGATCTGGTAAGAGCTATTTGACATTCTGACGCCTAAACTTAATTTAAAAATCTACTGACCAGGTAACAGGACAGACTAATGGTCACTTCAACTTAGGCATCAATGAAACATATTTCTTTGACTTTATGCTACCAAATGATGTACAGAATAGATTTGAAATATGACTGACTATGCCATTTAAAATTGAGTAACAGTTTGTTTTTTCTTTGACTACTGACATTTTTTGACCATGACAAAATGAAAAGAATTAAAGTTAATTTGAGGGAAGAGGTTAAAAATTACTTTTACAGTAAGGACTTGGAAGCAGAACAGTCCATTAGAAATTAAAAACATTTGGTCAGTTGTCATGAATGTTGGAAATTTTAATTCAAAAGTTCTATTATAATTAATAGGTGGTACAAGTTCGGAAAGCAGTGACACAGATTTTCTAGAAACTCATGGGAAGCTGCCTGACAGATGAAAAAAGGAGACAAGCAGGTTATAAGTCTATGACTAACCTAAAATACTGTATCCATCTTGGCTTACAAATTAGGGCTAGGAATAAAACACAGCAATTCTATCACATTCCCAAAATAACTTTAATCATTATTTTAAAATGACCAGTTAAGAATTGAGAAATGGATAAGAAAATTAATCAATATACCTCCCCCCCCCCCAAAATTATAGATTCACTACTTGGCTTCAGAAGGATTTCAAAAGTCGCTGGTCATCAAAACAAAATGCATGTATAGTCAACTCCCCCCCGCACCCCCCCAAAAAAATCTGAATTTTTAAAAAGCTATTTCAAAAACACAGGCTTTTCTTTAAGTAATTTACTTTAAATACTGTAATTTCAACATAAAAATATAACTCCCTTTCTCTTTAACGCAGAATTATTCACCAAAATAGACTCAAAGGCAAATGATCTCTCTACAGGCCTGGGCCTTCTCTGATTAAGAAATAACTTCTTATAAGTATTAGAGGATTACAAAAAAACCAGATTCATGGAATACTTCTATAATTATCTTTATTTAAACTCCGACTGAAAATTTGAGGGAATGAATTTTTATTCTACTACCAACAGTCAACTGAAACATAAGACGAGTTCACATTACCCATCTTTTTTTTCTATATTACAAAAAAATCCATTAACAATAAAATTTAGTTTACTTGAAATTTGGTTTTAAAATGCAATCTACATTTTATCATCTTGAATAAATATCTGCAATCCCAGTAGTGGGCAAATTGCAGCTATAAAGGAAATTGTCCCGGATGAATGGCTTCCCTATGAGAAGGTTCCATTGCTACACTCCACCTCACGACAATAAATCACATTAACTGCACCTTGTCCTCTATCCAATGACATCATAAGTCTGACTACATCTTGGGAATTGGGTACAAAAACATATGCTATTTAAGGAATTAAATCATATTACTGCTTTTCTGTCCACCTGACCTCTGAAGCAGTCATCCCCCTGACCAGTCTTAGGAAATCTATTATCTTTTTATGCTGCATTCAGAGACTGCCTACTGGATGTCAAAGAGGGGGAAACAAAACAAAACGGTGAAAACTTGGGTCTGTTAAATCTGAAATTTTGTTGCAAATTAAACTAAAGTCTAACTTATCACCTTATGTAGCCAGCCACAAAATACATAGCTAGCCATTGACCACTGTGGCTTAATATGATTTCAATGGTTTAATACATTAAACATGATTCCCCCCTCCCCTCAGGAAGCAATACACTCCAATTACACAAAATAAAAATTTTAAGAAAAAAATTTACTGCAGAAGAGATCAAAAATCAAAATTACTGTTTTTGACAAACAGTAAAAGTGAATCTACTCTTCACAGGCCAACTGTCCTAAGTCTAAATAAAATATAAAATTAATTCTAACAGCTTAAAGCAAGGGAAAGGTGTGCAGAGGGAAAGTGAGTTTCAAGAGCAGGGGAGACACAAAGCTTATTCTTCTATTTTCACTCATTTGATCATGACACAAACATTCAAAGAAAACATAACTCCAGTTCTGTTTTCTGTAGTGTCACAATTAAAATGAGTGCAAAATGCATGTTAACCTCGCTTACAATTAGAACACAGAGGCTGAAAGGAGGTCATTGAAAAATGATGAAAGTGTTGTCAACTGGAAATTGCTAAAATACTTAGCTACTCTACAACTCCTGGAGAGAGAGAGAGAAAGAGAGAGAGAAGGAAAAAGAAAAGAAAGAAAACCATAGGCTATACAAATACTACAAAGCTTTACAAAACCTGAAGGTGTCTAACCTGGGACAGGAAGACTACCTCCACAGCAAAAATCATCTCTTTTAACTAAACCAACATAGAGCTCAAGGCCTCTGAACATGAGAAATAAGGCCCATCCTGCTGAAACCCAAGTGAAAACAAGCTACCACAGAGCCTGCGCTAGGCCAGGAGCTGCTTTAAAGCAAGAAAGGCCCGTGGAGGGTGTGCTCGGCGCGGAGGAGGGGACACAGTGGCCGTTGGTGGAGGAGTCACTTTGGTTATTAGTAAATAAATCAAGCAGCAGAACACGAGGCCTAGGCAGCTACCAGAGCAGCCAAGGCCTAGTTTCCCGCTTCTCTCCAGCACACCCGGGCTTGATCTCAGAGCCCCGCGGATTGCCGAGGAGGAGGGAAAACGAGAGAGAGAATCATATCGAACCACAAAAGCACATGGGGCGAATGTAAAATATAAACACGGCGTTGGGCTGTGAGTGGCTGTTATTAAAGGTCTGAATTACTAAACATGAGAGGCGGGGAAAAGCAGGCGGCCATTTCAATAATATAAACCTCCCCGAATTAGACATTATTCAAATGAGAAGAGGTTCGTCGGGGCGAGCGGCGAAGACCCCGCACCCCGCGAGAAAGTACCGCGGCTCAGAGCAGGGAGGGGACCCCATGGCTGGCCACCCGCTCCCCGCACGAGGGGAAATCAGGAATATGATCAACTTGTCCGGCCAGCCCCCGGCAGGAGGGTAATCCATCCCCCGCGAGCCGTGCGGAAGCCTCCGGGGATCGGGACTCCCCGGGATCCCGATCCGGGGACCCGGCCGGCGTGGGGGGCGTGCACAGGGGCGAGGGGGGCTCTCAGCCCCAACTGTCCCGAGACCCCACGGCCGAGGGGGCCACTCCAGGCCCGCGGGGACCACTGACCCGTGGCTTGGGGCCAACGGGCGGGCGAGGCCGTCCCCTCCGCGGCCAAGTTTCCCCGAGGGCCCCTCCCACCCGCGCGGCCCCCGCAGGGAGCGGGCGCAGCGGACCCCGGGCGGGCGCGGCGCCCACGCCCCGCCGCTCCTCACCCACGGGGGCACGGGCCTGGCTCGGGTCAGGCCGCTACCCGGGGCGCGAGCAGGGCGCGGCCGAGGGGCCGGCCAGGGCCGTGACCCGCGGCCCCGGCCCCACGCGGACCCCCGAGCGGCCGCGGACCGCCGGGCAGGACGCCGGACCCCGGCGCATCCCACGGCGCGCCGCGCGCCCCCGCCCGGGCCCGATCCCGCGGGGGAGCCGCGCGGGGGTCCCGCCGCCCGGGTCCGCTCGGGTCCCGCCGTCCGCCGGCATTGTGCTCGCCGGCCCCTCCACGCCCCCCCACGGCGCCCGCCCGCCCGCCCGCCCGCGCCGGGCTCCCGCCCGCGCCCCGCAGCTATGAATATGTAAAGTGTCTTTATTGTCCTCTCCCGGTGCCCCGGCCCGCCGCCGACCCGCTCCGGTTCGGGCGCGGGGCGAGGAGACGGCGGCGGCCGGCAGAGGAGGAGGAGGAGGGCCGGTGAGGCGGACGGGCGGGCGGGCCGGCGGCGGGGTGGGCCGGGGGCAGGAGGAGGGCTGCGAATCGCGGCCCCCTTTGCCCCGGGTCTTTCCCCTCCGCCCGGCCGCTCGGAGCTTCTTTTCCCCCTCCGTTCGGCGTCCGGCGGGGGCTCCGTACTCCCCGGCCCCCCATCTCCTCGCCGTTAATTATAATAATCCTGAGTACTAATAAATTATGCTAAGTCGCGGGGGGGGGCAGCGGGAGCCGGGCTTGAGTATGAATATGAATATGTAAAATGCTGTAATGATTACCTGCTGCTGCTGCTGCCGCGGCTGAACTCTCATCTTGACTCGCTGCTCCTCCGTCCGCCATTTTGAATATTTTAACCAAAATCGCCCGGTCGATAAACCCTCCCTCGCTCCCGCTCCCCTCCCCCTCCCGCCCTGCCTGCCTCCTCCCTCCGATCCGCCCCCTCCCGTTCCCTGCTCTCCCCCGGCGCGCGCCAGGGGGCGCACGAGGCCGGCGCTGTTCACCGCCGGCCCCCTCGGCCCGAGCTCCACCCCCTTTGCGCGCACGCGCACGTGGACTCTCAACCTGCCAGTCACGCCCCCGTCTCGGAGCGGCGCGTCGGCTCCGCGCACGCGCAGCTCTCTCCACGCGGTCGGCGCCTGCGCGGCTGGCGCGCCCCGCGGCACAGCTTCGCTTCAAAGTGTCGCGCGCCGAGGGTTCGCGTCTTCTGGTGGTTCCTCCCCCCTCGGCCTCCGCCTCCCGCTCCGCTTTGCTCCCGGATTTACTGAGGCTTTTCCCCAGCGGGACTGTAAAAGAGCAGGAGACCCGGGCGGCCCGGCGCGGGAAGCGCACGAGGGTCCGCGAGCGTGGCGCGCCCCCCACCCCCGGCCTGCGCTCCCCGCGCACTTTCTCTCGGGCTTTCCACGCAGTTGACACGGACCACAAAGGAGGGGGGGCCGCTCCCCTGCTAGGTAACTTCCGGCCCCGCGGGCAGGTAGGGGCGGAAACGCCCGCCGCGGGGGAGCGGGGCGCGCGGCACCTGCTGGGCCACGCGCGGCCGTCCCGCTTGAAATTCGAATCCCAGCTAATCCCCGCCCCGCGGCCGGCGAGCGCTGCAGGCGCGACCCCGCCCGCGCGCCGCCCAGGGCCGGCGTCGCCTCGGCTCTGCGGGTCTCTAACGCCCCCGGGGCTCCCTCCTGAGCTGCGGGGCGCCGAGCCGCACGTCTCGCCGCGGCCCTGCCTTTCCCTCGGGCCCCGATGCCCCGTGCGCGCCCGCCCGAGCGGAACGATCGCCGTTGCCCTCTGCGCCCGCGCTCCTTCCTTCTGCTTTCCGAACACCTTTGCACTGCGCGTCCCAAAGAAAAGGTGCAAGTTGGTAGGAGCTGTGGCCAATTTCGCTCAGTAAATACGCTACTGGGGAAGGTTTCCGGTTATAAATAACCGTTCTTTCTACCTACTCAAAATGCTACTGAGATTTATCTTCAAAGAGCAAGTTTCCTGGATGAGGATCTCAATCTAATTTTGCCAGTTAATTAGGTTTACTAATTAATTCTTAAGTCCCAAGATTTTTTTTTTTTGAGTAAAAACAGAAAAACGTTTCATGATAAGCCAAAAAAAAAGTAAATGAGTCCTAGTTTGTCCTCAAAAACTGACTAAAATTTAAATTGGGTACAGTTGCAGGCTCTATACTGAAGGAAAACTGACCCCTGCCAGACAGCAGTTATTTTAACCGACCTAAGTTTTAATTGTGTGTCCTGACCTGCGCGTTGAATTCTTTTCATTGCACAGCTACGGTTAAAGATACTGTCAGGGTAGGTCATTGATTCCCAGCGAGTTTGATTTACTCATGGAAATTAAACCTTAGGGTGCATGCATGAAATTTTAAGCCAAATAATTGGACCACCCTATAATTATTTCAAGGTGCATAAACCAACATAGTAAAAGAAATGCAGGTTTTAACTGTCAAAATTAATATTTGGAAATATGGTATGTAATATTCACCAGCATTACTATAAGGGAAAAGCCTCAGAATCTAACTTGAATAAAGTATATGACCTTGTTCCAGATATTTGAAATAACCTCCACAAAAAATAATTTTCTTAAATCCTACTTTGTAATTAGTTTTGCTCTTTGGTTCAAAAACGAATATGACCTGAAAGTCCCTGAAGCTATATATATGTGCTTTTCATTCTTTACTGTTTATTTCCATTAAAAGGAGATCTTTAGAGAATGTAAGGGATAGTTCTGTGAGGAAAAAAATTTAAAACAGTCTATTTGAATATTGCATTTTCTTTATAATAACAATTATTTATGTTTTCAGTTGTGTCCCTAGCACAACTCCTAGAGTTAGTAGATGCTCATAAATGTTTATTGAAGAAGAGGCAGTAAATCAGCAGTTACATAAGAATTTTTTAAACTGATGAAGTCATCCAATGAAAATTACAAATTGAATATCTGTATTTGCCACCAGCTTTACTAGTTGCTAACTATAAGAAAGTATGTAAGATAGGACTTTGAGCTCAGAAAACTCACTTCAATTCTTTTTCATCCTTCTAGCACCTTGGAAGGTAAGAACCAATTTTTTAGGATAGTAAAACTGAAGCATAAAGACATCAAGTAATTCGTTCATGTCACATCATTGTTAAATCATACAACCGATATTCAAACATGGGCAAGAGACAGTACTTTTAACCCTTATTCTGTGCCATTTGCTATGGCTCAGACCAACTCCTGAAGATAACTGTAATTCCATGTGAGGAGAAAGCATATTAACAAATAATATCTTTGACTCTAATCTCATCAAACTGAAATGAGTTCTCATTTTATGAAATGAATTTCAATGCATGAATGAGAATGTGTTCCTACAAAATATGTACACTAATAGGATCTCGATCATAATTGTCAAAAACATGAATGACATTTTTCAGCAGGTGAATCAAGAGAGTTCATTTCTTGGAATACCACTCAGCCATAAGTAGGAATAAAGTTTTGGTTGGATACTGGTGCCAACTTGAAAGCTTCTGGAAGCTCTGGTCACATTTGTAAAGAATAGGTAATTAAATTAAGCCCAAAGCAAGCCTGTAAGAAATTGTCTAGTTAATGGGGAAGACCCAGCCCATGGTGGGTAGGGCTAGTCTCTGGGCAGGTGAATAAGAGAGGGAACTGGCCGAGAAAGTTGGCATCCTTTGGTATACTTGGTCAGAAATGCTGTTCTGGTAAGTAAAGATCATCCCTGTCTTAGCAGTCCTGTGGATGTATAAATATGGTGTGGCCAGTTCCCAGAACTATCGTAAGAGAAAATAAAACTCCTTATTCTCCTACTACCTGTTCGGTCATGAATTTATCAGCAACGATGCAGAATAACTGCAACCACACCTGCAACAAGTTCTATGAATCTTCAAGGCATTATTCTGAGTGAAAGAAGGCAAGTCTCAGAATGTTACATATGATGTGGCTCTGTCTGTACAGTATTAATAACAAAATTGTAGTGATTAGAAACATCCGTGATCATTAAAGGATAGTACTAGAAGATATGACTATCAAGAATAAGCAAGCACAAGAAAGGTTGGGGGTGGGGGGGACTGGTCGAATTCCAAATTCTAATTGTGGTAGTGGTGACACAAATGTACATATAAGGTAAAACAGGTGTACCCAGCATGGAAGTGAAACTGGGTAGTGGTGACTGATTTTGCCTAGCTTTTGTTTCTGTGTGCATGATTCTATTCATCTTGCTAAAGGATAACACACAACACATGAGATTCCCTCGCAGATAGGTATGGTCATTTAACCAAATTTCAGCTACCGAGTTATATGATGTCATTGGATAGGATTTCTGGTACCTCTCTTAAAAGAAGCAAATAAAGCAAATGTGTTCTTTTTTATTTTATTTTTTTTTATTTCTCACTGCCAAAAAAAATGTAGACGTGAAGACCAAAATACTTTCAGCATTCTTGGATAATAAAAGTGCCATTATTCACAAAATACATATTAGTAGGAATAAGCAGATAAGACCTCATAACCACAGGCAGAAGAGAGCTTGGAAAAACACTGTCACAACCTTCCTTAAAATGAACGTGACTCTTTGTGATGCCATATATATTTATTAAACATTAAAGAATCCAGATTCCGGGAATACATTTTAATGATTTCTTTGTTGATTGTATTACTTCATTATACATCCTGGAAAAAAAAAAAAAACTAAGCCAAATAACCAACATTTAGCATGTATATCAGAGTGCACATGTGTACCTGTGCAGGACCAAGGGTGACTGGGAATCATCTTGGATTGTTTCTACCTCCTTGCTTTGCTCTGGGATTTCCCAAGCTCCGTCTACCAGCACTAGAAGTGCAGGCTGCTGCCATTTCCGCCTGGAGTTTTTAGATGAGACCTGGGATCCAACTCAGGACCTTCTGCTTTCAAGGCAGAGTCTTAACCCCAAGCCATCTCACCAGCCTGGGAGAGGGTTTTTAATTGACTCACAATTCCAGTTTACAGTCCATCCCTACAGGAAAGTTTCAATGGCAAGAGCTTGAAGAAGTCGGTCACCTCACATTCACTGTCAGAAACAGAAGGAATCCCTGCATACATGCTTGCCAGCTCACTCTATCTATACAGTCTTCGACCTGGGAATGGTCCTGCCTACTAGTAAGGTGAGTCTTCTTACAGCAATTGGTTAAGATGATCTTTCATGGGCAAGTTTAGAGGCCTTTCTCCCAGGTGATTCTAGATTTTATCAAGTTGATGTTTGAGACTAACCATCCCAGTGTCTAACTTAAAATTATCATTTTATAAACATTTCATTTGTTCATGAAAACTAATAATCTAAGATAGCAAAATGATTTGCTTAACTGCCTGCGGATTCATTTAGTAACTAGCCTCACAACAGAGGTTTTTCAAACCATGTTCTATAAAGCCCCATGTGGTGGAAGGAGAGAATGTCTTCTGAAAGTTGCCCTCTGATCTTCACCTGTGTGCCATGGCATGCATGCATAAGTGTTCACATCTTCTCTATCTCTCAAAAACAAACAAACAAACAAACCACTTTTTAATTAAAAAGTCCTTCATCTCCTCTTTAGCCAGAATGGCTCTACTTTACTTATACTGGAGATAAGATTTCCTTTGAAAACATGATACTACTGCTTAATACACATGTATGGAGTTGACTGTCTTGGAAGACTCCACCAAGATACTTCATTACTTGAACATGTGTATGCTATGAAGATGTCACCGGAGAAACGGCAACTTTAAAAAGTTCCAGGACAAAATCTTCATGACCATTAGCTATGAAACACCAGGATCTTCATTTCTTTTTTGCCCATGTCTTGCAGTAAAATCCAAAAGATTTTCCAAAGATTTTGAACTTGCCTTGACTATTTTTGTGGATCTCCTCTTTCTCCTCCTTGAGCAGGTGCTCTCCTTTTGTTAAATTAATGAACATATCTTGGTCAGATATCTTAACAATCATAAAAAGATGTCAAGCATACTGACTGTAGTTGACTGAGAAAATTTATGTTCCACCCTTAATGTACAATGCAGACTATTTCTACAGAGACTGTGCACTAAGATCTTTACAATTCAATGCTCATCAAAATGCTCAATAACATTTATAGAGAACTGTCTGATAGACACATAGTTGCTTTCCCCTCTAGTTCAGGGTCAACAAATATATGATACTACTCCTGACACCACTGCGCTGTCCAAGCCTCTGGCCATCTTTAATCCATAACCTTTTCTTACACTGAGCTTTGACTTTTGCTCAAACGCAGTTCTTTCCGACCCGTGCTTCAGGCAGTTGCTGCATCTCATCAGCATTGGCATGCAACATGAAATCCATTTACTATTTCACCTCCAGATACTCTTAAAAGCCAAACTGTCAGAAAGCCATGAACTTGAAATTCATCATTTTGTCCCTTTGTAAAATTCTTTCCTAGAACTGCACTTTGGGCTTATGTCATCAGCCTACTTTACAATCATAAGAAAGCCTCTTAGAAGGGTGTCATATTTTCTGTGGTAGTGTTTTCTGAGCGAATGTCTTCTGAGGATTCTCTCTGAACATGTAAAGGGCAGAGTTTGAGTAAAACACCAGTGTTAGTTTACTCAATAAAGAAGAGAGCTAGGAATTGAATCAAAGATTGCCTGGTTATAATCCTTCCCCCTTTCTTCTTCTCCTCAGGCCTACTCCAACCTGCTTCTCCATATTTTGTCCTTCACTCAGTTTCCATCTATGGAGAAATCTAGTTTTTTCCCCTTTCTGCCCTTCCTATTTTTTCCTGCCTCTTCTATCCTTTCTCATAAGCTTTTTCTAGATAAACTCCCCTTGCATTTACTCATCAACCTACTGTAGTCTGACATCTGCTTCAGTCATTTTCTTGAAATTACTTTATTGGAAGTCACTGATGACCTTCTAATGGCCAAATCTGATGACATCTTCACTCCTCATCTTGGCCCATCTTTCGGCAATTTGACAATGTTGATCGTTCTTTCCTTCTTAAAACCATCTCTGTGTCTGGCCTCAATGACAAATTGCTCTCCAATTTCTCCTCTTATCTCTCTAACTATGTCTCGATTTTCCTCACTGGATCCCCTTCTTCCCATCTGATAAAGGTACTCTCCAAGGATCTGCCCTTATCTCTGTTTTCTTGTTGCATGCCTATTTGGTGTTGTTTTCTGTCCTGACAATTTCAACTCTTACCTTTCTGAAGAAAGGTAACATCTTCAGTCCTGATCTCCATTTTGATTGTTGGAAATATTACATTTATTTTTCATTGAAGCACAAACTATGAAGGATGTGGACATAGTCTATGCTAAACATTTTCAAAGCAAATTTTCTTGCACAATTCCATTTATATATAGCAACTATCCAATGCCATTTAAAAGTCTTTATTCACAAGCAGCATTGGAAAAACCCACACTTGGCAGCACTCTAGGCAAAACATTTTCTTTGGACATTTGGAATGCCCTGGAAATGATCCACATTTAATTCAACTTTTTAATCTTCTAAGCAACATCTATGTTTGTATTTCACGTACTCTAAGATATACATTTTTCATATTTCAATATTTTTAAATCAAGATGCATTTTAAAAGGTGTTTGATTTAAGAAAGTATTTTATTAGTTCAATAGACAATTTTTTTAATTCTACTTTTTACTATTCAGAGAAAGAGAGAGGGAAAGGGGAGGGCACATGCCTTGGCAAAAAAAAAAAAAAAAAAAAAAAAAAAAAACAGCTCTCAAAACTCAGTTTTCTCCTTCCATCAAGTGGACTCTTGGGAGTGAACTCAAGTCACACAGATACCTTTCTCCACCTTCTGACTAGCTCAGTTGGAAGCATTTTTAAAGATACATGAAATAATAATGCATCTTAAAATCTATTACAGTTTAAATCCTATGAAATTCTGTACTTTATACTGACAAGGTTTAGCGGTATCATTCTAATGTGTTTTGCCAGCTAAGAAATGATTAGTATTCTGAGTTTGCTGAGTTTCTTAAGGCAGGAAGGAGAATTTTTTTAAGCTCTTTGTTACTTGGGGTTAAAAAAAATTAAGGAAAATGTTCTTGCTCCAAACACAGCAATGTAAGAGAAAATATATAAAGAGAAAGCTAAAAGAACAGGCTAAAAAGCAGTAATTTTCATGAACCAGAAAGAAAGCACAGATGAAAATCCTAAGTGATCTTCTGCCTTAAACCTTATGGATGCCAAATATAGTTCTCACCTTGATGAGAATGAGAGACAATTTACTCTGGAGCCAAATATGAGTGCTGTGTCTTGGTACACAGCTTCAGGTCACCCCAAATACTGTGTTGCAACATAGAAATGGTTTCATGAAATGTTCATAGTTACAGAACAAAAAGTCATAAGTTAAATTATTTTTCAAATACATTGGAAACATCAAGTAGACAGATTACAGCAAAGTGAGGGGGGAATCTCTGCTCTAAGTCTCTGATGTTTTCCGATGACATTCTCAGTTGGTAGTTGGGGTTGGTAGAACTAGTTGTCTGCTAATAGATCCCAAAAGGTTTTTATGTGATAGTCACAGAGGTCATAGAGCAAGGCAATAAATGGCTATAAAAGGGGAGGAGCAAAGATATTCCAAGATAATTTGGCTCTGGTTCTGCAACGTTCCAACTCCCCACAGTCACAAAGTTCTAATGAGTCAATCAGTCTTGTAGAATCTCTAACAGAAGTAAAATGTTTTTTTCTGGGAAACTATAATTCACAGTCTGTTGGGTCAGAGCCCAGAAGCACAGGATGGTGCCTGAGAATTTAGCACCATGAAACAAAAGTGCAGCAATAGTTTCTGGACTGGAAACATCCCTGTCCAGCAGCAGCATACACACACACACACACACACACACACACACACACGCACGCACGCACGCACGCACGCACGCACAGAGAGAGAAATTTGCCTAGTCTCTGTAATTTTATTTTAATAGACGTACTTTATATGAAATTAAAATTAAAGCTATAGCATTTTGTGATGTAGAGAAGTCATTTTTGCCCATTCCCTACTTTTCTTCTCTAAGAAATGTAAGGTTTCACATGTGAATGCAATGAATCTGTATCATTTTCACCCCCTTATTGCCCAGTCTTAATGCCCTCTTTTCTCACTATGAACCTTCTTCTTCCCCAGCAGCCTCCTCCTTGCTTTCAAATCCTTTTGTGTGCGTGGCTTTCTGGCTCTCATTTGGGTTGCCATTAATGGCATGCGTGTGTGCACTTGCAGGAGCAAGGGTGACATTATCAGTGGATATGCCATCGGGGAAACTCTCATTAGTGTGGAACCCCTTGAGATCTTTTCCCTTCCATGGTGAAATGTTTATAGGCCAAATCTTGTGCAGGCCTCATGGATGGTAGACACAGTTGCAGTAAGTTCATGGGTGCAGCAGCCCTGTCATGTCCAGAGGAAACTGTCTTAGTGAACTTGTCCTTACATTCTCATCATCTTCCATGACGTTCCCCGAGCCTTGGGTTGGGGAGTGATTTGGATGTTTTGTTTAGGACCAAACAACCTACAATCGCTTATTTTTAGCACCTTGATCAGTTGTATCAAACACCTTCCATTGCGAAAGGAAGCTTCTAGGTCAAGTGCCAAGAGTTCCACTAAATCTATCTGTGTAAAGATAAATGGGAAACCACTCTCATTAGTTTGCTGCATATTCTTCCAATATTATTTCTTGCAATGTTCTTTAAAAAAAAAGAATACTTTTTTATTTTAAATTTTTTTAAAAGACAAATGGTATATATCGTCATATACCTTGCTCTTTCCACATAACCACATGCATGGGGTTGCTTCCTATTGGAGCATAAAGATTTTAATCATTCCTTTTTCTGTCTTTGTGTGCTTTACCATACATATGGTAGGACTCTGTCAACTCGCCCTTTCTCACTAAATCGAGGCTCTTGACAATTGTACCCTATTCCAATATGGAAGGGAGCACCTTGTCCCTGTGTCATTCATTCCACACACCCACAAGCCTTTGTTAAAAAAAAAAAAAAAAAAAAAAAAAAAGTGAAATCTCCCCATAGCCAATGCCTGAGGCTTCAGCTTTGTAAGAAGTTGAGAATTTAGCCAAGTCAGAAGATAAAGACAGAAATTTACAACCAGGAAATATGAGAAACTGCGTCCAGAGCTGCTGGAATCTCACAGGAATAACCACCATCCCAAGATCTGGCTGCAGATTAAGAGATGGAAAGAAGATAACTACAAAACTAGTAAAGGGCAAGTGAACGATGGGATGGAGAGAGGGACAAAACAAACATATCTAGTATAAATCTATATTTCAAGAACTATATTGTATATATTACTATATTAAATATATTTAATTTGGTTATATTTAAATGCTGTTCAAGTTTTAAAATTGATTCTGCACCTCCAATTTACACTAGGATCAATTCTCAATGTTTCAAAGATTTAAAAGCAAATAATACAAAGATGGCCAGCAAGATGACTCAGTGCATAAGGTGCCTGCTTGCATACTTGGCAGCTTGAGTTCAATCCCCAGAGTCCACAGGGTGGAAGGAGAGAACTGATTTCTTAAAGTTGTCTCTAGCCTCCACATGCCCACAAGCAGACCATGGCACCTGTGTGCCTCTCTCTCTCTCTCTCTCTCTCTCTCTCTCTCTTTCTCTCTCTCAAAAAAATTAAAGTGTTAGAAAAATATCTCAACTATTCCCTGGATAAGAAAGCTAATTCTGAAATACTGCCAGAAAAAAAAACTAAGGTAAAAGTTAGCAAAAATAGATAATAATAATAAAAAGCTAAACTACCTGTAGCAATTATAAATATGACTAATATTTTACTTGAAAAAATTAAAAATCTCTCCATGACAAGAGGAGAGTGGCAAGAACACAAGCATAGGAGGCTAAAGTTTTGGTTTTGATTTTTTTTTTTTTTTTTGTACTAGAGACCGAACTCAGGGTCTTATACACAAATACTCTACCACTGAGTTGTATATCCAGTCTTACTATAGAAGGTTCTTAACCCAAAAGTTCTGTCTACTATTACTTACCCAGAAATGGAAACTAAGTTTGTTTTCCTTCCAATATCATCCGATGAAAGCAAGTTAGTGGATGGATATTGAGCCCAAACTGTGTATACCATTGTCTTAGTTACTTATTTTTCTGTTGCTTTAATGAACATATGTTTTAGGAGAACAGGGTTTTTATTCATGTGCAGGATTCCCTCATTTATAATTCATTATGATGGCAGGAGAGTTATACCAACAGTAGGAGCTTAGGAAGAGCTGAAAAAGAGACAACACTTTTTAGCTTTCCAGTATTCCAAATTGCAACCAAATTTCTCTCTATCTTATCCATCTTCCCCAGGAATGATCTTACCCATCATGGCTACATCTTCCCTTATCATTTAGGTAATCTACACTCTTGCTCAGAGGTTTTTTTTTAATTTAATGTTGCAAATACGAATATAGTGAATTCCTAATATTTTCAGTTTTCACCATTCAATCCCAAGTCCCATCCCTCCTCCTTTTGCCCTTACAATCCTTCATCTCCCTCCTATTTTCAAATCTTTTCACTTGTGCAACCCACTGTGTTTCATTTAATTAGTCTTTGATGTCATATGTTTGACACTTTATTCTTCAGCTTTCATAGGAGATGTTGAGACAGATCCCATGTAACTCTTGTACACATATCTACCATGAATCCTTGTATATCACAATTCTGTCATATCCAAGAGATAATGTCTGGTCCACTACTGTCTCACTTCAAGCGCTTACAATCTTATTGCCCGCCCACCCCTTCTACAATGCTCCCTAAGTCGTGGGGTGGGAGTGGATGTAATATGTATGTCTTGTTTAAGGACAATCAGTCACAGTCATTTTCTGTATTTTGGGGAATTGTACTTTTCAACAATATACTTCTTCTGTAGAAGTATACAAAGAAGTTTAGTGTACTGTCTTCCTAGTTAAAGATTCAGTCGGTTCTTGCTCTAGGACCTATGCCTTTCCTTTCATAGGTTCTTGTTCTAGTTTACAGTAACAGGAATGTGTTCCATTCTGACAAGTGGGTCCGAAATCTGATTAGAAAGGTGTTGATTTCTCATAGGTGTTACTTAACTGAGACCCCATCACAAGTATGCCTGAAAGCTCAGTTCTCGATTGCCAGGTTGACATTTAAAATGAACCATCCAACCATTAATGTTTAGCAGTGTCTGTATCTAGCAGGATGAGATAAATCAGCAGAAGTATGTTTGCTTAGAGATCTAAGGAATCTTCTGGGAGCAAAGCCTATCCTAAATGATGTTAATATTGCCAGCTTGACCATGCTTCCAAGTTTCATCTTGATCTTTGAAGAGAATGGTTGGCCAAGATTTGAGCATCATGGTCTTCTTTAGTTTAACATCTGGTTAAGAGTCCCACAATGTCTCATTTTCAGTCTTTCAGAGAGATTCCTCTACTAGCAGGGATAGTATTCACAGTATTTATCCCCCTTTATAGCTTGAACATTGACTAGATGGAGCAGGCATTTTATGTTCCAGGGCATGCCAGCTGTATCCTATGCCATGGTGGACCTACTCATTCCGGTCCTGGCTGTAAAGACCATTTCATGAGATTTTCTGTGGGATATGGGAACTTTGATTCTTCTATGACTGAGCATAATGTGGAGCGAGGGCTCTCCCATTCTGACAAACTGAACTGCAGTGCTTTGGGAGAGGGTCAAGAGCAACACTAGGTGGGGAGGGGGCCTTGAGTAGATGAAGGGGTATGAAAAGCAGATGCCATGGCAGGCAGGGAGATGACTTGAGGTAAAGCTTTTTTCTTGAAAACAAAAGGACCTGAGTTCAGATCCTCAGATCTGTGAAAATGCAGGGTAAGCATGGCAGCAGCCTGCACATCTGACTCTGGAAGGTGGAGTCTGGGACGCTCCAAAGCAAAGAAATAAAGAGGTAGAACAAGCAATTCAGGATGATTCCTGGAATCATCTGTAGGCCTCCACAGGCACACACACTCAAGTACCCTCATGTACACACACATACATCCACCCACATGTGAGAGAGAGAGAATGTCAAGGACAATCAATGAAACTTGAGGAAGAAACAGTTGTGGGAACAGTTATCTGTGAGTTGTGCATTATTAAATTATTTAGACTTGAGGTCGTTCTCATGGTGCCTCTCACAGACTGTTAAGTAAAAGTGGTGAGCTCTCTCCAATCAGCATCCACTAGAGCACAAGCAGCGATAGGAAGAATACTAGTTGAGCTATTCATTGAGCTTTTATTCTCTTACTTCATTTTGGTTCTACAGATTTCATGTCTAGAGAGAAAAACAAAACTACAGGCCCCTTCCCCAAGGTAGTTTTAGTCTGTTGAGCATTCCAGTATGGGTTGAGTATGTGCATCACTGCAGATTGGGGGAGCAGAGAGCAGGTGCATCTCACTTCTAAATCAGACACCGATTGAGGGAAAGAAATAGTGTGGGAGGAAGAGAAACCATGGAAAATTGTTGGCATTCTGATTGGGTGGCTTAGAGTCCTTTGCAAAGACATGGGGTATAGTGACTTATGTCTGAAATCCCAGCACTTGAGACATGGAGGGAGGAGGATCAGCAGTTCAAGACCAGCCTCAGCTACATTGTAAATCTGAGGCTAGCCTGAGCTATATAAGACCCTGTCTCAAGAAACCAAAACCCAAAAAAAGAAAATGCCAAGGTGTGTAAGAGAGGAACCCTGGCAGTCAGACTCGTGTATGTGATCCCAACTACTTGGAGCCAGGCAGGAGGATCATGAGTCGAGGTAGGCACTAGCAGACTCATATCTTTAAAAAATAACAGCAAAAGCAAGGGGCTACTGTTCCCAAATATGTGCATGTGGAGTTGTGGAAATGTACTTCTTCTCAATTGAATCTTATGCCATCTTTGCTCAGGAAGGATCAATTCCAGTGCATGATGGTAAGGAATTTGAGTCTCAGAGAAATTTAGTAACTTACCCAAAATCATTTAGGTACTAAAATTTGAACACAGGACCACTCGCATCAAGCCTTTCTCACAAAGGTAAGCTGCCCCAACTCAGAAGAGAGAAAAACTAGTATTTCGCATTGCCAGATAGTTCTGATTGCTATTTACTTTCTCATCTATTTCATATTATGGTAATGTTTTCCTGGAATTGGATGATATAATACTAGAAATTGAAGATGTTTATTCGCTATAGAGATTACATATGCAGGCTTCCTGTCATAATCAAGAGAAGCTGCTCACATCATTTATGCTTTCCAGTCTTCTCTGTATACGATAATGCTTATTTTAGGAATCTGGTTTTACTAAGCCTGCTTGCTGAAAATAGGCAAGGGGGGTGGGTTTTTTTCTGATATTTATTGAGTCTAGAGTCTACCTTAAATTAGTTTGCTGGGAAGTATTGCATGTGATGAATGATATAGTACTTAAATGATGCTGTGGATGTTTTCCTTTGTAATAAAGCAAATTACTCTAACAAAACTATTTTGTTTCAATTTCTTCATACAAAATTCATGTTTGAAATCCATCTGGGCCCTAAAACTTTAAATTTCCATAACAAGTTTTATGCATTATTAAATTTTATGCACCACCACATTATGCTCTTGAATTGATTGTACAATCTAATTAATTCAGAATATTAACTACTATTTCCATAAAATGAATAGGGTAATGTTGATGGGGGCAAGAAGGAGGACTAAGATCATCCTTTCCCTTCACCCAAGCATCCCAATTACATGCAAACTAAAAAATGGCTTCTCTGGAAAACCCCTCTCCAGTAATTCCAGTTTGGAGAGACACAGCCAAGATCAAAAGTTAATTGAAAATACTTTCAAATAGACAACTCCTAAAGATTGGCTTGTACCTCATTCTCGGGCTTTCTGTCAAGGTAGAACTCCAGGGTGGAGAGATGGCTTATGGGTTAAAACTCTCCCTCCCAAGCAGAAGGTCCTCAGTTTGGATCCCAGGTCCCACATAAAAAACATTAGGCGGAAATGGCTGCAGCTGCAGTTTCCAGTCCTGGTAGGTGGAGCCTGGAAAAATCCCAGAGTAAAGCAAGAAGGAGGTAGAAGCAATCCAGGATGATTCCAGATGATTCCAGAAGTCATCCTTGGCCCTCCACAGGAACATATGCGCCCTCTAGTACACATATGCGCCCGCACACACACACACACACACACACACACACACACACTAAATGAATGAGTACGGTTAAAAAAAAAAAGTTAGAAGCCCGATATTTTTGGTATTGCTTCTGATAGCCTGACTGTTAATGAGCTGTGTGATTCCTAAATCCAGAGTCAATAAAATATCCAAGTAAAAGTATGATAAAGGTAAAGTAGATTCCTAGAGACCATCTTCCTGAAAGCAAGAGTGTCTAAGGGAGAAAATTGCCAAGACTTCCAGGCGTCAGAAGCCATGGCAGTCTGGTGCTATTTTACCTTACAGAAAACAGCCCTGGGAACGTCACAGAGTCTTGGTTCTTAGCATCTCATGTTACAAGTTGGAGACACTCAGCAACAATTAGGGGCTCATCCTCTCCAGCTCTGGCGGAGAAGGTAGTATGCAGCATAATTTGGGAGACTATCAAAAAGATCAAAACATTTCAAATCTTAAAAGACAATATATATTAGTTGGGAAATTGAAGTGGAAAGTTGCATTTTACATAATAATGTAAAGCAAATAACCCTATTAGATACCATTATTGGGTCCTGTTTTTTAAATTAAGCTGTATAAACCATGTTAATATCAAATATCCCAGCTGTCTCGAGATCACTGGAGTCTCTGGATACAGCAGAAGTTAAACTTTGTTCAATAACACGAGTTTCTTCTCACAGCTCCTATCCATCCATGTTACTGCAGGTCATAAGCATACTGCCTTCCCCGTTCTAGATTGTTCCACTCTGTACAGTCACCCGCTGCTCCCGCCAGACAAGAGAAAGGGTCTCCTGGGGTAGTCAAGCCACAAACCTTGTGGTAGACACAACAGCCTCACGTCCCTTTGACATCTTACCTTGCCATCCAGGTGGCTGAAATGAGAAGTATCTCCCCATCACTGTACCAGAATCTGTCTCCTGGACCAGAATGTCACCAAGTCTGTGCCTCCAGGCCTTCTAAGTTCTTCCGAGAACTGCCCCTTCAGCTCAGCTACGGAGCAGGTGTCATTCTTAATGGTCTTTTCTAGGTTCCACCTCCAATCCCTTAAATCCCTTTTCCCAGCTACATAAAGAAGGAAGGACACAAATAGATCCCGGAGCTGTTGGATTCAGGTGGTACACTCAATTAAAATATGGGCACAAATTCAGTAAGAGCACCAGGCCCCATAATGTGTGCATTAATAAAAGAATTTCAAAGAAGTTCCTAAATCCTTTAGAAAAAAAAATTCTCAGCTTTACATAAAGCAGTGATTTAAAAAAAAAAAATACCAGTGGTTTAAAAATTACAGTTTTGCATTCTTCTCTAGAAGAGCATTTCATGAACCCTACCCTATCCTCTCTTCAGTTCCTGTTTTATCTCTACCTGACAGGTTGAGGGTTAATAGACCATATGGAACACAGGAAGAGAAGTGGCTTGGACCATGGTCACTGCTGTGGAAAAAGTCCTGCTGTGCTCTATCTAGAAAACTCTACATATCAAGTTCTTTTGTTCCAGGACTTGGTGAAAGCAACCAAATTGATTAAGAGTAATGCAACTCTAGCTTTCTGTCCCCCGACCCTGGACAGGGTGTACTCCCTGCTCCTCAGGAGGTGACCTTCGATACCAATCGGGATGCAGCCAAAGGCGGTGCAGGAAAAGCAAAACTGAAATCAACAACAAACCATAATGCTATGGGGGACGACTGGGGAGGGGTGGCAGGAGGGAGAGGATGGGGGTACTTATTGAGCTTGTATGATTAGGAAAAAATTAAATGTGGGAGAAATTTTTTTTTTTAATTTCCCCTTAAAAAGTAAAAAAAAAAAAAAAAAAAAAATTCTGGATGAAAAAAAAAAAAGACTAATGTGACTAATCATAGCATAGACTCCAAATTGTTTTCCAAACACCTTATCTCATAATTATGTATACTAGCAAAACAATGTTCAACGATTGCTATAAAATGATTGTATTAACACTTTGGAAACTCTTCATCATGTGATTAAAAGAAAATCTTTATCTTGACCTTGTCTGGATCATTGCAGAGCCCCAGACCTGTTTTGGATCACCTGGAGAACATGTAGGGGTTTCTTATTGTGCTATTAACTTGCATCTCCCTGATAAATTACAAGGATGTGTAATTTTCAGACTGCTTGTTAGCTATTTTATGACATGATTTTTCAAGGCTTTGGTCAAAGTATTGTATACAGACCCTGTGTTGCTAGATTGTAAAGTACCTCCTCTCTTCCTGTGGTTTGCCTTTTTGCTCACTGAGATGCAGTTTTAGTTTTAGCTCAGTAGTAAAGTGCTTGCCTAGTATGCCTAAGATCTTGAGTTTAATCCTGTCATTGTTTGAATGTGAATTGTCCTCTTCAGGCTCATGTGTTTCAATCCTCAGCTGATGTTAATGTTTGGGAAGGTGATGTCACCTTTAGGAGGTAAAGATTTACTGGAGGAAGTATGCAGTTTTTGTCTTTTGTTCTATTTATATTGTGTGTCTCATTTATTGATTTGCATATATTAAACCATGTTGGCATTCAGGGATAAATCCCACTTAGTCATGGTGAATGACTCTTTTAATGGGCTGTTGAATTTGCTTTGCTAGTATTGTTGAGGACTTTTAAATCTATTTTCATTAGGGACATTGGCCTATAATTTCTTTTTTTTTTTTTCTCTTTGACTTTCTTTTTCTTGCTTTTTTTTTTTTTTTTTTTTTTTTTTTAAAACAGTATCTCTGTCTGGCTTGGGAATAATGATGGTCTCTTAAGATGAGTTTGAAAGTATTCCATCCTCTTTGATTCTCTGGAAGAATTTTAGAAAGATTAGTGTTAGTTCTTTTAAAATTGGGTAGAATTCTGTCACGAAGCCATCTGGCCTGGAACTTTTCTTTGATGGGATTTTTAAAATTGTTAATTCACTCTCCTTACTCATAATTGGTTTGATCAGATTTTCTATTTCTTTTTGATCCAGCCAAGTTTGGATATATTTTCCTGGGACGTTATTAATTTCTCTTACGATAACCAATTTTTGGCATAATAGTCCCTTAAAATCCTGTGTGTGTGTGTGTGTGTGTGTGTGTGTGTGTGTGTGAGATCAGTTGCAATATCTCATCTTTTGTGATTTCTTGAGTTATCTCTCTCTCTTTCTGCCTTTCTCCCCTATTAACTTGGGATTCCAGTAGTCCATAGCAACTGGAGTCTGAGGTAGTTACCTGTTACCTCTCAGTTAACCAGAGTGCAGAGAACAATATTCTCTCTCTTTTTTTTATTTATATATTTATTTATTTATTTAGTGTGTATCAGAGAGCACTGTGTGTCCCTTTGGAGGACCAAGGGTGACCTTAGAAATTATCTTGGATTGCTTCTACCTCCTTTTGCTTCACTCTGGGATTTCCCAGGCTCCTCTTACCAGGGCCGGAAGTGCAGGCCGCAGCTGTTTCCGCCTGGTGTTTTTCCGTGGATCTGGGATCCGAACTCAGGACCTTCTGCTTGTGAGGCAGAGTCTTAACCCCTGAGCTATTTCTCCAGCCCTCTCTCTCTTTTTTTAAATCTTAGTCAGCCTGATGGTTTGTCCATTTTGCTATCCTTTAATCCCATTGATCTTTTCTAGTGTCTTTTGAGTCTCTCACTTATTTATACTTCCATCTTCATTATTTTGTCATGTATACTGATTTTTGTCTTAGTTTGTTCTTTTTCTAGTTCCTTAGAGTATGACATGACATTGTTCATTTGATCAGTAGTTCCTCCTTCACCTTCTTTTCCTCCTTATTTTTTTCTGAAAAATACCCTTGCTTTTTTTTCCGGGAAGGGGGAAAGGCATGGAAATAAGAACTGAACTGGAAAATAGGAAAAACAAGCAAATTTGAAAAACATAGCTCATAGGAATCATTTTAAGAATTCAGCCAATGGAGAGGTGGCTCAAAGGTTAAGCCTCCGCCTTGCAGGCGGAAGGTCCTGAGTTCGGATCCCAGATCCCACGTATAGACGCCAGGCGGAAGCGGGGGCGGCCTGCGCTTCTGGCCCTGGTAGGGCGGAGCCTGTGAATCCCGGGGCAGAGGAAGTGGAGGCGTCCGTGGTGGTTCGCGAGTTCGTCCGTGGTTCTACACACACACACACGCACATGTGCACAGTTGAATAAATAATAATTTTAAAAAAATTTAAAAAAAAAAAGAATTCAGCCAAAAGTCTTAGAGATACTTGTAAATAGAAAGTGGTAGATTACATAATTCCGAGGAGAAATCTACACTGTCATCTGTATTAGTGATGCTTCCTGAGTTATGTGAAACTGTACCTCTGGTAGAAATTTTAAACATATTTTATTTATAATTGTTTCTGCTGCTTTTAAAATAAAATTGTGTGGGGTGTGTGTGTGTGTGTGTACGTGTGTGTGTGTGTGTGTGTGTGTGTGTGTGCATGTGTGTGTGTGTGTGTGTGTGTGTGTCTTACTGGCTTGGAACTCACTGAATATATTAGACTGTTTGGCCAGCAAGTCTAAGACATCCACTTGATTCCACCTTCTCAGTGTTGGGATTATAAATCTCTCTCTCTCTCTCTCTCTCTCTCTCTCTCTCTCCTTCATGCTTGCATGAAAAGCAGTTTACTGACTGAGCTATCCTTCTAGACCATCAAATCATTCTTATTGTTGCATGCTCAACCTTCAACAGTAGTCTGTGTCAACCAACTGAGGTAAATTTCACCTATTCTTTCATTTCAGATGTCAGGGACAGTAGCTCGAGAGAACCATCTGTTTATCAGCCTACAGTGACATTTTGTTCCAATCATTGACACCCAAGCTAAGAACATGAATTTAGAAGATTCATCCTGTTCTTGTGTGGTCCCATATGCTTGGATAGGACATCATGGTATCAGAGATGTATAGCAAAGGAAAGTTGCTCACTTCATAGCCTGTCAGGAAGCAGCTTTTCCTTCTTTTATGATGTGTATTTATTGCTACAACTTCTTTAGAACTTTGAACTACTTTTTAAATATGTTGTGTTTCCATTTTCATTTGTCTCAATATATTTTCAAATTTTCTCTTTTTTCCTCCCATATAGGGACCGAACCCTAGATGTTTCAGACAAATACTTTATCACCTGAACTATATCCCCAGTCTTTAGAATTTCTTTTCTATTTCTTCTATGATCTGTTGGTTGTTCAGAGACATTTTGCTTGATCATAATGTCTTTTTTTTAACATTTTTATTATTATTTCCGCTCATACAAACTTAATAGGTAGACCAGTTCCCTTCCCCCCTCCCCCCCAGCCCCCTGTTGCCCCTCCCTCCCTCCCCATCTCCCAGTGCCTCCCCCCCAATTCCCAGAGAGTCCTTTATTGTGCATGCCTGACTCTCCTCTGGACCCTCCTCTCCGATAACGTACAAGGACCCAGTGGCCTTGTTCCCCTTAAGCATAGGAACACTACTGTGGCTGTCAATCCCTTGCCTCCAGGATCTTGGTGCCTTTAGCAGATGCTAGACTTTGTGAGGTCAATAGTGTGTTGGACATTGCGCAGGGCATTCAAAGTCCTATTATGGTTGCTTCAGCCCTAACTAGTGTGGAGACTCTTCAAATCATTGCTCCCCCCATCTTTTGCTCTTACAATCTTACCGTCCCCTCTTCCGCAAATGTCCCTGAGCTTCAGGATGGGGGGAGATTAGGCTGGCCTAGTTCTATGTGGATGATATAGAGTCTCTGAAGTTCTGGATTGTGGTTTGTTGATTTTCTTTTGCAGTTTTGCTGCTCCTGCAATGCCCTTCACTCCATCCTGATGGGCACTGTATGTCACCCCCTGGTCAGAGACAAAAAACTGTTAAACTGGAGTCTTGTTATAATAGCACATTCAAGGGTAAATGTAATACAAGCAGGAAACCTCGGTGAGGGAGGGATCAGTCACCCATTTGCAAAATGATCACTTTTCATCTGCCAGACTATATGCCCTCCCCTTCTGGTGAGATCATACCCCCTCAGTTGTACATGATCAGGAACGAACATCCGTGAACTTAACCAAGTGTCACATTACTTACTTGCATTCCTTGAAGGCCGATTTTCTCTGCTGTAACATGGTCCCCTCTCTCCTTGTGTCTGGTGTGGCCCTCCAACCCCATCCCTCCTGTTCACAATCCTTGCAATTACCGTATTACATAGGTTTACCCTTGAGTGTCTCAATGTGGGCTGGGTGAGTTTGGTACTAGGAGCCACCTATTAGGGAGTACATACGGCGCTTAACTTTCTGGGTTTGGGGATCGTAATGTCTTTATGACTGTTCCAGAATTCATACTGGAATTCATTTCAAGTTCCTTCCAATTATAGTCAGAAAATATATTTGACATGATTTTAGTCTTCTTAAATTAGTTAAGCCTTTTTTCCTTGAGTATGTTCTCTGTGTCCTTAAGAATAACATGGATTTTGCTACCTTTGGATAGAATGTTCTGTGTGTCCGATTGGCCCATTTGGTCTAGAGCATTGTTCTAATCAACCATTTCTCTCAGATGATTTTTCTATCTGAATGAGCTATACATTATTAACAGTGGATTATTGATATCACAAATCACTATCTTATTCAGTTCTTTATACATTTAGGTGTTCTAAGGGTGTATCTACATTTAAAATTGTAATATCTTGATAAACTGACTCCTTCATCACAATGTAATGATTTGTCTTTCTTTTATTTGAAGTTCATTTTCTCTGTTTTAAATATACCATTTGCCTTAAATGTCTTTTTCCAACCTATCACTTTCCATTTTGTCCTTAAGGCTAAAATGAGTCTCTGGTAGGTACCATGTCTTGAAGTCCTGCTTTTTTCCAAGATATTTTGATTTTTTTTTTTTTTTGGTGAATGATTTAATCCATTTATATTTAAATAATTATTAATGAATAAGGACTTTGTATTGCTATATTTCTGAATGTGTGTGTTTTTAGACTGCACCTAGCACCAAGTGCTCTAGGTAACTATTGAGCCAACATCCTTAGCATTATTGCCATTTTCTTAATATCTTTCACTGGTTTTGGTAGAATTTTGTGCTTTCTTCTCAGCTCAGTGCGTTTCTCTGTGATTTGTCATAGTTTGTGATGAGATGCTTTAATTCTGTCTTTGTGTATTTACCAGAAGGCTGTTTTTCCCGTTGTGGTTACCACGAGGCTTGCACAGATCATCAGTCGTGATAATCTAATTTAGTAATTTGCCTCCAGGTTCAGAGAGTCTACACTTTTACTCCCTTAAGATGCTATTGATGTCACACACTTCATATTGGTTTTTAGTATGTACGTATCAAGTGATAATTTACAGCAACAATTATTTTAGTATATTTGTCTTTTAACATTTATACTATAGCAGAGTTGATTTATGTATCACTGATACAGTATTAGAGTTTTGGGAATTCATCTATGTATTTATCATATATTTTCATATAGTTTCTTATTGTGCTTCTATTTCTATTAAAGAACTCTCTTTAGTTTTTCTTATAAAATAATGCATTCTCTCAACTAGTGTCTATCGTTGGCATGACTTAGTCTTTTCTTCCTTTTTTAATGATATGTTTACTAGGTGTAGTATTCTTGGTTTTTAATTTTTTTCTTTCAGTACATTGAATGTGTTGCCCCATCTCCTCTTGGCTTGCAGAGTTTCAATGGAGAAGTCAATGGGTTACCTTTATGTGATGAGTTTTGCGCTTTACATTCTCAAGATTCTCTCTGCCTTCTCCATTTCTCAATTTAATTATAATGTGTCTTAGAGCTTTCTTCCTCCTTGTCTTTCTCTTCTCCTGAGTATGTCCTTCATATTTATACATTTGGTGATATCCTATATGTAAATTCCTTATATTCTCATCATTCTTTTTCAGTTTATTTATTTTTGTTCTTCTGATTGTTCATTTTATGTGAGTTCACTCATTGGCTGTTCAGATTGAGTCTACTATGGAAATTCTCTAATGAAATTTCAATTCTACCACTATATTTTTCAATGTCAGGATTGCTACTTAATTATTTTCATTAGTACTTCCTTATTAAACTCATTTTGTTCATTCACTATTTTCTTAATTTCATTTAATTGCCTGTTTCCTTTTTTGCATCTTATCAAACTCCTTTAAAAATTAATAATTTGAATTCTTTTTAGTAAATTTGTCTATTACCATTTCTTTGGGGAGTAAATTATCAGAGCTTTTACTTTCTCTCAGTGGTTTCATGTTTGTCTACTTCCTCGTTATTTCAGTAGCCCTGCATTGATGCCTGTGCACTTACAGAAACAGCCCTTCTTTCATTCTTAGGACTATTTTCAGAAAGTTAAAGGTTTGTTTCTGTTAGGTTTCTGGAGCTTAAGGAATTGCCTCTGGAGTCAAAATTGAGAGGTGCCCGATCTAGGTCATGTGGCTGATTCTGAGTCTATAATAGAGATCATAGTCACAGGTCTATTCCCAAGACTGCACAGTGTGTGTGCACTCTCTAGTTCTGCTGGGTTGTCTTTAGAACCTTGATTAGTGGGACTAGGTCTGGGAGGGTCCTCCATGGTGCACAGACAGTAACCTTGTTACCAGGTGTATTGGTGGCTCTGGCTTCCTCCTGTTCTCTGGAAGTGTCCCTGTTGGATTACTGCATGAGTTCCTAGGTTGGCCATACTCCCAGTGATCATGGTAGAAATGAATGGCACTGACACCATGTCTAGAACCGAGATGCAGGAAAATTATTTGGCTGATAATTCCTTACCACGTAACTCTATCTGGGGGAAAGATCAAAATTCAAATTTTGAAGCATGACTTCTACTGAATGTCTTTCACTATTATATCATCATATAGTTGAAAACTGTAAGTTGAGCTATTACTATAAATTAGGAACTATCTAGAAAGATGACACATTTGGCCTAGAGAAAACAGACAAATGAGCAATGGTAATGGTGCAGAAGAAAACTACTCAAGTTATAGCTTCAAAAGAAACTCTAATCTTTAGGGGTGGAAATAGAAGTGTCAGTCAGGCATTGGCTGTCTTCCTATTGAAGTACTCAGAATGCAGTCATCAATCTCTCTGGAAAGTGTCACATGTATTTTTCCAGAGGAATTTTGCAGAAATCTCATCTACATGATCATGCATTGTATGTGTGTAACACACAGATATTAGCACAAATTAGAAGTATATTATTCTGAGTCATATCACTTTTGCTGATTAATGTAGTCTACATAGAATTAGAAGTTTTTGAGTTATATTGATTCCTTGAAATTTCCTAATAGTTTTAAATAAAAAGGGATCATCTCTCACATGACAAAGAGAGCAGTTCTCACATATGGAGGACTGGACTCCTCATATTTATTTTTCGAAAGAAGATGATGGTTATGTAAGTACAGTCACTCAATCCCTTTCACTAAGAACATATTGTTTCTGACTGAACATACTTTCTGACTCTTAAAGTTTATCCAACTTTTGATAAAATAGAAAGCAAATCAAAAGTCCTGGAATGCTTGTCACAAACTAAGTTTTTAGTCTTGGGAGCTAGTATTTGTACAGCACAGTTTATGAATCAGAGTTTTTATTCGATTAATTTAAAATTTCCAGCAACCTTAGGAGGAGATTGGTTATACATCCCACTTCATAGACAAGAGTTCAGAAGGCTGAGTGATGGCTTGTATTCATATGTTAAAAGCCAAGATTCATATTCAAATCTCTGTGTTTCCAAGGTCTTTACTCTGTATTTTGAAGCCGCTTTCGCAATATATGCTTACTTTAAAAATGCCAAGAGTCATCTCCATTCACATGTACTGTTGCAGTAACCACTGCAAGTAGTATTGGCAAGATACGAATCAACATCAGCATCTCATCTAGTCTGAATAGAATTTGCACAAATTTTCTGTAATAATGCAACTAATTAAAGTAATAATAGTAGCAACAATAACACCTTTAAATGAATATAGGACATTTTGTAATGTATTTTCACACAGTCTTTTCGTATTTAGATCTGGAGTCATACACAAGACTTCAACTTCAGTGTCAGCTCTAATGACTCTTTGGAATTCTGTGCCGAGAGGGTTCAGTAAGAATCAGGGTTACAAATAAATAAACCGAGGCTGTGAATAATTAAGTAACTCATCTCTAGTCACATAAATGGCCACACTGAGACCAAAAGTTTTCAAGTTTTCTTCAATCTCTTGTCATTGCTATTAAACCATATTATATAGGGAGACATTAATACTCTGAAATTAGTATTCAAAGAGATACAAGTATTATTAGTATTCAAAATACAAATAAAATTTGCTACAATTTATGAGCAGTCATCTGAGAAGGGCTTCTCCAGTCATTCAAATGTTGAGGAATATAGAGATTACAGATGCTTAAAGATGTGCTGATCTGTTGTGTTATGTTACTTAGATTTCTAGAAAGTCTAATTTCAAAACCCTATTTGAAAGACCAAAAACATTTTGGATAGTACCAGTGTGATATCTAACATGACATGAGAAATCACATCAAGCCTTCAAGATGACTTTAATTAATACAAACTTCCCAGTTGATGATAGGAATACATTCAGCTTCTGGAAGAATCTTACTAGTTACAGTTTGCATACTAATTAGTATTCAAATGCAAGAGAATATTAGTAGTTAAACATATGCAAGGAATAACAAAAAGATGATTTTGAGAATGATGGCAAAATCCACCTGTTTGTTTTATTTTCTTCTGAACAGAAGTGGAATAGGCTGCAAAAGCATTCACTGAAATAAGACATATCAAGAATCACCATACATATGAGATCTGTAAGTTGAATATAAATCACCATGGCAACAGGTGACCACCAGTGTAATAGTGGCATGAGTATCAAGGAGACAAACAACAGCTTTCTGATTGGATTCAAGACCCGCTTGTCAGAATGGTACACATCCCTGTTACTGTAAACTAGAACAAGAACCTAAAAAAGGGAAGGAAAAAGATCAATAAGGAAGAGAGCCAATAAACTATAGGTAGGAAGACAGTACATCAAACTGCTCTGTAGGTAGCTGTTATTATACCCATAGAATGGGAACTTACAGTGGAAAACTTTGAGTCTAAAAACTGAATGAGTGAGGGGAAAATGCACATATTAATAGGATGGCCTGAAGAGAGGTAACTTGATATGCATGAAGACCTGAGCACCCAAAGGAGTAGAGAAGCCAGAGTGAACCCTGGGGTCCATAAAAGCATACAGGCAAAAGGATAGGAGGGAGTAGGAGGGAATGGTGAAAGAAAAGAAGATGGAGGGGAGGGGGAAGGGAGGAAACCTGGGGTGAATACTCAATATGTTTGTAAAAGTATAAAAATTAAAAAATAATAATAAAAAAGAATCGCCATGCAGTAGAGAAACTTACTATCCAGTGTAAGTCAGAGGTTTGGACACTGCAGCCAACCCTCTCCCCAGTCAACAGCATCATCTTTGAATGCAAAGAGCAAGAAGGCACATATTATATAGTCAGCCATGACCATCAAAGGCCAAACAACCTGCCTGACTCTACAGTGCTCAGCACTCAGGGCAGTTGAGTGGCAGGGTTCCCCACCCACTGCTTAGTCCGGGCACCTCTGAGAGAGAAGACAGGGATTTCTTGCAGCTTTACATACTGCCTTTGTTGGTTGTTTCCAAGGTGACCAAGTGTGCTATCCTTTGCTGTAAATAAAGACAGGAGCAAAGGAAGCCAACCTTTTCCTCCTCCTCTGTCAGCTTCCGTCCAGTTCAGTGCCACGCCTCTTGGGAGGGCGTAGGTGACAACTCTGTTTCCCAGACTTCTTTTCTTAGTTTTAAGAGGTGTTTTTTTGAAAGTTTGTGTGTGTGTGTGTATGTGTGTGTGTGTGTGTGTGTGTGTGTATGTGTGTATGTGTGTGTGTGCGCGTGCATGCACGTGCGCATGTATGCGTGTATGTTTCATGTGCGTGTAGAACTTAATGTCGGTCATGGTATTTTGTAACTACTGTTCAAGGCCCTTCTCTTCTCACTCCCAATGAACCCCAAAACAGGAGAGAATTACTTTCAAATACACTTGGAGCTTATATTCTAAGTTCTTGGTCACCGAGCATCCATCCCTTAAGGTAGGATTCTCTCTTCCCTACACAGAGTTGACATGTGACAAGTTTTAACCAAATGTATTGTCTCCCTCTGTCCACTGCCATGAGAATGCTGTATCCTTGTTGTGGGTCTCCTGGGTCTTAAAACATAGAAGGCACATGGCACATAGTCACAGAAGACTGTAGATGACATGCAATAAAGATGAGAAATAAAACTTTTTGAGGTAAGCCGCTAATATTTGGAAAATGTTTGTTACTGTAATAGAACCTAGTAAATGCTGACAAATTAAATCCTCTTAGGAGGCAGTGAGTTGGCTCCGTCAATAAAGTGCTCACCACGAGATCCCTGGCACCCATACAAAGGCAGGGGCAGAGGCATGAATCTTTAACCACGAAGCTGGGGGGGATGGGGGCCAGTTACATATCTGGAACTCATTGGCCAGCTAACCTACCTGAATCACTGACTTCCAAGATCAGTGAGAGACCCTGCCTCAAAAATAAGATGGAGTAGGCTGGCAAGATAACACAGTGGATAAAGTGATCCCTAAGACCCTGTATCTGAAGGAAAGAACTAACTCCCATGATACACCCATGCACACACACAGACTTTTCAATTTTAAAAAAAATGTTTACTTATTTTGTGTGTGTGTGTGTGTGTGTGTGTGTGTGTGTGTGTACATGTGTATGTGAGTGCAAATGTACATCTGTAGAGATCAGAGGACAACTTTCTGGAGCCAGGTCTGCTCCCACCATATGGGCTCTGGAGATTAAACTCAGGTCATCTGGCTTACTGGGCAATGCCTCCTATCTGCTGAGCCATCTCACAGGCCTCCAATTTTTAAGATACTATCAAAAGTCCACCCTTGTGATGTGAATTCCACCCATTTTTTAAGTTTTCAAAGTGAATTCAGACCAAGAAATGTATGCTCTACCATCTAATTCAGGCAGCAAACTCCAGCATGGAACCTCGGTTCTGTGCTGTGGCAGAGATCTGTCCCTATTTTCTTTTCTTTCTTTTTTAACTTCATTTATTTATTTACTTATTTATTCTCTCTCTCTCTCTCTCTCTCTCTCTCTCTCTCTCTCTCTCTCTCTCTCTCTCTCTCTGTGTGTGTGTGTGTCTCAATTGCTTCTACCTCCTTCTTGCTTCTCTCTGGGATTTCTCAGGGCAAGCAGTGCAGGCTGCTGCCGTTTCTGCCTGGCATTTTTACGTGAAACCTGGGATGTGATGGAGGGTCTTAACCCCTGAACCATCTCTCCAGCCCCTGTCCCTGTTTTATAAATCACTTGCATTTCCCCCTCCTCATTGGTACCCACACTGCATCACCCTTCCTCCCATTCCTCTCCTAAGATCCCCTCACCCAAGGCCTTTTGAAGTTCTTCCCACTTCCTCAAGCCAAGTAGCTGTCCCTGGGTTTGCAATCTGTGTCATATTCAACAACTCTCATGAGCACACTTCATTCTTTGAAGCTCTGTGAAATAGAATCCATAACTTATCCTTTTTGGCATGTTTGTTACCTTGCACACATAAAAGGGCAAAATTATACTGATAGCTTGTTGGTTTAGATGCACATCTACTGTCAGTTGTCTGCTCCTGAGGTTCTTTGAAACAAGGGAAAAAATTAAGAAGGAGCCAGATCGTAACTTAATTGCCTGTTTTTGCTCTAGTATAGCTCATTAGCAAACACGCACAGATCTGAAAATCACACACACAACTCTTGATAACTCCTGGGCTTCTCCATAGATTAAGTTTTGCTTGCTATGATGCATGCAATTAGGGAAATAATGTCAGAGTTAATCCAATTTGCCTGGGATAGAGTTAGACTTTAACCATCTCACTAACAACCCTGTGGCATCTTATTTTATGCCTCACTAATCAAAAGGAGTTGTAGCGTTCAGTCAAGTTCTCAAAGAAGGAAATTAACTTTTTTTAAGCTGTTGGGACATCCTTTCTAGCACTTTCTGGAGGAATCCTACTGTGAAATAACCATGGCATTGTTCTTGATGAGCTTCAATGTAAGTTTGTTGAGTGAACAAATGAATTGATAAAATGCTCTGAAATTTCTCCAGCTTAGCAACATTTGGTTCCAGCCACTATTGCTGCATGTCACCTACATTGTTTTAGTCCTAAAATTTTCTGTTAGTTTAATGTCTTTTTCCATTTTCACGTGTTTATGTGTTTGCACTCATGCAAGTGAAGCTCTGTGTACACGTGTGCGGAGTCCTGAGGTTGATAAAGGAAAGCATCCACAATCACGGCTCCATCTTATTTTTTTTTTTCTTTTTTAAAGCAGGATCTGTAATGAAATTTTGGAGCTTGCCAGTACGTCTAGTCTGGTTGGCCACTTTACTTTGGGGATTCACAGTCCAAGGTTGGAATTACAGATGGGCCACATACCCACTCAGCATTTCCCCTGAGATCTGAAGATCAGAACTTCTGCTTGCACAGCAAGCCATCTCCTCAGCTACCCCACTTTTTTTTTTTTTTTAGACTGGGTCTCCTGTAGCCCAGGCTTACTTCAAATTCATTATGTTGCCAAGGATGACCTTGAACTTCTGAACCTCTGTCTCCACGCCTGATTTCTGGGATTGCTGGTGGGAGCCAGCATGCCCATTTTATGCAGTTCTGGATATGAAGCCCAGGGCTTTCTCCTTAGTAAGCAAGCACTCGCCATCTGAGCTACATTCCCAGCCCTAAATCATTCTGTTCTAATGGTCCTCTTAATTTTTGTAAGGACCTAATTTAAACTCTAGGAGAAGCTAGCTTTTCAATTAGTACATATTTATAATAAATGCTTTTTGCACAGTATTTTAATAGTGAATTTTTCCATACTTACGTGTAAAGGAACCAAGTAGCACCAAAGGTATTAAACCAATTACTAGAAAACACAAGACCAGATCTGTGCTAGAACAAATCACTTGGAAGTGAATCACTTCCCTTTGGCAACTGAAATTAATTTTAACAACCCCTTCCTCCCGTGGAAGTTTTGTTTGACATTTCTTTCAAATGCCAATGAGCACCTCACTTTGTCAAATTAGATAAACCCAGTCTGCTGGTGTTTGTAGCTTTGAAACCATATGGCCATATGTCTAGGCTGTTCTAGGAGACCCTGATTTCATGCAATTTTATCTTCATAAAAGAGGCATTTACTAAATGTCTAACTGTGATGCTATTTTATGTATTTGTAAGACTTTATATAGTTAAATTCGCAAGCAAGAAAACATTTCCTGTTATCATTCAACTCTACCCAACTAACACTTACTGACTACACTAAGATCTATCCATCCCAAAATTAGTTCAAAGAGATAAATATGACATCATCCCTACCGTCAAAGATCTTCTGAAATAAAAAGTAAATTACCGTTTGGTGATTTACGTGTAATGACCTAAATTTTCAACCTAAAGAATAAGAACAGCGACTGACATTATTTAATGTAGAACTAGATATGAGACCTTCCAGAAGGGCTAACAATGCAAGCCAGACTTAAAGGAGGAATAAGAGTTTACTTGGTGTCATCAAAGGATTGAAGCCTGGCATTCAAAGCTAAGGAACAGCTTCGTATGCATTTTGACTCCTTGTTTATTTCTAATTTAAAAATTATTCAGCTTGTGTGTGTGTGTGTGTGTGTGTGTGTGTGTGTGTGTGTGTGTGTGTGTGTATGTGTGTGTGTTCATGTACACACACACATGAGTGCCACAGTGCACATGTTAAAGTCAGAGGATAACTGCAGCAGTTTCTCCACATTGTTGCCAATAAGTTCACGACCAAATGGTGCAAGAGAACAAGGGGTTTTATTCTGGCTTACAATTATCTGATTAAAGTTTTTTGTCCAGCTTTGCAGGAGAGCTACACCAACACCAAGGGAACTGGCCACACCAAACCCACAGGACTGCTGAGAAAGGAACAAGCCTTACCTGCCAGACCAGCATGTCTGGCCAAGTATAACAAAGGATGCCAGCTTCCTCAACCAGTTCCCTCCATCTTCTCCACCTGCCCAGGGACTAACCATTCTCACCATGGGCTGGACCTCCTCATCCATCAGATACTCTCCTGCAGGCTCGCTCTGGGCGTAACTCAACCCCTGATTCTTTACAAATGTGTCCAGAGCTTGAACCCTCAACTATCAAGTTAACACCTGTATCTAGTAATAGCAATGACTTTCATGAGTTGGTCTCTCTTGGAGTTTCCGCCCCTGGGCAGTGTTCACCACTCAAGCTAGTCTGGAAGCTTCTGACTAGTCCTCCTATCTCTGCCTCCCATCTCAGGATAGAAGTGCTGGGACTACAGCACATCACCACATCCATCTTCTTTACCTGAGTTATAGCATCAAACTCAGGTCATCAGATTGCACAGCAAAAGTGATTTTACCCAACGAGGCATGTCTCTGGCCCCTGGCCCCTGGTTTAAGAAAACAGGAAGTATCCTGTGAAAAGAACAGAACCAAATGTCTAAAAGAGCTAAAAGTCTAGAAATATTTATTATCCCTTCATGGTGTCTTTGTATCCCATTCTTAGTTTAAAATATCCTCTAGGTAGAAAGAAAAATTGCCGTTAGCTAGAATTTGGTTTAAAATTATATAAACATCACTTTTTGGATTTTATTATGTTAGCAATAGAGAAAGATGTGATTATCTTATTCTTATCTTTTTTTTTCTTTTTTTTTTATTATTTATTCAATTGTGCGTGTGCACGTGTGTGTGTATGTGTAGAACCACGGGCGAATTCGGGAACCACCATGGACCGCCTCCACCTCCACCTTGTTTACTCTGCTCCGGGATTCACAGGCTCCACCCTACCAGGACCAGAAACACAGGCCGCCCCTGCTTCCGCCTGGCATCTATACATGGGGTCTAGGATCCGAACTCAGGACCTTCCGCCTGCAAGGCAGAGGCTTAACCCCTGAGCTACCTCTCCAGCCCCCTTATTCTTATCTTGAACAGTGATCACTTCAAATGTTCATAGAAGATGTCATTATGGACATGTGTTTTAGTTCACTTAATGTTGCTATAATCACATTCCTAAGACTGGCTCATTTATAATGAAAAGTAGTTTATTTTGGCTCTCGATCCTGGAAGCTGGTCAGGGGCTCACACTGCTTCACACATGGTGGGAAACAGAAGGGCATGCATGGAGAACAAGCAAGGTGGGGGATCTGCTTTTGTAACTGCCTGCTCTTAAACAACATATGTGGAGCAAGCCCTGTGAGAAAACGTAGTACCTCTTACAATCTAAACACCTGTCAAGGTTCTAGTTTATATCACAACCATGATGGCAATCAATTTTACATGAGATGAAATTTTTTTCTTTGTTTTTCTAGTTTTACAAGCATGTTGAGTACTTATCCACGCTTTCCTCTATCCCCTCCTCCCTCCTATTTCTCTCCCCTTCCCTTCATCAATCCACTCCATCCTGCCCTCCTGTCTGTCTGCTTCTATGGACTTCTGCTTCTATGGCTTATCTACTCTTGTGAGAGTTCAGGCCTCTTGTGGCATACCAAGTTGCCTCTTTTTGAGTCACCCCACAGATAGGGGTATTTCCCTTCACTCATCTAGCTTTAGTCCCCAATGGCCAGCCATAATGCAGAGTACCAGCAACCCAGCAAGGCTCACCCAGAAGCAGGCCAACCTAACTCTCCCCATCCTCTATGGCTTTGGGAACTTTGAGGAAGAGGGGGTGGTAAGATTTTAATAACTTAAAGATGGGAAGTTCTACCATTGGAAACAGAACATCTTCATCTGCTCCTTTTCCAAATGTATGCATAAGTGGACCAGACACTTGTTGGGAACGGGAGACGTGGTAAGTTGTAAGTGACCTTTAACTGTCAGTGATGAACTCCTCATTCACAAGGATGGACATGAACTTCATCTCTGCACTTGGGACAAAGACTTCTCAGTTTTGAAAGATGGATAGAGAAACACTTTCAGGCAGCTTTTGGCAACAGGGAAGCCTTCAACTCTGGTCTCCCAGTGTGATTGGGAGGGAAGGCAGGGACAGTTCCAGCAAGTACTTGTTCACACTAACAGGACAATGAGTCTTTCCCTTCCTGGTTGTAGAAGTTTCCTAAAATGCCTTCCTAGTGAGTGAAACTGCTGCAAAGAACCTCAAGAGAGCAGCTGAATGTCTCACCATGTCCCCTCTCCTTCCTCTCCCTGCCGTCTTGTAGTCAATCCTATCATCTCACACGCACACGCATCTCCCTGATGCGCTCCCCCATGGACACCTCCTAGGTAGGATGTTTTTAGAACAGGAACTCAAGTCAAGTTTGGTCCACTTTCATGCCTTAAAGTGATGCCATGGGTGGGGACGGGGTGTCTCAGAACTCAGATGAACCCTACCAGCTGGCAGGACCAGGATAAACAGGAGGAGAGAACTTGGTTTGTTTGAAAAATAACAGTTGGTACATATGCAGGATGATTACAAGATGCCTGACAACCCTGACATTTGCTTTCATTTTGTTTTAAGAAGGAAAGAATAGCTTATCCACAGTGTTGATAATGATGGTATTGGAAGCCCAAGGAGAGTAGCTCACAATGGGATCTGGAGCTGACCACAGCCAGTAGTCTATCTGCTACGCTAGCCATATGGTTTTTGGCCCCCTGACCAAAAGGAGACTTAAAAAAAGTTCATTTATGAGAGAAAGAGAGAGAGAGAGAGAGAGAAGGCATCTGTATGGAAGGAGGTCAGAGGACAATCTTCAAAACAGTTTTCTCTTTCTACCATGTGGGCTCTAGGAATAGAACTCAGGTCAACCGGGTTTGCACACACAGGTGTTTTTAACCACCGAGCCATATCACTGGCCCCAATGAGACTCTTTGATGTACATACACCCAAGGTAACTGGCAATTATAATGGCCTCTATGCAGTCACACTGTCGGAGCAATGTCTTGATGGAAGGAGTCTTTGAAAAGTAAAAAGGAGAAAATGAAGAGTCTGTCATTGGAAGGGGAAATTGGGATGATCCTAGGGATGGATAGCTGCCTAGACCGAAATGTGTGGCCCTCCCCCGACCTCCACATGAGGGACTGCTAAAAATAAGCCTGGAAAGTAGGCATGGATAAAGAATAGGTAGACTTATGTATATACCAATGGTTTCGTTTTCAGATTGTTGTAACCTTATGAATGCCATAATCTCACTTAACAAATTATATATAATCTTTAATGATGTGTTTCAAGCATTTTATTTCAGTAAATGTTTTATTTTCCTTTAAAATTTAGCACACAGCTGACTACACTAAGTCAAATGGCTTAGGCTAAAAAACTGCCTACTTTAGCATACCAATAGTTCTGTTTTATCTAATAAGTAAGAATTTTGCCCCCCCACCACTAAACAAAGAACAAAAACAGTGCTTTCTCTGTTCCCAGTCATTAAATAACATGTATGTCAAAATAAAACATGTATACAAGATAGTACTATGAGTTTTAGAATTTAAAACCGTGTCTCTCGGGCTGAGGAAATGGCTCAGTGATCCAGTGCTGGGGTGCAAGCATGCGTACCTGAGTTTGAGTCCCCAGCACCCACTGAAAAAGCTGGCACAGCACAGGTGCCTGTAAACCCAGCACGGGGGAAGAAACAGATGGGCATATTCTGGGCTCCCTGACTGACCAGTCTAGTAGAAGCAGAAGCCCCAGGCTCGGGGAAAGCCCAGCCATGAATGAGAGCGGAAGACACACAACGCCAGCTCAGCTTGGTGGGATAAATCCTCCCTTAGTCTGGCAATGCGAGAAAAGAACGGAAAGAATGTGTGCGATCGGGCAGGCACAGAATAAAAAGGGAGTTGAGCGACCAGGAGATGTGCAAGAAAAGTAACTGCACAGGAGGCTGAGCAAGAGACGGAGCAGGGAGGACAGTGAGCGCGACGAAGCAGAGACAGGCAGGAGGCTCCTGGGTAAGGGAAGAAAAGAGCAGGGTGGGGGGAGAAGGGGGAAAAAGGGAGAGATGATATGACAAGAGGACAGGGAATGGGAAGGAATTCTACAGCGGTCGCAGGACTCCGACACAGTCTGGGCCCCACCTAGCAAGTCAGGTGTGGCAACCTCTCCTCAAAAGTCAAAAGATCCAAATAAATAATGAAAAGCAGGAAAAGGAGATGTATTCAGCATGGCTACATTGAGACCAGCGACCTCTGATCAAGTCCGCCTTTGGAGTCCAAGCACAAGGGCAGTGTTCAACTAGGAACAGTTCTGGTCAAGGTGTGGTTTGTTGATAATTGAACCACCATTGGCTTTACTTCAGTATCTCTTGCAAGGTGCTCTGACAGGCCGTCAGCACTGCGTAAAAACCATTCCCCTTTCTTGAGTTAAGTTCCTTCTCTGCCTAGTATCAGCCTTCAGACTTTTCTTTCTTTCAGCATGTGATTTCTGGGGGAAATTCCAATTCCCTGGGGTTCCTTGTTTCAAAAGTCCAGATTTGCCAAAGTGAGTCACATTTTTTGACAAATTCATACACGATACAATGAATGTGTCTCATTTTATCTCTATGTTACTCACTCTCCTCCTGCTGAAAACCTTCTTCTCAACAAGTCCCCCTTTGTACCCACTGAGTTTAAGGTTGCCTTTATTACCACGTGTTGCAGGTTATTTACTGGAGCTTGGGTAACTTAACAGTAACTACACCACTGAAGGAAACGGCACCTCCCCCACTGCAGTTAGCATTAACTGTCAGTATTCCCTTGGGGCATGGGTGGAAGGGTGGGGAACAGGAGCCCTGCCTTTGCCCATAACAAAATGTTATGATCCGGCTCAGTCTTGTGCAGATCTTGTGAAGAGAGCTACCGCTTCAGTGAGCACACGAGTTAATGGCTGCATCATGTCTAGGGAACACTGGTGTGGCAGTTTGCCTGCATGGTTGCTGATAAAAATCACCATCAAACGGCTTCAGGGAACAAGGGAATTATTTTCTCTTACGATTCCTGGTAACAGTTGTTTGTCCAGTTTGGCAGGAGAGCTCACATCAACACCACGGCTGAACTGGCAACTCTCTTCTCTATCGTCCTCTGACTGTTGCATTCTTTCTGCCTCCTCTTTCTTCATGTCCCCTAAGCCTTTTAGGGAGGTGATACAGATGTTTTTGTTAGGGCCACACACTCCAGTGTCTGCACTTGGTCTCGTTGTGAGTCTATGTATGAACTACCATCCACTGCAAAAAAAAAAATAAAACTTCTCTGATAAAGGCTGAACACAACACTACTCTATGGGAATAAAGACAGATACTTAGAAGGCAGTTTGACAACATGTCCATATAGGAAAACTATTGCAATAAGTTCTCCCCAAGGGCCTGTGACCTCCCTAGCTACAAGTTCTTGGGCGGGTTTATAATATCAACATGGTCCTTTGGAATATCTTCATTCCTTCCAGGCTGGTTACATGGCTATTAAAGATCGTGTGGTTTACATAACAGATTCCAGCCTAGGGGACGGTGAAGATTGAACTCTCATTTGAATGTGCTGTTTCCCAAAGAAAGGCTCTTTTGCTATCTCGCAGAGATTTCTCGTGCCGTCCAACTGTGACCTAAGGGACTGCGTGTGCCAGAAGCATGCACGTTCCTGACCTGTACAACGACATCGTGCTAACTAGAGAGGCTCTGCCTTTGAACAATGGAATAGTGTCTGAGATTTGTCAGCTTGAAGGAAAACATTTTTCTCTCACCTGGGAACTCTGGGCAGCAAGAGGTTTAATGTCATTTATCTACTTGTTCATCCAGTCACTTGCTCATTCATGAATTCAGCAAACACAGACAGTGCCACCACAGATCAGGCTCTGTGCTGAAGAACATGGATAAAAGGACATGGGTAAAAGCAAGGCACAGTCTGCTGTCAAGGACAGAGTTGTCGCTAACTGTGACACGGCATCTGTGGGTTGGCAGCAAGAGGAAAGGAGTTACAGGGGTACACAAAAGACCATCTGGCTGAAGAGCCAGCCCCAGGATGCTTGTCAGAAAGCCAGAGATGTCCTAGTTACTTACATAATACCGGACAGAAACTCTGTAAGGGAGAAAAGATTCATTTCAGCTCATGCTTCCAGTCCATCCTGATAGATGAAGAATAGCTGAGCACCGCAGTTCATGAATTTATGGTGGCAGAACTGTGTGGCAGTGGCAGTTCACATTGCAAGAGACCAGGAAGCAGAAAGGGGGGGGGGATCAGAACCAGGGCTGGATAGGACCCATCCCTTGTAGCCTACTCCTGCCAGCCAGGCCCTACCTCCTAAAGGTTCCACAGCTCCTATTCAAAAGTTTGAGTCTATACAGACAGTTTACATTCAAACCATTCTACTAGGTAAGAATCATCAGCATGACAAGGTAACATCTGGTTTGCATCCGCAATAGCTCCATTCTCCCCTTTTACTATCATGGCTAGGGAGGCATTATGCAGTCACTAAGTTTGGAGAAAATGAAGCGAGTTCCCTAAGCCTGAGGGAGCTTTCTCTAGAATATCTAGCTTTCTCTATGGCCCTGACATCAACCGGGAGTCCAAATTAATGTCCCTTGCTTTCTCCCCTTTAATACAGAGTCACAAAAAAAGCTGTTATCCACATACGTCAGCCTCTATCCAGATTTTTGGCATCTAAATAGCACCCACAGGTTATTCTTGACTTTCATCTGTGGTTCACTATTATAATTTCATTTTTACCTTTACTGTTCATGTCTAGGATACATTTAAAACACTGTACATGAACATAAAAATAAGATTTGAGTAGGATTTATGGAGAGAATTTTAGAAATTCTAAATTTGTCAAATAGATCAAGAAGACACATGATGTGACTAACATGCAAAAGCTTCAAAAGAATATTTTGGAAAGTAAATTTCTTAGCTATCTAGTTCCCCTTTCACAGAAGTAACTGTATTATCTATTCCTTATGTCTTTTTCTAGAGACTTTATGCACAAGGACAAAATACATATTTACATGTATACGCTCTTTTATACAAATATTGTCTATGAATATATACAAATCTATGCATCTGTCATATTCTGCAATTTACTTTTGCATTTAGCAATATAGGTAGGAAATTTCTCATCAATTTTAGTTGGCTTACTGAGCAATAGAAATCCAATGAGTATATGAACATGAAGTAACTAGTCTTTCTCTAGTCATGCCATTCATATGCATCCTGCCAGATAGCCCCTTCTGATTTAGTTGTGTATGTATATCTCATAGATGGCTTTCTTATTCTAATCTACCTGTCCTTCTCTAATATAGAGTATCAGTCTTAATCATGTACTATCCCACATGACTTAAGGCACTTCTAAAAAAGTTTCCAAAATACAATTCTTTTGGAGTCAGATTAATAAACTCTCTGAAATTACTTGGAGTAATCAAATCACATAGATTTCTTTACTTCTGATCGGAGATTTGGAGGCCAGAATCACATTCACTGGTTGTTGGTCTTGGTTCCTACTAAGCCAAAAGAAGGTTGGAGAAGATTAGGACTCAAAACCTCAGAGGTCCAGTGGTTTCAGGGTACATGCACATTCAGACAGGCTAAAAGCAAAGAATCTGAAAGGAGAAGCAAGAACGGGAGAGAAAGAAGATAGACAGGTTAAGTCAACATAGAAGTGACTGCTTAATTCTAGCTGGGCTGTGCAGCAAATACTTGACATCTAACAGCTCCTGTCAAACTCCAGCCAAGTCTGGTTCAGTACAATTGTGACATCAGGAGGCGGTTCTTCCGAAAGACCAGCAGTTAGGGGTGCTCTAGGAGTCTCGAAGGTAGCCCATGTACCATTTGTGATACAGTTTCTCCATATGCTTCTTACAGGCGCAGAATGCTGACCTCTAACCTAAACTAAATCTCTGAGTAGAAGAGTCCAGGATGTTCCTTGTTTAACAAGTTCTTCCTAGTGATCTAAGCTCTAAGTTATCCAAGTTCTAAAGCTGACCTGACATGGTTTCACAGTTTCTCTGCATGGTTGCTGATGAATTCATGGCCAAACAGCTTATAAGGGAACAAGGAGGTTTTATTTTCTATTGCGATTGTCTAGTTACAGTTAGTTCCTTGCCCAACTTGGCAGGAGAGCTCACATTAACACCAGGAGTTGAAGGAACTGGCCACACTATATCCATACATCCACAGGACTGCTGAGAGAAGGATAATCCTTACTTGTCAGGTATACCAAAGTGTGTCAATTTCCTCACCCAGTTCCCTCCATTTTATTCACTTGCTCATCCACCATGGGCTGGATCACCCCCCCCCCCAAACACACAATCTCCTGTAGGCTTGCTCAGAGTTAAACTCGACTATAAATTGAGCTAAACTCAACCTGTAGGTGTCAACTTGAAGATTGGGGTTTCAAACTCTGGACACTTTTGTAGAGAAATTAGTAACTGAGTTAAGCCCAGAGCAAACATGCAGGAGATTGTGGGCCCAACCTATGATGAGTAGAATTAGGTCCTGGACAGGTGAATAAAATACAGAGAGCAGATTGAGGAAGTTGGTATCCTTGTGTATACCTGGCCAGACATGCTGATATGTCAAGTAAGGATCATCCCTCTTTCAACTGTTATATGGAGATGGTGTGACCAGTTCCTTATGCCCTGGTATTAGTATGGGCTCTCCTGCCAAGCTGAATTAAAAACTGTAATCGGACTATCGTAACAGAATAAGCCCTTGTTCTTTTAAGCCATTTAATGGTGATTTTTATTAGCAACTCCACAGGTACTGAGAGTAGGGTGTTGCTGATAAATGTTACTATGTGGATTTTGCTGATTTTGAACAATTTGTTGGACAACGTTTGATTGTTTGAAAATTTTGAGTCTGAAAATTATAAAAACCTTTCTGCAGAGTTTAATGGGCCATTTGGATAATGGAAATGCTGACAGAGTTGTGGATTGAGCCCAGTTTGTGATGTAGGGAACAAGGACTTGGACAAAGTTGAATTTAATGATGAATGGACTGGTTTGCTTGATAGAGGAGAGCTATATTAGCCATTTTGAAGTTTTGGATGAGGAAAGGAGAGACAATAGAGAAGTCACCACTGTTAGAGAAATGAGAATTAAAGGAAGACCTAGAGTTTTGCACTGGGATGATAGAAGACAAGAAAACCACAATATGGAGATTCCTTGATTGGAAAACCCAGATTCCTTCAGGGGCTGAAAGTCCAAGATGAAGCTATTTCTAGCCCTTTGGAAGTTTTGACTGCCTAGAAAAGAGCTTTTCTAGAGTCAGCACACATAAATTGGTACAGCTGTGGTTCGAGTGGACCAAGCTGCATTTCAACCTTGATGTGGAATTTGCCAGCATTACCCAGAAGATACTGGCTTCGGTGCACAAATAAGGAGTTCGTGGAGAGCAGCTAAGTCTTGTTTCCAAGTAGCAAATTTGGAGTTTCTGCAAAGAAAGATGATGCTTACAGTTGCAAAGGCAAACCCAGAGTATCGTTGGAGATGCCAGATCCATGTGATGTATGCTGAGGACAGCTGGATAAGTAAATTCAACCTGGTTCAAATAAACAGTGCTTGTGCAACTTTGAGCTTTGAAGAGGGACTGGGATTGCCTGAAATCTTTGAGCCATTGTGACTATATGATGAGCAGGAGAAGATAGATATTGAACTACAGTAGGTGGTATTTGATTTGCTGGACTTGATTCTAATTTGGTATTTTCTTGCTGTGTCATGATGCTTCTATTTACTGTTTTATCTGTGCTGAAATTTTACTTATTTTGACTTGGTAGATTCCTACAGTTAAAAGATTTACAACATTTTTAAAAAGAGATTTTCAGGTCCAACATTTTAATAACTGAACTTTTAATGATTGACATTTTAAAATTGGATTATGAAAACTTTTAATTTCAGACTTTTAGAATTTAAAAATTAGATATATTTATATTATAAGACAAATTTAGCACCTGTAGGGACAAATTGAAAATTACAGTTTAAAAGTGAGATGTTATTGTGTCTAGTTGACAAGGGGTGGAGTGGCATAGTTAGGTAGAGGAGTCAACTTGACGGTTGGGTTTTCAAGCTCTGGGTACATTTGTAGATAATTAGTAGTTGAGTTAAGCCCAGAACAAACATGCAGGAGATTGTCCAGCTAATGGGGAAGGCCCAACCCATGGTAGGTAGAACTAGGTCCTGGACAGAGACCAGGGTGAGGAAGTTGGCATACTTGTGTATAGTTAGCCAGACATTCTGGTCTGGCAAGTAAGGATTGTCCCTTTCTCAACTGTTATGTGGAGATGGTATGGCCTAGTGTTGGTGTGAGCTCTCCTATCCAGCAGGACTAAGAGCTGTAACCTTACTATCATAAGAGAATAAACCCCTTGCTCCCTTAAGCAGATGGGTGGCCATTTTTATCAGCAACCATGAAAGTGAACTGCTACAACACTTACATCTAACTATCACATATGGGAAAATTTAGATAGAGGTCAAAGCTAGGTCTCCAAAAAAGAGAGGGGGGAAATTCAAAAGAGAAGTTGAAAAATATAAATAGGAGGTCCCTCATCCTGTAGAATATGAGATGAGGTTTCCTAGTGAAAAGCATTGTGAGGTGGAGTTGTCATGGTGAAGCTGCCCAGTGGCCATGGGTCTGAAGGAGCTTCAAGAGACCTCGGTGAGTAATGGCACAGCACCCCACCAACTCATATTTGCATAAAGACAGGGACACAGTAGTCAATTCTTGAGTCCAGTCACTATTTGGTCCTAACTTCAATTCTGCACCCACTGCCATCTCCCCACCATGCTTCTGACATCAGGTGGCCTGACTCTAATTCCTGGTGTCTCTTTACTTCTGTCCATCTTCATTCACCATACTCAGGGAGGTACCGTAGAGTTGACTGCAAATGAAGCAAAGCATTTCCAACTTTCAGAATGGAAGTATAACCCTACCATCTTAGGGGACCCAAAGCCATGTGGTATATTGTAGAACTTAAGTTTTCTTTTATCACCTCCTGGAAATCTTGGTGACAATTTCAAAGCCATGTTGTATGAGCAACATGGGCTTCACCCTGGACTCACCAGCACTGTTTGACAGTGTGCTTTGCTCCTGTACTCACACTGTGGACAGCCTCCTGGGCAGGGCTCCATGAACTCAGTCAGGAATGGCTTCCTATGGGTAGGCTCCATGCTGCATACTGTGGATGGCTTTCCCTGGGCCAGTGTCTATGCGCTCACACAAGGGATGTCTTCCTGAGGGCCAGAACCCACTTGACTCAGCCTCATTTATCCTGGATTCTTGACCATATGACACCTATCTTCATCATAAATACATTTTCTCTTATTGCTTAAGTGCTATTTTATTTTACAGTTTTGCTTTTTTGTTTGAAAAAAAGAGGAAATGAATGTGGGATAGGAGCAGGTATGTGGAACATTAAAGTGGAAAGGGAGGGGAAAAGAGGTACTAACTCTAACTAATATATGTAAAATATTTTGTAAATGTTTTATTAATATATATTATATTATTTATAAATGTTTATTAATATATAAATATATATATGTAAAACATATACATATATATATTGATAACTCCCCTATGTGAGGGAGCCAGGAAAAGGGAGGACCTTCACAGAACCCATATGAAATTCTAAATAAAGAAAAAAATGATGGTGGCAGCCGTGGTGGTGGTGGATACGGTGGCAGTGGAGATGGCTATAATGGATTTGGTAATGATGGAAGCAATTTTGGAGGTGGTGGAAGCTACAACGACTTTGGCAATTACAACAATCAGTCTTCAAATTTTGGACCTATGAAGGGGGGAACTTTGGAGGAAGGAGCTCTGGCCCCTATGGAGGTGGAGGCCAATATTTCGCCAAACCACGAAACCAAGGTGGCTATGGCGGTTCCAGCAGCAGCAGTAGCTATGGCAGTGGCAGAAGGTTTTAATTTGCTGCCAGGAAACAAAGCTTAGCAGGAGAGGAGAGCCAGAGAAGTGACAGGGAAGCTACAGGTTACAACAGATTTGTGAACTCAGCCGAGCACAGTGGTGGCAGGGCCTAGCTGCTACAAAGAAGACATGTTTTAGACAATACTCATGTGCATGGGCAAAAAACTCGAGGACTGTATTTGTGACTAATTGTATAACAGGTTATTTTAGTTTCTGTTCTGTGGAAAGTGTAAAGCATTCCAACAAAGGGTTTTAATGTAGACCTTTTTTTTCACCCATGCTGTTGATTGCTAAATGTAATAGTCTGATCATGAAAAAAAAAAAAAAAGAAAAAAATGAATTAAACAATAAAAATGTTGATTGTCACTAGGTCATCCATGCTACATCAATCCTCAATCTGGATTTTTTTTCCTTTGTCTCTAATATGAACAGCAGCAGACTAACTTAGACCAAATTTAATTTTTAGCCTACATATCTGTTTATGTCTATTTACTGTTTCATACACATACAAATGTGTTTCAGGAGAAGAGACATCACACAATCTTATTGAACAATTAGTCTCAGGAAATTAATATATCGAATATTCATGTGAAAGTAAAAAACTTATAAAGCAAAAGATAGCTCACCAAAAAAAAAAAAATATATATATATATATATGGTTGAAATAGCTTTAGGTAACATGTTAAATCTAACTTGCCCTAATTCAATCTGTGCTAAGGAAGCAATGCTAAGCTGCAAATGTTTGGTTGAAAAGATTTAAATTCTGTTTTTCTATTTACTGTTCACTATCTCTCTTTATCCCTTTTCCCTTTACCTATTTCCTTTCCTTCCATTGTTAGCTATTTCAGAGAATTTCTTAAAAGAATCTAAAACCTTGGAAAAGCTCTTAAAGGTTTTTAAAAAAAATAACTCCTATTCATTATCCCCCCACACATACTGTGCTTTTCCAGGAATGTAGGCTCTTTAGCCCTACTTCTGGAAAGTTCATTTCAGTTAGTGTAAGACGTGGCCAGGAGTCTGTATTTTTCCAATAATTCCAAAGGGCATTTCCAGCAGAGAACTACAGCCCTCCAGCATCTAATGGTGAGTTCTTTGAGCCACACATTCACCCAATGTGCAACGAGCACATCTGTGGGCTGGGTACTCTCCATGGAGCTTGGAACATACCAGAAAAGAAGTTTACAACAATCTTGCCCTCGTGAAGCTAATATTGTAGCATCTAATAAGACTAAGACAAAAGACCCATTCTGATGTCTATAGTATCCTTAACTCAAATTTCATCCATATAGTGGTTTGGATACCAAGTAAATGCTATAACCTGACCATAGGGGTTTTTTATGGGCCCAAGACAGAAAAGCTGATGCAAGTATATACACAAGCATCATGGGACATTTCTTCCCTCTTCGCATTGTTTTCTTGGAAAACCTGCCTAAGCCCTTTCTCAGAATTTTTGTTCCCATGGTTTCTGCTGTGTGGGTTGCATTTGTATTATTGTGGCCACACTGCTTGGATCAGAAATGGATGTACCCCCACAGCTGGGTCAATCTAAGTCTTTTTCTGGGAACATGCACTCTAAGTATTCAGTGGGTTTGCTAATTCAGATAGACATAACAGCCAAGGTGACGTGAGTGATGGACAGGACCCAACCATGATCTTGGCGGCTGAGATGCTGCCGTATCTCTCCCACACCCCTAATTCAAGTTTGTATGGGTAGTCCGCACCCTCATCTAGTACTTGCAGGTGGAGCCTTTGTGACTGTAGTGATCTTGGGACAGGACTAATATCCTTAGAAGAAGAAACCTGAGGATATTCCTTCTTTTCTATCCTCTCCCCCTATGTGAGGAAGCCAGGAAGAGGAGGGCCCTTGCAGAACCTAGCCATGCTGACCCTGATCTCAGTCATCCCCTCCTCCAGCACTATGAGGAATAAGTGTCTGTGGCTTGGGCCACCCTATCTTTGGGATTCTTGGTATAGCAGCCCCAGCTGACTAAGTTGACATGATGGAAAGTGGCAGCACATTCCATGCAAAGGGATGGTCATTATCCACTCGAGCCAATTGTTGCCACGTGGGAACCCAGCTTGCCAGGTTCCTACATGCTCACAGAAGATAAAAACTGATGTTTTTAGATTAAATTTCATAATCTAGCAGTGCTGAAATTATTTTATGTTAAAAATCACTTGCAGGGCAGGGGATGCAGCTCAGACGCAGAACGTGCTTGAGGGTTGGAGAGATGGCTGTGGGCTTAAGACTCTGCCACAAGCAGAAGGCCCTGAGTTTGCATCCAAGGTCCCACAAAAAAGTGCCAGGCAGAAAACAGGGGTGGCCTGCACTTCTGGCCCTGGTGGGCAGAGCCTGGGAAATCTTAGAGCAAAGCAAAAAGGAGGTAGAAGAAATCCAGGATGATTCCTGTTGTCACCCTTGGTCTCCTACAGGGACACACAATGCCCTGATACACACACACACACACACACACACACACACACACACACACACAAACACGAAAAATAAATAAATAAATAAAGTTTAAAAAAATAAAGACAGAAAAAGTGCTTAGCTAGCACATGCAAAACTCCGGGTTCAATCTTCAGTACTGCCACAAAAGAAAAAAAAAAAGGAAAAAGGGGGAAAATGTCTTGTTCAAAGCAAGTACAGGCAAGTCCACTATGGAGTACAAATTTGCAAATTCCTGTTCCAACCAGGCTACGTTGGAAACAAGGCCAAGTATAGTGAAGCCAGGAGAAAAAGAGGCTGGTTCTCGCAACCTAGTTTTTTATACCAGTTTTTTTTTTTTTTTTTCTCTAGTCTGTTGCTTCTGGATAATCCCAAACCTAAGAAATCAGAGTCCTTCCAGGTTGACTAGGAGACTGTCCCATGACCTTCAGGAATGTCTGATTCAAGCAACTCAGCATTGGGAACAAGTGGGCAACCCACCATCAAGAATGGAACGCGGGGCTGGAGAGGTGGCTCAGGGGTTAAGCCTCTGCCTTGCAGGCAGAAGGTCCTGAGTTCGGATCCTAGACCCCACGTATAGACGCCAGGCGGAAGCGGGGGCAGCCTGTGTTTCTGGTCCTGGTAGGGCGGAGCCTGTGAATCCCTGGGCAGAATAAACAAGGAGGAGGTGGAGGCGGTCCATGGTGGTTCCCGAATTCACCTGTGGTTCTACACACACACACATACATACATACACACACGCGCACACATGCATACACACACACATATACATACACACACACACAATTGAATAAATAATAATAAAAAGAATAAAAAAAAAAAAAAAAGAATGGACCGCGCTTGAGCCAGGGTGGGTAGCGGAACTCGTCTGTTTCTCAAGGAGATCTCGACGTTCAAGTTAAAGTATCCTCGTTACAATCCCGAAGTTTCCAACCATGCTTCTTTGTCTTCTTTTGAATTGAAGGAATAGATGGAAATAGGAGTTCCTGAGATCTTTGGTTAAATTCCATGGGGGAATTACACTCATCGGTCTGTACATGGCGTCTCTAATTTCCTTCTGTTACCCAGAGGTGAATGAACTTTACTTCTGAAGCAACTTTCTAAGCAGCTTCATTGTAATGTGACCGAGGTGGCCAGATTAGAGAGAAGACCCTCAGATGGTGGGGCTATTTAACAATATACTTTGTAATTACAGGCCTCTTCAAGCATTCAGAATGCTTCGTGAAGGGTGTTAGATGCTAATGTGATTTTCAATGCATAAATAAGCATGGTGCTTCTAAATGGGCACACCTGAAATCTGTAGGCTGTGGTTCCGCCAAGGCAGGGGGTGTTCAGTCTTAGATCTAGCTATTTCTTTGAAGCCGGCGCTACATAGACAGGCAAAACCACCTCCTACCTGCATATGCCTCCTGGCTTCTTTGTAAGCCTTTGAAAGAAAAAAGTCACGTGGAAGCACAGGGTATGTGCACTCATGTAGAAGAGATCCACAAAGAGTGCCAGCACTGTGGCTTAAGATTATGAAACTTCTTAGAAACAGATTGATAGTTTTTGGACTCAAACCAAGTGTTTAGGTGAAGCTCCTGCTTATGTAACAAACAACCCCAAAAGTTAGAAACTCAAAATCCATTGAAGTACTGCTACATCCTACTATGAGAATGAACCTCAAAAAATAATGTTAAATAAGGAAAGCCATGTGCAAGAGATTATATTTGTATTACTTATTCAATTTTGCGTTGTATTTTTTTTTTTTTTTGGGGGGTGGGGGGCGGGGGGGGGTGTTCGTGTTGATAGGCGAGTGTGTATTTGTGTGTGTGTGTGTGTTTGTGTGTGTGTGTGTGTGATGTGTGTCTCGAACACCTACGAAATTCAGCTGGAATCCACCACGGACCACCTCCACCTCCTCCTTGTTTACTCTGACCCGGATTCACAGGCTCCGCCCTACCAGGACCAGAAAGGCAGGCTGCCCCTGCTTCCGCCAGTGTCTATACGTGGGGTCTAGGATCCAAACTCAGGACCTTCTGCCTGCAAGGCAGAGGCTTAACCCCTGAGCCACCTCTCCAGCCCCCCGAGATTATATTTTTATAAATTATCCAGATTAGGTAAATTTACACGAAGAGAAAGTATATTGGTCATGGCTAGAGACTGATGGAAGAGTGAGTGAATGTTAAATATATCTGAAGTTTCCTCTTGAATTGATTAAAAACATTTTGGAGCCCAAGGGTATGGCTCGGTAACAGAATATTTGCCTAACATGTGTGAGGCCCTAAATTCAATTCCCAGCTTTAAATAATAAGTTGGCCAATTAGATAGTGGTAGTGGTTGCATAATGTTTTTTGAAAGAATTAGATACCAGATAATTATATGCTTTGAATAGTTAAATTTATGTTATGTGAACTTATTTCCATTTTTTAAAAAGCAGGGCAGGGGTTCCAGGACTCCACAGTGGGTTTTTGCAGTTGAAGGAGGTCGCAGGTAGATGCCTGATGTGCTACTGGGAGACACCAGGTATCCTTGTCACGCCCACAGAAGCTAAGAAGAGACACTAGGAAAGTGGGTTTATCTGGGCTCCTTTCTCCAGCACATAGTATCTCAAGCAAGTTCTCCAGAGTTCTCTTGTTACAGTGGCTAAGGGCTCCCAAAGACCAAGGCAGAAACTATCAATCCTCCTAATGGCCGGGTCCAAACTGACATAGTATATATACATCTACCGCACTCTTGATTGAAGAAGACAGGCTTTCCCTGATTCAAGAGAAGAGGCAGTAAACCCCATCTCAGGAAGGAAAATCAAAAGTATTGATTTATTTCCCTAAGTTCCTTTCATTGGTGAAGTTATCTGATTTAGTTCTTGAGGTGGACTCAAAACTAGGTCCCAGATCTTTGCCATTGTTGAACAATTAAAATATTAAAGTTCATGGCGGTAGTAAACATTTATTGAATACCCACCCATAGAAGACAAAACTCTGTATAACAGTAATAACAGAAATCAGTATTTGAATAACAGTAGAACAATTACAACCTTCCTTTTGGTAAATATGGCTGGATTGTACGGAATGTGGGTTGCAGAGTCTGGAAGATAAAGTCCAGGAAAATATTTATATCAGAACCGAAGTCCTTCAAGGGCTGTGAGTCTGGTTCTTTCCTCTTGAGTCAAGCACCAAGATCTCAACCTGGCACACTGTGAGAATTAATCCTTGGTGTCAACTTGACACATCTGGCATTAACTGAGATCAGCTGAGATCGCCTGAAGAGATTATCTGTATCAATACATTTACAATACAAAGACCAGCCTAGGTCCAATCAGAACTTCCCTAGATCTTATTGGAACCTTCCAGTAGTGGGCCAGATCAAAGGAACCACAAAAGAAGAAGAAAAAGACTCTCCAGGGATCTTCTAGCCTTCACCACCACTTCACCACTGGAATTACTGGATGTCTGCCGTAACTTAGCCTGCCTCCAGCTTCAGCCACCAGCCATGTCACCTCCGCCATGATTAGGCTGTGCTGTATATAGACAAAAACTTTAAAAATATTTTATTTGTTAGAGGAGGTGTGATATGCAAATATGTTCTCTGGTGCATGGGCAGAGGTCAGAGGACAACTTTTCATAAATTAGTCCTCTCCTTCCATTGTGTGGGTTTCTGGAGATAAATCTCAGGTTGCTAGACTTGTAAACAGATATCTTACCAATGAGCTATCTCTTCTCCTTGAGACAAAAACTTTAAGAAGTACATGGAAAAACCTCCATAGGTTAGGAATGTGTTAGAGATAGAAAGACTTGGTCCATGAACCTTGGTGGGCAATTATAATTTAGCTGGGTAAATATTTCGGTTCCTTTCTTATAGAAGAACTACATGTTTCCATCCCACTGATACTGAGTTTGGCTACAAACCTTACTTTGGTCAAAGAAATTTGAAGTAGTTAACGAAATTGTCTCTTAAAAACCCTCATTTTCTGGGCTGGAGAGATATCTCAGGGGTTAAGTCTCTACCTCGCAAGCAAAAGATCCTGAATTTGGATCCTGATCCCACATAAAAATGCTAAGTGGAAATGGGGGTGTCCTGCACCTCTGATTCTGGTGAATGGAGCCTGAGAAATCCCAGAAAGAAACAAAAGGGAGGTTGCAATGGTTACTCTTAACTATTGCTGTGAGAGAGCATTCAAAGTCAAGCACCTTAAGGGAGATTTATTCAGCTTACAGTTCCAGAGGGGAGGTAGAGTCTCTCAAAGCAGAAGCAGCATGGCTGACTGGCCAAAGTTGGAAGAAGCTATGTCACTGCAAACATCTTGGAGGCTGAGAGCTGCAGACTGCTTATAGCAAAGGCTGACTTCTCCTGGAGGTAGGGTGGGACTAATCCACCTCGAGGCCCACCCCTTGTGACTGCCTTCCTCCAGCAAGGCTCCACCTCTCAAGGTACCATGACCTTGCCAAACACATGAGACTGTGGGGGACACATTTCAAACCAGGACAGAGGTAGAAGCAATTTAGGATGATTCCTGAAGTGACCATTGATCTTCTACAGGGACATACAGTGCCCTCTCACACACAAGCATGCAAAATAAATAAATAAACTTTAAAATAGGAAAGACAAAAAAAAAAATCCTCACTTTCTAGACATATGCCTTGGGCAATCCTTTCCTATACTGAGTCTTGATTGGCCAGCATGACTTATAGAATATGGCAAAAGTCAAATTGACTTCAAAGACATATAATACAAACCTGCTTCTTCCTCTCTAGGATCATATTCTACTGTGAACACACTAATGCACCCACACGAAGAGTCACTCATGGAGAGGAACAAGATCGCCGTCTATGACCGGCACCAATGAGCAGTCACGTGAGTGAGCCACTTTGGAAGAATAGGTCCTCAGGCCCTGGGCGAGCTCCGCAATCTCATGAGAGACCTGGGAACCAGAGCCACACAGCACGATTCCTCACTCACCAAAACTGTGGTAACTAATGATCAGTAACTGGAATGATCTCTTACATGGCCGTAGGTAGCTAATACAATAGTGTAAGTAGTGGAGGTTGCGTCCCACAGTGGAAACATGAAGTGTCAGCTTGTGTTTTGCCAGGTTTTCTTTCTCGTCTGGTGTGGTATCAGCTGTTTCCCAGCTAAAGGTCACTTCATCAGTCTGGATCTGAGAGTAAAGGCAACATGTGCTCAACCATAGCTGTGACACATAAGTGAGTCAAAGATCTTTGGGGGTCATGCTCCCTGAGGTCTTGGGATTATTTATCACCATAACATGACTCAAACTGTCCTGCCTGATACTGTTAAAAATTTCCCATTTTGCAAATTAAATTGAAACTGGCTTTAATTTTCTTAGACTTACTAATGGTGGACTGCTAGAGCTAGAAGAGAGAGCCATTGTTTATTTAGGTAGTAAGTACAGAGAAGAGAGTTACAGGCAGACTGTACAGTCTTGTCCTAAGTATCCCGGCCCTGTTTTCCCCTTCAGTAAACTCTCGCATCTGGTAATAGGCACTTATGTAGTCTAATGACAGGTGGTTTATAACCATTGGTTGGCTAACGGTCATTCTTCCTGGGCTGGTGAGGCGAGGAAATGAAGATACTTTCCAAATTGTGAGTATTGCCCAATGACTGCTAAGAGCCATTCAGACACTAGGTAACCGTTTATGGGTAAGCGAGTGAAAATCTAGATTACATTGCCTTTATTACTAATTATATCCTCTTAAGAGAGAGACCAGCTGGAAGAAGGGAAGTGAAAATTCATTTGTAAACTTTTATATGTTTTTCTAGATTAGGAATCATTGCTTACATAATCCCCCAAGACAGTAGCCTAGATCACCATCTGTGTGTCGGATTCTAATTGAGGGTTGCCAAACGCGGAAAATGTTACCACAGTGTTTGTCTCAGTCTGATCCAGGAGATTCAGAGGGTACTACCAGATCCAAGCTCCTAGCATGCTGGTACCTTGAAAGAGACCCAGACACGCTATTCTGAGAGTACAGAGAGAAGGGGAGAACGGCTTGCCTGCTGATACTTGGTAAAATTCTGGAAGAGTTCTCTATACTTCTGGAGAGAAAGACAAAGAATCAGTTGAATTAATTCCTGAACTTTCTGTCCCCAGAGCTGACCCCTTCTTATGACCCCCATGAATATTCTATACAGCTTCTTCCACAAAACAGACATCTCTTGAATTCTAGGCCTACATTTCCAGTTTCCTCTGAGAATTTCCTTCCATACCCCTCCATCTCTTCTCCTCAAACTCCTTAATTCATCAAAGCAAATAGCTTCTTATTCTTAATTGTTCATTTCTCTTAACTGACACCTTTCTTACAGTGACACAGACTAGAAAAGGTTTTTATTCATCTCATCCAATCTCCACGTAGACTAACCTTTAAAACATTCTTTCATGCTTGTGGTCTTCCTCCCAAAAGGAGAATGCAGAAATCCAACACATATCCCTCTCTCTCAGACCCTCAAAAGTTTGTATGTATCTATCATCTATCTACCTATCATCTGCCTAATCTGTTACCTCCCTCTCCCTTTGGTCTCTGTTCGGTTCTGATTATTGCAACTTGCCTCTAGGTTGCTACAATTTGGATATGAAGTATTCTGTCAGATGGCTCATGTGTGGAGTGTTTAATCCCCATTCTGATGTCTCAAAGAGATGAAGAACATGCTATGATTGGCCCATGGGGAAAAGGTCGTTCTCGTCATAAACTGGCAAAAAAAAAAAACTTGCCTGAATTTTGTTTCACAATTTCGTGGAAGGCAAACAGTGCAAAGAATGCAGCTGGATATTCAGCTGAGCAGATTTCTGAGGGCGGTGTGGAAGAAGGGCTGGGGTGCTTCTGAGAACTTGTGGCGAAACGAAGTAGACAAATGACTTGAACACGGAATTGTTAGGCAGAAAGAATTCAGAGCCTTTGGAAAATTCTCAACCTGTCCATAATTCAAAAACAAGAAAATGGGGACATATGCTGAGAACACAGACTAACCATTTTAAAAGATGAATGCAAATGTTAAATATGGGTTTGATTGATTATCTCAATAGAAGTCAGAAATAGAGGTGGGATGATGTCAGAAAACTACAATGAGACCAAAAAAAAAAAGCAGGTACCAAAGGAAATAGCAAAAATAAGATGGAATGAAGGAAGAATGAAACCCCGAGGCAGCTCCTTTCAGAGCTGGGGTGATGGGGAACGTTGTTACACCAATGGGCTTTGAAGACAGATATGTAAGCCAAAGAGGATTGTTCTTGATCCTTAAGATCCGATGGGATTTACCTTGGTACATTAAACTTACTTGAATATTTATTTTCAAGTTCCCCTCTTTTAGAAGGGAAATGTCTATTCCTTGCCTGTTAAATTGCTGTCTTTTAGAAGCATGTATTTAATTTAATTTCACATAATCATAGCTGGACAGGAATTGTTCCTTGTGATAAACTGCATCAGGAGTCTCACTCAAACCTGCTTAAAATGATATTAAATGATACATAGAACTTGAGAAGTAATAATGAATTAAGTTAAGACTTTGGGAATGTTTAGAATGGTATAAATATATTTTACATGTAAGAAAGATGTGAATTGTGTGTGTGGGAAGAGGGTTCTTGGGGTGGTAGAGACTACACGCTTGTGTACTACCATTTATTTTTTTTGTTTTTTTTCATAATTTAAGCCCTATATTTTATTTTTTTAACATTCTTTTTTAATTATCATTATTTTTTATTATTTATTCAATTGTGCGTGTATGCATGTGTGCATGTGTGTACGTATATGTATGTGTGTGTGTGTAGAACCACAGGCGAATTCGGGAACCACCATGGACGCCTCCACCTCCTCCTTGTTTACTCTGCCCCGGGATTCACAGGCTCCGGCCCTACCAGGACCAGAAGCATGGGCCACCCCCGCTTCCGCCTGGCGTCTATACGTGGGATATAGGATCCGAACTCAGGACGTTCCGCCATCAAGGCAGAGGCTTAACCCCTGAGCCACTTCTCCAGCTCCATGTACTACCATTTGTATATTGAGATTCTGACTCCCAATGTGGTGGTATTGGGTGGTGAGGAAGTAATTAAATCATGAGAGAAGAACCCTAAGGGGAAAGAGACATGAGAGAATTTGCTTCTCTCTGCTTTCCACCCATGAGAAGAACACAGTCATCTACAAACCAGAAAGAAAGCCTTTAGCAGACACCATGTCAGTCAACGTCTTAGTCTTGGACCGCACAAACTCCAGAACTGTGAGAAATAAATGTTCTTTGTTTAAACTCTCTAGTCTGTGGTATTTTGTTATAGCAATCCAAATTGACTGAGTTCCTATTGAACCCTGCTCAGGACTGTTGGATCAAGCAGTCGATGGCTGATTTCCTGGACCATTTCAGTGGGCAGAAGATACGGTGAATTCCACATTGGGCCTCCTAGTGATGAGATTGGCCAACTGTGTGCAGGGGAATGCTGCCTGCACCAGGCACAGCCTACATCCTGGCACAGGAGGGCCTGGCCTGCTGGTTGGGCAGATTTCTGGTGGCTTCTCCCAGCTGCCTTATTAGCCCTGTTAAGCCGTCAACTGTGATCTCTCAGACAAGAGATGCCTTCTTCCCTTCCTCTCCGACTCTGCTTCCCTCTAGAATCAAATACTTACCTTCACATCCTGGCCCATCTTCCCATTACAATTAGATATTTCCATAGCAATCCTAAATCTGGGGTGTCAAAATGAGCACCCTTCTTGTTCTCCGGCCCAGCATTACTCACATCAACTGCACTGCCCACAGACAATGGGTTGCTCGTGTTTCCGTTGTGAATTAGTCAGGGTTCTTTGAAGAAACAGAATCTATAGAATGCAATATACATAAATAAGTTTATTAAAATAACTCGCAATAAAAAACAATGTCCTTCAAAGTAGCCGCCTGCAGCCACCTTGCTCTTGACCGGAATGTCCCACAAAGCCAAAAGACGCCGAGAAGGTCTCAAGCCCTTGCTTCTCTGGAGGGCAAAGATGCTGGGTTCTGACGTCAGTGAAGAACAGCTGGGCTCCCACGTCAGCGATGAACAGCGAACAGCAGCAAGGCCTAAGACCAGGCTCAAGGCAGCGGGAACAGCAGCAACACAGTGGAAAAGACGAAGCTCGGAGTCAGCCAAGGAGGGAAGCAGCAACAGCAGCAACAAAAAAGGTCCCGATGCTCTAAAAGTGAACGATGCTCCCAGAGTGGACTCTACCGCAAGTTAACACAAGATGAAGAAGAGCAAGTCCCTCTTCCTTACACCTCAATTATCTGGCTCACCACTGGAAAGTACCACCTACTATGGGCTGGGTTTTCCTCAGCAATCAATCAAGTACCTGCAGACTTGTTCAGGGGCCATTCCAACTGTTAACCCTCCACAGCTGTGCCCCAAACAGTCTGCAACTGTCAAGTTGACATCAAAATGCAACCATAACACGTTGGGTTTCTCCTTCCTTTTTCCTTCTCCTCCTCTCAACTACCTTCCCAACTCTTGAACAAGAGAGGAGGGTGTGGGGAGATGAATTGAAGCCTGCGGTCTCTGGTCTGTTTCATTCCCCAAAGCTAAATTCCAAAGGGGTAATTGCATTAGTCATCCCCAAATCCAGCTTTCCCTGAGAGACCAGCCTGAGCTTCCTTTCCTTCGCTCTTTCATGGAGCTGGGGCACAGTTTGTAAAAACCCTAACTCCTAAAATCTCCCATCTGTACTCTCTCTGGAAACAAGTCCCTTCTAATCTGATCCCGGACTGCAAAGTTTTAGCTACTGTAACCTTAATCTTCACACCTTTCTGCCTGCAGCCAATTCAAGACAGGCAGCCAGCTGCCCTACTGCTACCCCAGGAGTCAAGGCAGGCTGGCAGGCGGCCCTACTGAGAGGGGCCAAGACCTGTGCTAAGAAAGGATGGAATGTGCAAGAGGACTTATCAAAGGCTCCACTGGATCTGACATGGTGACAGCTAAAATGAATCCCGGTACCAGTGATTAAAACTAATGTAAATATTTGTCAGTTTTCCTTACAGATTTAGCTTTTCTCCCATGTCCAGTGTTGGTTGTGATCAGGGCACAGACAATTTCTCTCGGTCCGTTTTCTGCATCTTTGCATCTGCCTCCAAAACCTAAGTAGACATGGAGATACTTGAAGTAACTACCACCTTTTTGTGAGGCACTTTTTCCCTGGACTTTCACTTGTGTGTGTGTGTGTGTGTGTGTGTGTGTGTGTGTATGTGTACTTGTACCATAGGGGACTTGAGTGTGCGTGCTTGTGGAGGCCCAAGGGTACATTGGAAATCACCCTGGATTGCCTTATCTCTATTGCTTTGCCCTGGGGTTTCACTCGGGTCATTTTGCTTGGGAGGCAAGACTTTAACCTCTGAGCCACCTCCCCAGTTTGACCTTTACTTTTATAAGGAACCCTAGCTCAGCCTGTAAGTTCCTTATGAGGAGGGCTGTATTTGTGTTGGAGGCTTACAGGCAGAAATGGGAACTTACTTGTTATGTGTTTTTTGTTGTTTGAAAATAAGTAGGAAGACAGATAAATAAAATTTTGCAAGTTAAAAAAATAGGAAACCACTCTTTTCTTTAGTCAATTCGGGTTGATAACTATTAAAAATGTGTTGTTGTTGTTGTTTTTTTCCTATGTCTGGTGAGGCAGGAGGGTAGGGTGGAGAGTGAAGTTTGGAAACCTTCATAAAATAACACAGGAGAAACACAAGTTGGAAAATGGAAGGCTGGAAATCTATACACTCTCCTCACCCCCATTGTTTAAGACCATAAATAAAGGGGTTCTCAGGAGTCTGAAGATAACCTATGGTTCATTGTACTAAGACATAAAATCCTGGGTGGAGAATTAAGATGATATGAGACGTCCGATATATGAAATTGTCTGTAGAACTACATGTAACAGAGCATGTGCAGAGAAGCCTGTGCTATGCAAATTAGAAAGACCACACTATGCAAATGGCTCAAAATGTTCACTGAGGTAACATAAAAGCCTACTAGCTTTGCAAAGTGGGACTGTTGAGCTGCTAAACCATCTTTGCTCTGACCTGCTTCCTCCCACTTAGAAGTATACGCTGTCTTCAGAAGGTGCTCTTGGGCTGGAGAGATGGCTCAGGGGTTAAGACTCTTCCTCACAAGCAGAAGATCCTGAGTGCAGATCCCAGGTCCTGTATAAAAACGCCAGGTGGAAACAGTGGCAGCCCACAATTCCATTCGTGGTGGGCAGAGCCTGGGATATCCCAGAGTGAAGCAAAAAGGAGGTAGAAGCAATCCAGATGATTTCCGAAGTCACCTTTGGTCCTCCACAGGAACACATGTACCCTCTAATACTCTCTCTCTCTCTCTCTCTCTCTCTCTTTAAATGAATGAATAAATAAAGTTTTTTCTTTTTTTTAAAGAAGGTGCTCCTGCTTCTGTTGCCACTGTATCTCAATTACTTGTTCAGGGACACAGTAGCATGGAGTTCTGCTGGCGACTCCCTCCATCCTCTGATATCAGCTGATACCAATTGGCTGCTGCCTAATTTTCACATTCCACTGCTGTAGTAAATATGTAACCCAAACGATTTAGGGAAGCAAGGTAACTTTTATTCCAGCTTATAATTTCAGGTTATAGTTCATCACAGCAGAGAAATGACCAGCCTCAGTTGCCAATGCACATCCACAGCAAGCGCCAAAGGGCCAAGGATCGATGACGCATACTTACTCTCAAACATGCCAGCTTGCTAACTTCTAACCACTAACCAGCTCTCTCTCTCTCTTTCTGTCTTTCTTTTTTTTCTCTCCCTCTCTCTCTGTCTCCTCCCTCCACCTGGCCAGGAAATAGTCCCACCCACTATGGGTTAGATCCTCTCACCTCAGCCGTGCAATCAAGCCAATATTTCATACACTTGACTTTTGCTAAATGAATCTAGGTTTTCACATGAATCTCCACAGGGTGAATTTATCTTTCCCGCCATCGCAGTGTAAAGCACTAGTTTTTCTTTGATGATGTCAATTTCTTCAGTGTTCACAGATACTCTGCTATTTGTCCCTTTTCCTCATCTGAAACTGCAAGACTGCTAATATAGTTGCCCTCTGCCAAGGAAACCAGTCTTTCATCTCTAAATTCAGCTTTATCAAAGTCTTTGTTCTTTTCATCATAAGCTGGTCCCAAACAATTCAGAAGTCTCTCAACATTACTATTTTTCCAGTCTACCAAGCTCTACTTGATGCTGTTTTTAAAACCATAGTTTTAAAATCTAACATTTCCACATTTCTCCAATAAAACATTCAAAATTCACAAAATCCTCATAGCCAAATTTATTAGCAATACCCCACCTCTGACACCAAATTTTGTTGCATGTTTGTCTGCATGTTGCAGACATAAATTCACAAAGAACTAAGGGTGAACAAGAAGGTCTTATAATTGTTTACAATTCTCTGTTATGGTTCAAAGTCCTGCTTGGCAGGAGAACTCACGCCAAGATCAGGAGCAGAAGGAAGTGGCCACACCATATCTACAGAGATTGCTGAGAAAGGGATAAACCTCATTTACCAGATTGCAAGTCTGGCAAAGTAGGCCTAAGTATCCCAAGGCAACGAACCAGTTCTCTCCATCTTATCTACCTGCCCAGGGAATGTTCACATCCACTCTGAGCTGGGTCTTCCTACATCAGTTAAGATATTCTTCTGCATGCTTGCTTAAAACTTGCCTTAACTGCCAATTATTGACACCTGTACCCGGAACTCAGCCTTCAATTGTCACATTGACACATATGTCTTACACAGAGTAAATGAATAAACACCCAGGGGAATCTCAAGGGTATTAGAAGCTTGTGCCTGTTACTTTTATCTGTTGCTGTGAGACACCACTCAAAGTCAAGCAGCTTAATAGGAGAAAGGAAGATTTATTCAGCTTACAGTTCCGAAGAGGAGATACAGCCTTAATGGCTGGAAGAAGCTGGAGAAGGTCCAAGTCACGTCCTCATGGAGTCTAAGAGCTGCTGCATGCAAGCTCAAAAGCAGACTCACACATTCCAGCAGGGCAGGGCAATCAATCTCAAGGCCCACCCCCTGGGACCGCCTTCTTCCAGCAAAGCTCCACCTCCCAAAGGTGTCATGACCTTCCCAAATACTAGCAGCAGCTAAGGATTCAAACACATGAGCCAGATAAAAATAACAGGCACAGGCTTCTAATACCCTTGAGATTCCCCTGGGTGTTTATTCATTTACTCTGTGTAAGACATATGCGTCAATGTGACGATTGAAGGCTGAGTTCCGAGTACAGGTGTCAATAATTGGCAGTTAAGGCAAGTCTTAAGCAAGCATGCAGAAACAAAACACGAAACAAAAAACAAACAAACAAAAAAGACAAGTAGTCTGTTATATAAAATATGCTGGATAGAAAATCCTACTAAATGACTGCTGGAAGTGTAGCTTCAAGGGTCACCATCCTAAACTGCTGGCACATAGGCTTCCCTTCACCCCCGTGATGGCGGTCAGAGGGCTGGCACCCTTCTCTATCCCCACAGTTCTGTCACTTCTTTCCCTCGGTTTCTCTTTCTGATATGGGTGTGGAGGTGTTGGTTCATTTTAATCTGCAAAATAAGGAATTATTAAGCATGAAAAGAGTTAGGATATTTATGTTTAACTTGGAACAAAAACAATAGGACCAGAGATTCTGAGAATTTCATCATTAATGGCAGGGAAGAGACATGCTTAGAAATTGGCAGGTGGCCACATGGCAAAGAAGTGAGTCTTAGAAAAACGGCAAAAGTCCTGAATATTAGGAGAAGCATACTTAAGTTTTAGAAGTTTAGATAAAAGCAGGTGGCGGGGTGGAGAGAGAACTGACATTATTAGGTTTAAATAAAGGATAAGAGGCATGCATAGGTAAGCAGCCCCAGCTGATAGGAAAAGTATAAATGTCTTTTTAGAATATCACCACTTTTGCTAGAGTGGTTAAGGAACTCCATTAGTTCACTCATGAATACTTACAGAACATCTACTATGCACCAAATATGCTTGAACACAGAGGCAATGATGTTGAAAAGTTCTCTCCGCTGGTGAACTTTATATTATTTGAAGGGAGAAAAACTGATAAATATATAGTGTGACGGGTGGTAATAATTACTTTGAAGAAAAATGGAACTGGTTAAACAATTAGAAAAAGGGAAGGGACACACCTGCTGTGAAGTGACATTTGAAGGGGATTGAGGGAGTGAGGTCGCCAAGGAGCAAAAGGAGATCATACGTGCGAAGGCCTTGAAATGGACTCTGTAATCCTCCAACAACTCTAGAAAATCAGTACTGTTACTGTCCCTTCTATATACAAAACAAAAACCTGTTGCTTTTTCTTCCTTCCTTTCCCCCATCTCTTCTATCCTTTTTCCTTCTTTTATTTTTTTCACCTCTTAATTTTATCTATCAACTTTTCTAAGCACAATCTTGCTGTTTTTCAAAAGGTGGGGAGAGGTTGGAAGAGGAAGAGCGTCTCTGAGCCACTCGAGAAGCACACAGTCTCCATAGGCCCTTAGCAGTGTGTGCTGTCCGGACCACCTGAGGGGCAAGTTTTCCATTTCCGTATGTTTCCTGTCAGTGTGTTGCCAGCTCTGGAGAATGACATGGAAGAGAGAAGAACTCTAGAAAGCTCATTTCTCTGTCAGGAGCATGCTGAAACCTTACCAGGATCTGCCAGAGAGATTTCTGACTTGTGAATTCAAATCCCAATGCTTAACTCTACTTAGCTACTTCTGAGACAGAAGTGTAAGATGTCTAGCTCAGGTATAGCTTTATAAAACATGTCAGATTATATAAAACAAAAAGTGCTTCTCAACGACGGACTGACTTCCACATTCTCATTCTTTTATCTTGTATGTATAAGTAGGTGTGGTGTGTGTGCGTGAGTGTGTACATGTGTGTGGCATATGTGTATATGTGTGCATGTGTGCACGTGTGTGTGGTGTATGTATATTGTGCAATGTGTGTGCACATGTGGAGTCTGCACATGTGTGTGTGTGGTTCGTGTTCATACACACGCATGTGTGTAGTATATGGTGTGTGAAGTGTGTGTACAGTGTGTAACATGTACATGTGGGTGATAAAAGTGCATATGTATGGTCCATATGTATGGTGAATGTACACATTCTCACAGAGGTCAGAAAAAAAGATATCAGATTCTATCACTTTCTGATTATTCTTTTGAAACAAGTCTCTCACTGTAACAGTTTACCTCTATGGTTGCTAATAAAATCATAACATATAGATTAAGGGAACAAGGAGTTTATTCTCTCTTAACAACGCCTGGTTGTAATTCCTTATCCAGCTTTGCAGGAGAGCCCACACCAACACCAAGGGCTGGGGGAACCAGCCACACCATATTCACATAATGGCTGAGAGAGAGAGAGAGAGAGAGAGAGAGAGAGAGAGAGAGAGAGAGAGGATCCTTACTTGCCAGACCAGCACGTCTGGCCAAGTTTACAGAAGGATGCTGACTTCCTCAAACATTTCCCTCCATCTGCCTGGGAACCAGTGCCACACATCATGGGCTAGGCCTGCCGCATCAACTAGACAATCTCCTGTGGGTTCTCTCTGGGCTTAGCCTAACTACTAGTTCTCTACAAATATGCCCAGAGCTCAACCTTCAACCATCAATCAAGTTGACACCTGAACCTAACTATGACACGCACTAAACCTGAAGTGAAGCTGATGGCTAGCACCTTCCCCCTCCTCAATCCTCCATCTTCCCGTCCATTACTCCCTCAATGCTGCATGCACAACCACACATGACCACACATACACTGTTTATGTGAGTGTAGAGATTCAAACTCAGGCCTTCATGCCTTCACAGCAAGTACTTTATAACTAGACCACCTACCCAGTCCTTCTTTTTCTGATCTTAAGCTAAAAGACATGCCACCATAAAGCCTTAAAGGAAAAACTCCTATTCAAAAAGAAGAGCATTGGGATGTAGCTCAACCGCATAGTGTTTAGCTGGCATAGTCAAGACCCTGAGTTCCATTCCTAGCACCCCAACAGTAAACATCAGAATCGCCACACATACTGACATTTAGGATGCTTTCAGAGCAGTTAGGCGGGCAGATGTTCGGTTTGCCTCTGAACAGAGGCTGAAAAGAAACAAGGGGTCTTTCACTGTGACTTCTCCTCATCCCGGAGACCCCTCGAACTCATCTCCACTCCACGCTCAGATCCAGCTCACACCACTTGAATCTTGTAGTCACCTTGTGGCACATTTCCCCCGCCACCGCCTTTACTCGAGTTTTTCCTGCGGTTCTTGCTCAGGTATAAGGAAGCAGCTGGTCTCCGCAGCCCACCTGTGGTCCCATTCTTTCCTGATTGTGCCAGGCCATTTTGCAGGCCCTGGAGGATGAAATGAATGGAGGAGAGGGACAGATTGCAAAGAGGGGGCTCACAGTCCTGCCTGCCTGGGGGCTACATCTGCCCTTCTGTGTCTCTATAATGGCTTTTTTTTTTTTTTTTTTGGAAGCAGTTCTTGACTTTGAAGACTCTGCCTAGTACTTCTGCGTGCATCCACTTCCTTGGCTACACAGGGATCTCCCGTCCATGTGTTCTGTCTGATTTGAACGCGGAGGTCACAGGCTTGCATCTGAGCACTTGATGCATTTCAAATCTGCAGACCCAACTCTGAGTTTATAGGCAGAGTAGCAGGTTGCTAACTCCCAGCACATGTGGAATCGGCTGTTGGAGTTGGATGCTGCCCTGGCGGTCTTAGATTCCTTGCATATTAAAGAAGAGGAAAGAAGGAATGGAAAAGAGAAGGGAGAAGATAAAAGGAAAGAAGAGCAAGTATTTTTTAAAAAGAAATACCTAGAAAGTGACTTCATTTGTTCATTCACTCATTCATGCATTCACTAATAGGAAAATCTTTTGTTATGAATACATGAGGTACTAACTGAACACGCTTAGCTATCTTAGACACTGTCTGAGTAGAAGGAATATAAGAAGGAGTGTAGCCTAAGGCCTTTCTGCTCTCCTGGTCCAGCACCCCTTCAGGAAGGGGTACGGGAGTGACCCAAGTCACATAGCTGGAATATTTATCAGACCCTCCCCCCAGTCACCATGGAGACCCAAGAGTGGGAAAGAGGAAAGCCCAGCAATGCCTTTCATCTTGGCTGGGCTACAATGCTCTTCGCAGCTTTAGACACCGCCCACACAGGACCACTGGCAGAGGTAAAAGCAGCCGGTGACCTCTGGGGCTTTGACTGCGGGTGATGTATGCTGCCGAGAAGGAGGAGGAGGAGGAGGAAGAGGAGGAGGAGGCGGCGGCTAGCTGTGCCTCAAAGCTGCCAAGCAGAGCTGCTAGGAAGAAAATGATGAGGTGAATTAAACTTTAATTTGATTTTGATTTGGTTTTAGTAACCAATAAAGGGGCAGCAATTTTCCGAGCTCTGCCACTGGTTGGAGGGATGCTTCGAGAACATCTGGTTTATTAACAACAGGGACAATTTAAGTCAGTCCTCAAAGCCCTTTGACAGATCCTGCATGCCTCCCTCTCCCACAACAGCCCCGGAGAAATCATATTTACTTGTAATGAAGCTTAACTACTGACCTCTCCTGCAACTGCCCCACTGTCTGCTGGATCAACCTTCCAGACAGACCAGCGCAAACTCGCAAGGGGAAGACCAGCAAGGCGGAGGTGGGACAAGTCAGAAGGGAGGAGGAGGGAGAAGTCAGAAGGTGGAGATCTGATCTGTAGCCACACTTCAGGTGACTCAGCACGAGGCAGCATGGAACTGTGTTTGCTAGGCATGCAGACATGTGGATACCAGCAGAAAGGGGAGGATGTTTCTAGTTTATATAGAATGCTGTTTTTTAAAAGAATAGAAAAATACATGAATTTCTTATATTTTCCTTAAATCTCTTCTCTTCTTTCTCTCACTCATCTTGCTGGACTGCTTTGGCTTGTTTTAAAAAATTAAAGATATAACTTATTATAATGGACAGATTTATACACAATTTCCAAATCAAAAATAGTTTATTGTATATATATATTGTATATATTGTATTATAGCAATGTTCCTGTAAATGCTGAACAAAGCGTGGTATATCCAGGCAATGGAATATTATTTGGCCAGTGAAAGTGAAAGTGCTAGTACATGCTACATGTGGTTGAACTTTGAATGCATTATGCTAAGTGAAAGAAGCTAGTCAAGAATGACAATGTATTGTATGATTCTTCGTGTGTAAAATGACAGAGAGAGAGAGGGAGAGAATAGTGGATGGGGGGATTTCTGCTAAACAGTATGAAGTTTATTTGTGGGATAATGTGCATGTTCCAAAGTTAGTTACAGGTGATGGCTGTGTAACCTCAGAAATGTATTTAAAAACCAGTGAATTGTACATTTTAAATAAGTGAAATGAGGTCTGTGAAGCTTCAGAATATTCCATAGTTCCTGTAACTGAGCAGAACCTAGTGTCTGCATCACTCCACAGGTTAATTCCAGAACCTTCCTAATAGTGCCAATATCTGTGTTCCATCTATTCACTAGGAGAAACATTCAGGACCCTACAAAACACTGATGAACAATAGGCCACCAACAGACGGGGCTGGGGGCGGGCTGCAGAGAGCCCCGAGGCTTTGAGAGAAAATCCCAAGCTCAGGATCACATAAAAAGACATGATGTGGGAGAGAAAGACTTGCAGAAGAAGAGAGAAAGACAAGGTAGAGGGGAAACTAATCAGAATGAATGATATATGCATAGGAACTTGTCAAAGAGCAAAATCTGTTGATGATGGGAATGGAGAGTATTCAGCAATGGGATAAATCTTGAAAATATTGCTGGAGAGTTAGCTCAGCATGTAAGGCACTTGCTCACGAACCGAACCGGCTTCCTGGAAGACCACATGGTGGAAGAGAGAGAGAGAGAACTGGCTTCTAAAAATCACCCTCTGACCTCCACCAGTGCACTATCACATTATATATGTGCTCTCTCTCTCTTTCTTTCTCTCCCTCTGTTTCTCACCCTCTCAAATAAATAAGCAAATAAATAAAATGTGAGAAAAAAAGAAAATACTGCATTGGTTGAATGGAGGAAAAGACGAGAGCGAGAGAAACCCAACCAGCACTGTGACATTCATGCATCTGGAAGCACATTTAATTCATGAGCTGGCAATATTTGAATAATGCATGAAGATGCACGTACATTCCTAGATGTGTGGAGCTGGGTAGAAATGAAGCCCAGGGATAAGGGGGGGCTTAGGGGTGTTGATGATGATAAAAATGTATCGTGGTTGAGGATTTGATTATCTTCTGTGGTCATTAAAGTTTTACAGGAAAGAGGGTCAGGGACTTGCACGGTGGTTGAGCCCTTGCCTAGCACGTGTGACGCTCTGGGCTTCAATCCCTAGCATTGCAAATAAATAGAAAGCAAAATAAAACATTGCAGATGTGAACAGAAGTTACCAGAAAAACGTGGCACCAAAAAGCTGATTGACTGATTAGAGCCTCAACGATCTCTAGAGACAGTGTACTTAATAAGAACAGATATAATGTCATATATTTTTACATGGACTATAAACCATGACCAATGAAAGATCATCATTGTAATTCAACTATAAAAACTTTCAATGACCAACATTCGAAAAACTCACCCCCTAATCAAAATTGTCAACCACACTTTCATTGTAGGGATGTTGCAAATCTACAGCCAAATTAACTCAGGCTGCCTTTGGCCCCCTTAATAGCCATTTATCACCTACCTTTGCATATGACTTCTTATTTTTATGACTATTAAGTAAATTCATTGACTGTACAACCAGGCCCTGGTTTCCACCAAACAAAAAGCTAAGATGTCATCACAAGCTCCTAAAGCTTGTAAAAAATTTCTGCAACACCTGCCTGTCTGATGCTTCCGCCAATGCATTTCAAAAGTGTCTTAGGACTTTCTTTGTTCTTTGTTTATTTTTAAACCGAACTATTTCCTCAGAGGACTGCTTTTATTTATTCTTATTTTTATTTTTTATTTGTGTGTGTGTCTGGGTGTCTGGGTTTATCAGAGGACATTGTGTGTGCCTGTGGAGGCCTAAGGATTGCACTGGATTGCACTACCCCCTCTTTGTTTTGGTTTTCTCTGAAGTTTACCAGGCTCCGCCTTCCAGGACTGGAAGCACAGGCCACCACATTTCTGGCTGGTGTTTTTATGTGGGATCCAGGAATCTGAACTCAGTCCCTTCTCCTTTGTGAGACAGAAGTTCAACCACTGAGCCATCTCTCCAGCTCTTGTTCTGTGATTATAAACTCGCGAGAAACCCTTCGGCACATTGGATCTCATTTCGAGAAACCTGAACTCATGTTTCCGGATGATGGTGTTTAGGGGGAGAAAAGAGGCCGGGGGTGGAGGGGGGTTGGCAGTGTAGATTTCTATAGGCAGCTAGAACTGAGAGGAAGACCAGAGGGACTGAAGCAAGGCCGCGAGCCTATGTGAAAGGCAAGTACACAGCGAGAGCTGACTGAAGCCCACACTGCATTCAGCAGGTAGCCGCCCACCAAGGAGTCCACCACAAAGCCTGCCAGCAGGACTTCCAAACCTGGCCCCACCAGGGACCACCAACCAAAGGTTAGAGAGGAAACAAATAGAAAGTTCCCATTTTTTTACCCCCCAAAAGTTCATAAAAGGGACACTCAAAGTCAAGAGTCTTTGGAGGAGACTTGGGGTGATTTTGCCTCCCCTCTGGTTTCCAAGCAGCCGGAAACAACTCTTTGTTCCCCCTGCTTCTCTGGAGCAATCAGGTGTCCTTTTCCTTGTTTATAAATAAATGTTACTTAAACCAGTCTATCGTGTTCTGGCTTCAATCTTCAAATCTGGGATGCAAGACCCTGGACAGAAATCTAGTAACGGGAATTGGGGCGGGAGGCACTGGGGGATGAGGAGGGAGGGGGGAGGGGAGGGGGAGCAGGGGGTAGGGGGGGGAGGAGGAGGGAGGGAGGGAACTGGTATACCTATTAAGTTTGTATGAGCTGAAATAATAATAAAAAATGTATTAATAGTAAAAAAAAAAAAAAAGAAATCTAGTAACGGGGTCACTCATATCTGGCCCCGGAATAAACTAACCCTTCGAAGAGAGAGTTGTGGTCTTGCATCTACACAATAAAGTTTTTGTTTTGTTTTTAGAAAAGAAACCAAGAAGATAAAGGATGAAAAGCATCATGTAACCAAGATGTAGCCAAAACTAATGTGTTGCCTGGTTTATCACTCAGTAGGGAAATGAAGTCACTATCAAAAATTATTTTTCTTGGGGCTGGAGAGGTGGCTCAAGGGTTAAGCCTCTGCAGAAGGTCCTGAGTTCGGATCCTAGACCCCATGTATGGGGGGGTGGCCTGCGTTTCCGGTCCTGGTAGACCAGAGCCTGTGAATCTCGGGGCAGAGTAAATGAGGAGGAGGTGAAGGCGGTCCATGGTGGTTCCCCAATTCGTCCGTGGTTCTACATACACGCACACACGCACAATTGAATAAAAAAAAAATTATTTTTCTTTCAAACAATCTTAAACAAGGGACTGAGGAGGAGACTCACTGGAGTGCTTGCTGCACAGGCCTGAAGGCCTGAGTTCAATCTCCAGCACCCACAGAGGAAGCCGGGTGTGTGTGTGTGCAATCCTGGGAGGCAGAGTCAGGGGGTCCCTATGGCTTGCTGGCCGTCCAGCCTAGACTTACCATTGAGCCCTTCCAGTGAGAGGCACAAAAATAAGGTGGATGGATCCTGAGGAAGGATTTTTAAGGTTTTCCATTGGCCTCTGCATACATGTGTACTCATTTACACACACACATGCACGCATACACATGAATACTATACAAATTAAAAATACAAACTAATGTATTTTCTGTTGTTTTTTCCTATGGTAACCTTTGTTATGGTTTCCATTACTCTTTTTTCTCTTTTTTTATTCTTTAAGTTTTTCATACATGAATATAGTGAATTTATGTTTTCCCAACTTGATCACCAATCCCATCCCTTCTTCTTCCCATTACAACCCTTCTTCTCCATTGCCAGACTCACTCCGTCCTATTTTCAGGGCTGTTCGCATGTGTTATCCTCTGCGTATCATCTGTGTTGCCTTTGTTGATATATGCCCGAGCGCTTGCCAGAGCACGACTCTTATGTCAGTACGTTTACCATTGAAAAAAACACCTTGCATTTCCTCCCCATCTGCATTAACACTCATCCGTCTCTCAGGGAGGTGTGTTCCCCCTCCACGGTGAAACATCGATAATACAATTCTTGTACCAGTGTTGGGGAAGTAGCATGGCTGCAATGAATTCAAGAACACAAGAGTCCTGCCACGTGCAGAAGAGAGTGGTCCCCTGGGCCCCTGCCTTGCTTTATGCTCTCACAACCTTTCTACTTCCTTTTCCTTAATGTTCCCTGGACATCCTTGAGGTGGGGGTGGGTTGCTGTTATTCTTAAAGTTAAATTCTCGAAGCAGTCCAATGTTTTATTTATTCCTGTGGTTGCACATTTTAGTGCGTATCGGAGGAATCTGGCATTTTCCTGATGATGTACATGTGTTGTGCAAGAGGAAGTTGTGCAAGGGGAAGAATCAGTCCGACTGTTTACTATGTAAGCTCTGAGAACTGATTCTCATTTGTCAGTAAATCTCTACCCTAAAAACCATACACTGCTCTAAACAGGGAGTCAGGAAATAGTATTAAAAAGCTCAACAGAACAAAGGTAGAATTATCTTCCTCACTAGTCATTCAACCATGCTTTTTTTTTTTTTTTAAATTCTGTTCTCAAGGATAGACACAGACCAAAGCAAAGGAGTCCATTGAGTTGTTAAATCAAGTTGTTTTAACTCCTGACCGAAACAATAGACTTCAACGACAAAGTGCCAGAGAATGAAAAGGTTTTATAAATTTGAAAAGCTGCTCTGAACATCAAAAGTCAAGTCGGAAGGAAGGAAGCTGGGCATGAACTTTATCCATAGAACACAGGACAAAACAGGCTGTCCTGCCAGCCCTGTTTACTACCAAGATAAGGAGCTTATTCCAGGATGTAAATTAACTTTATCACTGGAATACCAGTCAGTCCCTGTGGCTCTGCTTTTTGTTTACTAGCAAGGCTTTCTAAACGAAGGAAGACATGGGTTGACTTACATGCTGGCCCCTAATAGCACTTACCCAGCTGCAAACGCCCTTTGAGAAGTACTGGCAGGTGGGACAGACTGTGTCCCCATGGGAGAAGAAAAGTCTAGAGGAAAGAGAGTAAGACATAGAGAAAGAAAGCAGAGAGAGAGATTGAGTGAGACTACGCAGTCCATCCTCCTTCTCCTCTGCCCTGCCGGCTCGGTGGCTTCTTACTTTCAGTAGTGGGGTAGGGTTTGCTTGTAGGAAATGAATGCCAATGAAAACTCAAAAGTTTAGAAGGTGGGTAAGCAGACTCCCACTCACACGGGGGCAAGAAACTCTAATTCAGTGCTGCGGGTCACACACAGAAAGACGAAAAGAGGGTGGTTTGGGAAGAAGCATTCAGCAGAAGAGGAAGGGGGAGGACAGAGCGTGCTAAGTGGGGGAGGGAGGATAACTAAATTCACTGGTGTATGAAATTGTCAAACGGTCATTTTTTAAAAAAATGTTTGGAGGGTTGGAGAGGTGGCTCAGGGGTTAAGCCTCTGCCTTGCAGGCAGAAGGTCCTGAGTTCGGATCCCAGATCCCACGTATAGACGCCAGGCGGAAGCGGGGCGGCCTGCGTTTCTGGCCCTGGTAGGGCAGAGCCTATGAATCCCGGGGCAGAGGAAATGGAGGCGTCCATGGTGGTTCCCGAATTCGTCCGTAGTTCTACATACACACAGACGCGCGCACGCATACATACGCACACACGCACAATTGAATAAAAAAAAAAAAAAAAAATTAAAAAAATGTTTGGAGGTGGGGCCTGCGGTAAAGCCCTTGTGCGTTGCTCTCCAGGAAGTAGCTTGGGAAGTGAGGAGGCTCTTACAGACCCCCCTCCCCACTTCACATCCAACACCCCACCAGGAAGGTCACCTCAGCTGATCCGCTGATTTTTTTCCTAACAGTTCTGGTGGAGGAAGAGGAGGAGAAAGGGTGAAAGGGCTGGGGGTTCCCAGAGACCTTGGGATGTGTTGTGGGTATCCACAGCAAAGCTGGAGGAAAAGGGTGGCGTGGCTGTGACAGCTTGTAGAAGCCGGTCATGGGGTGAAGAAGCCACCTTCTGCTGCTGTAGAACATCCAGTGACTCCTCTTAATCACCCCCTTACCCAAGACCATCTCTGCAAAGCTTGGAAGTCCAGCTGTTTCTCTGAAGATAGCAATTATACCGAAAGCCAGTTGAATAGGAAATATGAAATTTCCTACTGCCAGTGCAAGTGAACTTCCTTCAGCAAAGATGCATTCTTGCACTTTCTAGGATAGGCTATGTCATGACTTCTCAACTCTTGCCAATCGCAACTTGGTCTTAGTTCCAATATTCCATGGCTGTAATGAATACTGGACCCAAACTATCTACAGGGACAAGTTAATGTGCATTCCCAGCTTATGACTTCAGGTCATAACTCACCTTGACAGGGAAAAGCCAGAAGGAGCTCAGAGCATTGGTCACACCATATTCACAGGAAGAAGCAAGAACCAACCCATACCTCTGGCTTGCCAGTCTGTCAGCTTGCTCATAAGTTCTGTTTCCATCTTATTCACTTGTCACTCTGAGCACCAAGTCTTCCCACATCAATTATCCAATTAGATAATGTCCTCGGCATTGCCTCAATGAGATTATTTCTCATAGGTGTACCCAAAGGCTCCATTCTCAAGTGTCAAACTGCCACCTGAAACTGCCATAGATTCCCTTTTGCTGCGCGATTGACTCTCTAGGAGTCTGTACGTATCTGGGTTCTTGTGTTCGGAGTCTAAGACGGAAACCAGAACACGGGTAGAGGATTAAGGTAGAGTTTATAGAGGAGAGAAAGAGCAGTGCTCACGGATTCCAGAGGTGAAGTGCCATGAAGGGCGGACGCCAAAGATGGCTACCGATGTCAGGTATATTTATATATACCTGGCAAGCCTGGGGGAAAATGGCTTTTCCTCATTGGTTAGTTTACATTGTGGCCCCACCCAGTTATCTTGAGCCTGCCTCAAGATGGGGCTGTTTCTTCCGATGAATTTAGTTTTTCTGATGTGGAGAACTCTTCTCCACATCCTTTCATAAACAAAGGGTTGGGGGAGGAGGACTGCCTTATCTCTGGTGGAGGACTGAAGTCAGTTCCTCCCTATCTGCAGGGGGTGTTCCTGCAGGATAATCCCAGCAGCGAACCTTGGCTTTCCAAAACCTTCCAAGACCATCCCGGCATGGCCACTCTAAAATTGCTTAGCTTTTACCTGTAACTTCAAAATTTTTTGCATTTACTTACCTATTTGTGTGTGTGAGAAGAGCATTTTCTTTTAGTCACTAGGAACTGAGCATTATAGTGCCTGCGGGATGCTAGACCCTAACAGAAAGGTGAAGCGTTTGGCCCCAGGCAAAACCATGCTTTGCATAGACTGGGCTGCTTAAGATCACACCACTAACCTCCGTTGTGTTGTAAATCAACTCTGTCAGAGTTAAGGCAGGTTAGAGCAGTCATGCAGGGACGGGACGGTCTAAGGCCTCTGAAATTCCTGGAGGCCACCCCCCTCTGCCACCCTCCAATCTTCCACTGAGATAGGATGGCCAACTTCCCTTTGAAGGATAAGGACACAGTTCTCCATATCAAACGACCTAAGCCCATCAAAGAAACAACTTGATCTCCACCCATGGAGGTGAGCATAAAATCAACTGGGTTGGGCCCAGGTAAGCTAACCGATGAGGAAAAGTCATTTTCCCCAAGTTTGCCTAACCAAAGGTGAAAAACCATTTTTCCCTAGGCTTATCTAAATATATAAATATACTTGACCTTGGCAGCCATCTTTGGTGCCTACCCCTCATTGCACTCCACTTATAGAGTCCATGAGTTCATTTCTAGCTCCTTGCCTCTCATGAATTCCATACCTGGAGTTCATGAGTTTTCCAGGCCACCCTAACCCTTTATGACACTCCACGTCTGGAGTCCATGAATTCCGTTCTTTCTCTCCTCTAATAAACTCTACCTTAATCCTCTACTCATGTTCTGGAACCCTGCAACATATTGAGATTTATATTTATCAGAATGACCAGATACTTGGCCTACAAATCCTCTTCCTCTAGCACAAAAATCAGAGAAACTCATTTGCTGTTGAAAACCTTCTAGGGAGTATGAAGTCAAGCAAGCAAGAGTTGGCGATAGCATCTACCTGCTGCCAACAGCTCGTTGTAAGAGCCTGAGGTACCTGCATCTACAGTAGCATGATGCGCGCAGGCCCGCTAGTGGGCCAAGCTTTGGGTTGCTCTCCACCCTCCTCTGCAGTTGTTCACTTCCCACCGCAAGCACAGGACTTCCAGATGACCCAAGCCGACTCTTCAAAAGTTATGACTTTTGACCACCTTGTGTGTGTGAGATCGTTTCAGCAGTGTGTCAGGAACTATTTACCGTTTTTGTTTGATGTGACTCGACGGGTGCTTCATCTCAGTTTTCTCACCAAGACTTTGTCATGATGGTTTTAGTATAGACCACTGCATGTAAATGGGGAGTCCCCCTTCAGCCCGGGCCATGACTTTCTTTAGCTTTGAGATCTTACCCTTGTCTTGGATTTTAGCACACTCCTAACTTGAATATAGGACCCATTTTATAGAAAGGATTTTTGCTAGTTTCCACATTTGCTGAGTGTATGTTAAAAAAAAAAAAAATGCGTTCAAAAGACTGGTAAAGCAAAAACAGGGAAGGACACATTGGAATAAAACTGAATTTAGAGGGCAAGTTATTCTTTCAAGAATATCATATTAAATGAAAGGAGTGTGAAACGTGCAACTTGCACGAACTATCACAAAGTCACGGTTAAAAGTAGCAGGAAAGCAGCAGACCAAATGATTTGGCAGAGAGAAACTTTATCTCTTCTGAAGTCTTTGACATTGGCAATATGCATAATGCATGGAATTGGAAGCACGCAAGATCCTGTCATTATTTAATAACAGATCCAAAGTGCCCCAGGCCCATGTCACATCCACAAGAACAAGTTGTGCCAGACAGTGGCACAACTACATCAATCTGGCTTACAGTAAATACGCTGTTAGAGTTGTTCGAGACACATTTAAGGTACCAACTTTGTCAATGTGAGCTGAAACAATTCAACTTTTGACACGTTGAATTTTGGAGAATTGGTCCCTTGATTTCTGGTGAACTGGTATTTAGCAAATTGGTCTTCATCAAGTTTACCTAATATTGTTTTATGGATTTATTATCATTGTGCTTAGGTTACCACTAAATCTTCTCTAAACTCCTACCACTTTAAAGTGATCCAGAAAATCCTCAATTAAGTGTACTGTCGGTACTATTATTTACTTTGAAGGAAAACATTATTTTTTTAGCTTCTTGAGAAATGTGTTCCTAAAACATGCTTGCATAGCTCATAAGACCCTTGCTTCTGGTCCTTTACACAGCTGACTGTTCACACTCCTTACAGACTTAAGGCTTCCTGTCTTTTTCCTGGGCTCTTCTCAGAAGTTGATTCTCAACAGAGGTCATACGACTGTCGGGAGGCATTTTGGAAGTGTATGGAAGCATTTGTGTTTGTCATGGTGAGTGGAGGAGAACGCAACTGGCAGTTGAGAGAAATGGGGGTCAAGGATGCTCCCCTCCCAAAATGTACCAGACAACCCCTTAGAATAAATGTATTCATATGCTTTTGGAAAATATGCTACACATGTATCAGATCTTACTTTGTACTTCATTGATACTAGATACTGAGTACTTTATTGTTCTCAGAAAGTATTTTTTTCATGTTTTCAATATGCACTGCATTTTTTTTTTTTTTTTGGATTGTAGTTACTGTGGGAATCAAAGGAAGATGATATTTTATTTTGTTCAGAAACTTTACCAAAAGCCATTCACAACTTTGGAAGCATGTGTCTCCAACGGCTATGCTTCTCATAATAATGAATCATCAGCTTAACTACAATCATGTCTGCAGCTTACATTTACAGTGGTTTAAGTAAAGAGCCAAATGTCAGACTCCTGTCTTCTCTCTCGAGTATTCAAGTACTAGTATTCACATATTTATTCGTATTTTTATTATCCTTTGTTATCCTTTTTTTATACTATATAATAAATTACATGTGCAGGTTATATATCTAATAGTCGCATTTTTAGGTAATACCATAGGTATCATCAATATTTCTGAGGTCAAGACACATAATCCTAGGTTTCCTTTCCTTGCACTTTTCATTTTTAGTCTTGGTAAAATGACGGCTTCTTGCTTATGCTTCTTTCTGCCTTTAATTGCTCAGGGGGTGGGGAATGATAAAAGGAACTTTGTAGTTAGCCTAGACTTTAGGGCAGGAAAAAACAACCTTTGAGTGGAATTAACCTCCCAGAAGACTCAGACCTGAAGGCCACTGACTTCCTGAGACGCACCCCCTACCCCCAACCCCTACCCCCCACCCCCGTGTTACCACATGAAAACATCAACCACCCACTCACCCCAACCCTGTAACAGTTTGTCATCTAGGGGTTCAGATTGAAAACACTTTATGCCACTCACAAAGCAGTTCAGAAGGGATAGTGTGTCTTTAAGAGCATCCCAAAAGCTTGGTCTTATACAATGGATCTCTCCTTTTGGGCTTCCAGCTAAAAAACTCTCGCTCTCAAAAATGTCTATTCAGAAGACTAGCACCCAGGAGGGACAGTCTGCCATCTGGCCAGCCAGGCCATGTGCAACCGAAGCAAACTTCCATAGAAAGGGTCTTGGTGAGGGAAAGGAGAAGGGTCAGGTCTGGGAACGAAGTAAGAAACTATTAGTACAACCCCACAGATGGACGTGACAAAGGAAGGGGGTGTGGACTTTATCAAGAGAATACCATACTTGGCTGCATGCTCCAGCCAAGCTCGACAAAGAGGAGGAAGAGAGACAACTTCCCACCAGGATATGCTTGGAAAGCTAACATTACTGACATATACACGTAGCATTTGCACTGAAGATAGCAGGCTGAAAGAAAAACAAATAGCATCTCCGTTGGTGGAATCAGTGGTGAGCTTCTCTCTCTTCCCTTTTGTTTTCTGTATTTTCTAGAAAACACGGAGCACCTAACAAAGTGGTTGCAGTCCAGCTCTGTGGCTACTGGACAGGAATCCTAGAGTTGTAACAATTTCCACACACAATCTTGGACAAAATACCCTAAGTTTGTATTCTAACTCTAATGAGGACGATAATAGAACTAACTTCATAGAGTGGGTTGCTGTACAGATGAGTTAACACATAGAGTGCTATGGTCTTCAACAGCTAAAATAGCTATAGTACTTGGTGTTATTAAGGAAAAACCAGAATAGACCCTCTGGCTTCACATTCTCTTGGTTGACTTAAAAATCACTAATTTTGAAGGTCACACAGCTGGGCGATATATTATTAGTCTCCCACTAGCTTTGCTGTAGATAAGCCCTCTGATGTAGGGGCTATGATGATAATGGTTGCTTAGTTACTTTTCAGGGACTTAAAAGACCACATTTTGCTGAAAATAATGACTTTTCCACTTTGGTCTGTAGCTATCCGGTGGGTTACTGGAGCAAGATGAAAGCGTCTGACATCTCTGCCTGTCTCCTTTGCTGCCTCAACTTTTGAGACAGTTTTTATACAGCTCTCCATGTAGATGTGTTGAGCATTTGAGAAATGTCTTGCCCAGAACCATGACACTGGGTTGAGTTGACCTAGACTTTCCTAGTCTCTCTCCTCCTCCGAGACTGAAAGTCACTACAGCTACCAGAAAACACCAAAGTAACAGTGAAAAGAGGTAGCACTTGAGTTCCTGGAAGATTCCCAATTATTCCCAGATTTAAAAACAAACAAACAAACAAACAAACAAACAAACAAACCATGAATATCCTTCCTCTTTACTATGTTGGCTCTTTATAAATAGTTCCCCATTTCTTCACAGACTTGGAAATACATGGGGCTAGAGGCACTAACCTGCCTCTTTCTAGGTTGCTAGCACTTCAATAACGCCTACATTCTTTGTCCCCTCAAACTCAACCTGGGCATCGTTTTTTGGAAGGTCACACTCCTGGACCTTAATTTGATGTGTTTTTCTGGGGTTGATACGGACAAGGCCATGCTGAAAGGGCCTCTTAGGTGGATGTGGCATTGACTCTCTTGCTCTAGGGAACCGTAAGTATTTGGTGCCAAAGACAACTTGCCCTGAATAAGAGAATCAAAGGGATTAGCCCCACTCCTATGAGGTGAGTGGTAGAATTAAAGCAGGACAGAGAGAGCAGCCGGCCCAGTGAGAGGCTGTTTATGAGAGTGTAATGGTTACTCTTAACTAGAGCACCCAAAGTCAAGCAACTTAAGGGAGAAAGAGATTTATTTAGCTTACGGTTCCAGAGGGGAGAGACAGTCTTTCATGGCGAAGGCAGCATGGCTGGCTGGCTGGCTGAAGCTAGGGGCAGGCTAAATCACGCCATCTGCAAGGCTGAGAGCTGCAGACTGCTTGCTGGAAAGGCAGAAGACTCCTCGAGGTAGGGTGGGACTAATCCACCTCAAAACCCACCCCTTGTGACCACCTTCCTCCAGCAAGGCTCTACCTCTCAAGGTGCCATGACCTTGCCAAACTCGAGATTGTGCGGGACACATTGCAAATCATGACAGAGAAAAATGGCCATTGCTGGCCTTTGGCAAATTTATAAGCTTACAGATTCGGAGAGATCGATCATCAATGCCCTCTCACTGCCTTTTCAGCTCTTCCTTTTCCTTCCTTCCTTGTTTGTTGTTTGTTTTTTATCAATGATATTTGTGGGCAAAGGAGTCAGAACCACAAAATTATTTCTCTCCCCACCTTAGTCTGATAAATTGTGTTTCATAATGCTTATGCATTTCGAATTATTTATTTATTGGTTGATTGTTTGTATGCGTGTGTGTGTGTGTATGTATGTGTATGTACTGACACTCCTATACCATAATGCACATGTGGAGACCTGAAGACAACTTTTAGGAGTTGATTTTGTCGTACTACTAGGTAAGCTCTGGGGATTGGACTCAAGTTGCTGGCGGACATAGCAAAAGCTTTTCCCTGCTGAACCTTTTTTTTTTTTTTTTTTTTGACTTTTTAAAATTTTTAATCCTCTTCTTTTAAATTTACATATGTCCTTAATGTTAATCAACTTTCAAAAACTCCCTTATATTTTCAACCATCACATAGTCTAGCTTGTTCTTATCTCAACTTATAGTTTTATTTTATTTTATTTTTTTTCTGCTCATACAAACATAATAGGAACCCCTGTCCCCTCCCTCCCTCCACCCCTCCCTGGACCTCCCTGTTCCCTCCCCGCTTTGTCCCTTCTTTTCCCCCCTCCCTCCCTTTCTCCCAGTGCTCCCTCCTCCCATCTCTGAAGCATCCTTTAATGAGTATATCAAACTTTCCTCTGAGTCCTCCTCTCTGATGAGGTGTAAGGACTCAGTGGCAATTCCTAGAACTCTTTCTTGTGCCCTGCTGAACCATCTTGACAATCAAGAACAACAGGATAATTTTTTACATTTAAAAAAATAATTCATTTATTTACTTGAAAAAAAGGAGAGAGAGAGAGAGAGAGAGAGAGAGAGAGAGAGAGAAAGTGAGAGAGAAATTGTACACATGGAGGTCAGAGTGTAAATTTCAGAACTCAGATCCCAGTTTGTCACATGGTCCAGTTAAGAAGGTGTGCTGGCAGGAATAGGAGGCATTTGGTTACTTTGCATCTGTAGTCAGACAGCACGCAACGCAAAATATTCTTAAAGGTGATTTTCCCCTACTTTTCATCAACTATCGATACAGATCCTAACTATAAATTGTGACTGCATTTCTTTTGAAATACCATTCTCCTCAATCTTCGTCTCCATGAAAATTAAAGCCCTTGGAAATCACTTTCATCGTTTTTTTTTTTTTCCTTCCATAAAACAACCAATGCTGTGTTTGTAGGGCTGTGTCCTAGTACTCAGGCTAGGACGGAGTCCTCATGGGCTGCTAGGATTGCTTTCAGAAACATCCAATGTGAAGTTTGAGGGCAGCTGAGGAAACTTGCTTCCCACAAGAATGCCAGCAACTGCTATATTACTGCTCCAGAGCCTCGGAGATATGACTGGATTTCTAGTTCTCAAGGTGTGAGTACGTAGGTGGTAGGGTAAAGGTGAAAATGGGTGGATGGGGTTTGAATACTATTGCAGTTTGTGTGTTATCAATAAATTCATGACCAACCGGCTTAGGGAACAAAGGGTCTTATGCTTTTTCATGATTCTGTTACATATCTTAGTCCAGCTTGGCAGGGTAGTTCATACCAATATCAGGAGCCATGAAACTGGCCACGCTGTAGCCTCAGAGTTGAGAAAGGGGCAAACTTCACTCGCCAGACTGCAAGTCTGCCGAAGTATGCCAGGGTATGAACCACTTCCCTCCATCCCAACCACTACGGATAGGGTCGTCTCTCATCAAACTAATACTCCCCTGCAGACTTGATTATGGCTTGTCTTAACTACTGAGTCTTTGCAAATGTGCCCAGAGCTCAACCTTTAATTGTCAAGTTGGCATCTATTATCTAGCTAGCACAGATTCATGGAGGATGACCAACTATTTCCTCCTGCCTTTGCTAACCAAAGCCTGCCGATCTTCATGAATTCTTTTTTTTTTTTTTTTCATCTTTAGGTTTCTCATAGACTCTTCTCTCTACCACTTTCTCTTAACTAAAAGCTGATCAAATTTGTTTCTTTCATTAATTTTAAGGCAGAAGTTTCTGGGGGACCCAGTCCTCCTCTGGGTGTTAAGAATGCTGATTTCATGGTAGGTCTTTATTGGAGGCACTGCTTAAATTCTTTCTTTGCTTTAAATAATCTAAGCTGCCAGGAGTGGGATGGTCAGCTCCCTGATAGACACCTATCAGCCCCTTCCTTTGTGCCCAGCCGTCCTGAACAGGGAGTTCACGATTAAGCAGCCCTTTTTTCGGCCACCAGCCAGATTGTAACATCACAGCCTGGCTGCTTTGAGCCCTTCATGGATACCTCTAGAATAGTTTACTTTGGTTGCAAAGACCACTGTCAGCCACAACTTCTGCTTAGAGGTCCTGCTTTGTCCCAGATGTTCCAGACAGCTTGTACCAATTCTGGGAAACTACTTTGGTATGACAGGCCTTGATGGCCTCCACACGACCCCATTTGTGGTCTCTCTGGAGGGTTCCAATCATCTTGCAGCTATTATCACTCACAGAGCATAGGGAACGCTTTCCTGATGACTTAATAAAAAGCCTGTGATTGGTGGACTGGAAGTTTACATCAATTGTTATGCTGCTTTCCTTTGTATGTAAGGAGCCCACCTTTAGGTCTCTGTAGGTCAGGCTGGGATGCTTCCGTATGGTGAACTTCATCAGAACATTAGGCCCTGACATAAGCTTCTCCTAATCAGTCTGTTACTGCACACTTGCAGCGATTATCAGAAGTAGGGAGAGTGAGCTGATCGTGTTGCACAAAGAGCAGACAAGCCTTTGGGGCTTCCGGCCTCATACATTCAACAGTAACAACAGGTGGAAGGTAGCCACTGCTTCCCAAGGCTGTAAGCCCCTGGGGATTTCCAGATCTGTAAGCCTTCAGTTTGCGGAACAGTTAGGAGGCGGCTGAAGAGCTTGATAGAACAGTCAGGAGCAGAGATGGCAAACGACCAAGGAATACTGAGAAGGAAACAGGGAAGGCTGCCAGGAGAGACGCTCCGGAGAGCTGCACACCCTGACCACTGGAGAGCTGCTGCTGGCTCACGGCTGAGGGTCCCGACACCCGGAGCTCAAGATGGTAACACCAGCGGTTGCATGTTGGCAGCGGCGCTTAAAGCTCAGAGCTGTGTGGCTCTGACCGAACGCCTGGAGCTAGCAGCATTCTCTGGCTTTGAATGCTTGGAGCTGGAGTCCTCAGTTCTCAGGGTCCAGAGCCACATGCCTCTCTGACTTTGAAAACCCACATCAACCGAGTGCCTAATGCTAGAAGATTCTGCTCTGGAGCCCAGGATCCATACACTTCTTGTTCCAAGGGCCTAGAGCTATGAGCTTCTGAGCTGAAGAGCCATCCGGTAAGGTTCTGGCAACCGAGGGCTCAAGGCCAGCAACTCTTGGCGATCTGCTCCTTGCGTCTTCAGGATTTCCATCCAAATAGAACAAAAGAACACCCCCTCCACCCACACTCTCATCTGCTGTCCTGTCCCACCATTTGTAACATCAGCAGAAATTTCCCACCTCATAAACAATGTGTCACATGCCCGTGTAAAAACCAACCTCACAGAGAATAAGAGATAGTTTGATCTGGGGCCAAATACAAGTGACCATAGTCCAAGAACATGGATTCAATTGTCTGAAATAACATGTTCCAAGGTGGTAACATGTTCATGAAGTTTTTTTAGTTACAGCTAAAGAAGGAAAGAAAGAAAGAAAGAAAGAGAGAAAGAGAGAAAGAAAATCATAAATCAAAGCATTTTTCAAATACATTGGTGGAACTCTCTGGTAGATAGATGTATCAGTCAGGGTTCTCTGAAGAAACAGAATCTATAGAATGTAATATATAAAAATAAGTTTATTAAAATAACTCACAATAAAATATAGTGTCCTTCAAAGTAGCCTCCCGCAGTTGCCTCACTCTTGACCAGAATGTTCCACAAAGCCAAAAGATCCCAAGAAGGTCTCAAGCCTTTACTTCTCTGGAGGGTCGAAGACGCTGGGTTCTGGCATTGGCGAAGAATAGTGAAAAGTAGCAAGGTCTAGAGACCAGGTTCCTGAGGCAGTGCAGGCAGCAACAACATGATGGAAAAGATGAAGCTCTGAGTCAGCCAAGGACAGAGGCAACAGCAGCAGCAACAAAGAAGGCCACGATGCTCTAAAAGTGAACAACGCTCACAGAGTGGACTCCACAGCAAGTCAACATAAGATCAGAGAAGAGCAAGTCCCTCCTCCTTCGCTTCATGTTATCTGGTCCACCAATGGAAAGTACCACCCACTATGGGCTGGGTTCTCCATAGCAATCACTCAAGTACCTGCAGACTTGTTCAGGGGCCATTCCAACCATTAACCCTCCACAGCTGCGCCCTAAACAGTCTGCAACTGTCAAGTTGACACCAAAATGCAACCATAACAATAGATTACAGAAAAGTACGGAATATTCTACTATTGATTTCAGATGCTTTTCAGTGGTAACCTTAATTTTTAGATTAGTGAAATCTGTCTGCTAAGTCAATACTATTATTAGTTATTATTTTAATATTTATGTTATTATTAATAGTTGTAATTAACTATTACTGTTAACTAAGTCGGCTAAGTTAATACATTGCAAAATACTTCATGTTCTAATCATGATGTCAGCTCACACACGAAGTGGCAATGGCTGGCAATTAAGGCAGCTAAAGGAAATTCAGGTCAGTTAAGCTGTGAATCTGCAACATTCCAACTTTCCACCAACACAAAGTTCTAAGCATCGACCAGCCTTACAGAATTTTTAGTACAGATGAGGCTCTTCCTCTGGGAACTTCAGTTCACACACAGGACAAAAAGATTCAGTTTTGTAGTTTACCGAGAACAGAAATTTTTTTAAAAAATATTTTATTTGTATTTATTTTGTGTGTGTGTGTGTGTGTGTGTATCAGAGGGCACTGTGTGTCCCTATGAAGGACCAAGGGTGCCTTTGGGAATCATCCTGGATTTGCTTGGCTCTGGAATTTCCCAAATTCTACCCATCAGGGCCAGAAGTGCAGGCCACTACCATTTCTACCTAGCACTTTTTACATGACACCTGGGATCCAAACTCAGGATGTTCTGCTTGTGAGACAGAGTCTTAACTCATGAGCCATCTCTCCAGTCCCCAAGAACAGAAATCTTTGGTGGTTTGTTTTCTGTTAACAACATAGACTCATATAGCGATCAGTTTAACAAATTTACCTAACCGGCTGTCTCTAGGGCAGCTTGCCTGGCCATGAGGCATCAGGAATATAGATATATATGCTGGCTCTGTGGAGTCACCCATGTGCACCCTTCTTTCAATAAGTCATCCTTTTGGCTCCCACTCACAAGAGCACTTCAAAGTCACAAGTCAGACACTGTACATACAATGATTGTATTTGTGGTTCTGACAAAAAAAGGAAAGAGGCTGGCCAAAGGGATTTCTTAGCTGATTCAACAGCCTTTTTATAGGGGTTTTCCCCACCCTCCCCCAAAGTCCAATATATTAAAAGTCAGCATTTAGTCTCAGAGTTATTTCATTTCTCTAAGAGACGCTGGGAAATTTGGATTTTGAGCTGGACCTTTTACTATTCCCATCTCCCTCAAGTCGAATTATGTAACTAGAAAAGGAGACAGACTGAATATTAGGTAGATAACTAACAACCTGCCGTTTTTATGGAACATGATCAGACTATTTCATAGTAGATGTAGGATCAAAGATTTGGCACTCAGGCACTCTGCGTTGACACTGCCTTTGGCTTATGGACGAGATGGCTGGCTGTCTCTGTCCCACCCAGGATGGTTCTTTCCTGGAGCCCAGTATTTAGGCATTCTGTGGGATTGAGCAAACAAACATAAAACCTTAGCAGCTTCCTCCCCGCCTTGTGCTGTCAGCACAGACGACATTGTAGTAGGTCTGGTCAGCTTGCCGCTCCTTGGTATTGTTGTATTGATATTATTATTACTATTATTATTATTATTATTATTTTGAGAGAGTCTCATGGAGCCCAGAGTGTCCTTGAACTCACTATGTAGCTAATGACCTTGAACTCCTGATCATCCTGTCTCCACTTCCTCAGTCCTATGATTGTAGGTATATGCTGACATATTTAAAAAATATTACTATTCCAGACAGTTGGCAAATATGACTGTCCATGTTTTCTATGCTTCCGGGGTACACATGATCCAATGTGTGTGCTCTTTGGTCAGTTTCCAATTTATATATTTAATGTGTGTGTGTGTGTGTGAGTGTGCGTATCTGAGTGCATTGTGTGTCCCTGTGCAGGAACAAGCATGACTTCAGGAATCATCCTGGATGGCTTCTACCTCCTTCTTGCTTCACTCTGGGATTTTTCCAGGCTCCACCCACCAGGCCCAGAAGTGCAAGCCGCTGTCTTTTCCCCTGGCATTTTTTATATGGGACCTGAGATTTGAACTCAGGATGTTCTGCTTGCAAGACAGAGTCTTAACCCTTGAGCCATCTCTCCAGCCCTCTTTGGTCAGTTTCTAGTGCTGGGTTTAGATATTTCCCAAGACTTCTTGCAATAAGTCATTTTAAGTAACAGTAAATTATTTTATTGTTTTTCTTAGAATAAAATAATTTTAATTTTTTAGGGTATATAGTAAGGTTTTATTGAAATCTACTTTTTAAAAAATATTTTTATTCCTTTACAGTCTCCTGCATGTAGACAATGCATTTTGGTCATATCTCCCTCCTACTCCCCCTGGGCATTCCTTTAGCATGTCTGCTTCCTGCCTTTGTGTCCTCAGTTTTTAAATTGGACTACAGTATAAAATAACATGTGAGCAATTAAAGAACATGCACTCAGGGTGTAGATAGCTGTCATGATTGAGCTCCAGTTCCACATGGTTGAGAAACCCTGATAAAACTGAAGAACAGCAGTTTCGTCCATCTCCTATGAGACTGAGTAAGTTCACGGTATGAGCATGTGGCGCTCCAGCCAATGGGAGGCTGGCCACATTGTGAGCACATGGCATGTGGAGTCCAGTCCACTGAAAGGCCTCCACATTGCGAGCACACAGACCCCCAACCCCAGGAGTCTGTCCCCTTTATGAGCACATGGAACCCAGCCCAGAAGGGGCCACTCACAGTGTGAGTACAAGATACGGAATTTACGGGGCTGGAGAGGTGGCTCAGGGGTTAAGCCTCCGCCTTGCAGGTGGAAGGTCCTGAGTTCGGATCCCAGATCCCACGTATAGACTCCGGGCGGAAGCGGGGGCGGCCTGCGCTTCTGGTCCTGGTAGGGCGGAGCCTGTGAATCCCAGGGCAGAAGGAGATGGAGGCGTCCATGGTGGTTCGCGAATTCGTCCGTGGTTCTACACATACACAGACACACACACACAGACATACACACATGCGCGCGCACATACACACGCACATGCACATGCGCACAGTTGAATAAATAATAATAAAAAGTTAAAAAAAAAAAAGATACGGAATTTAGGGTTTGGGCAGGCAGCATGAATGCCAGGCTACTAATCATTCAACTGTCATTCACAGGTCAGAACAGTGAATGTAGAAATAGTCTCACCTCCTCTCTGTCACCCTCTGATACACATGAGACACAGCAGTCGCATGAACTTGTTGTTTGTTAAAGCTGCATTTTAGGGCTGGGTGATAGTTTGGTGTAAAGTACCTGCCTCGCCAGCATGAAAACCTGAATTTGGTCTCCCGGCATCTGTGTAAAAGCAGCTGGGAGTGATAGAATGCATTTGTAATCACTGCTAGAGTGGTGAAGAGAGACTGGTGGTCCCTGATGCTCCTTGGCAGGCCAGCTTAACTTGCTTGGTGAGCTCCATCCAGGCCAACAGGGATGTTGTTTCAAAGAACAAGGTGATGTGGCCTGAGCAATAACAGTGAAGTTGTTTTCTTGTTTATACAAATACACACACATGCACACACACACCCACACATGTATACTTAAACACATATCAGTACCCACATACACACATTTTTTAAATGGTTTTTATTTATATTTCATTAGAAAAATAGATGTTCTATTCTTAAACTATTTTGGCAGTTCTTTTTTTTTTTTTTTTTCTCCGACATGTCCTCTTCATCTATAGTGATTGGAACATTTTTATGTACAGGGACAAATAACAAACCTTTTTTGACTTTGTATTTCATTCAGTCTGTGTTTAAAATCACTCATCTTTGCTGGTGTAGTGAGCAAGCAGGCATAGTATGAATCAATTTCAATTAAATGCATAATAACCAGAGTGCAGAGAGAATTCTGGGACGACGGAAGAGTAGGAAATCTATCTCCTCACTTGGACAATAATATGCTGGTAGAAACTGTCCTATGGAACTATTTGGGAAGTCTGGAGCCCATTGAGAGGAAGGTTTGAACAGTAAATTGCAGTTAATTTTGGCCCATTTCAGCTCTTAGCAGAGAAGTAGCTCTCCCACCCCCCCCTCCCAGCCTGGTAACCAGCAGTTTTGAGCATATCTGTGGAGCGATTTGTTTCTAGCTTATTGGAGGATAAGTGAAAAGGATCCTGTCTTTCAATATCATGGATCTCTGCTCTTATTCTTTATTGGCTAAGTGTTCCACAGAGGTACAAAAACTGTTAATTGCTGGTGTGTTTCCTCACAACACTGTGAGTCCACACTGCTCTGTCAGAAGACATTCTCAGGAGATTTAAAGGGCCAGCAACCACAACACTCCCACTTCATTTTTGTCTTTCCTTCCTCTTCAAAGTCACATATCAAAGTCCAAGATATGTAAGAACAACCATATGGGGAAAATTAGAAATGACCAGGGGAAAGTCTGGCTCAGAAAAAAACTCGAGTTTAATTTTATACCTCAACCTAGTCTTTGTTACAGAGACAGATTTAAATAATTTGTTAGTTGGATTGTTTTGTCATTGTATATTTGTTTGTTTGTTTTTCCCATAGGATCTCAAGTAGCCCAGGCTGACTTTGAATTCACTATGTAGCTAAAAATGACCTTGAATTCCCAGCCTGCTTTTCCTACCTGCAAATGCTAGAATTATAGATACACACAGCCACATCCTGTTTATATCATTCTGGGTTCAAACCTAAGGCTTTACGCATGTTAGGCAAGCTGTCAGCTGAGATACATCCCAAGACCCTAAAATAATTAAGACCCCAAAATAATAAAATAAAGAAGAAAACTCTGGGGAGAAGACTGAACTCCAGGCATACTGCATTATTAGATTTAAATGTCCAGTTTTTAACAATAGCAAAAATCACAAATGTATACAAAGATGAAGATATAGTTCATGCAAATGAAAAAAAAAATCGACAGGCATAGTCTCTCCAAAAGATCTGGTGGCAGATCTGGTAGATAAAAGTTTCAAAAGCAATTATCTTGGAGATACTCAAGAAAATAGTACTTACGGGTTAGTGAGATAACTTAATGGATTAAAGACCTTGGTTGCCAAGTCTGATGACTTGAGTTCAATCCCAAGAGCCCACATTGGAGAGAAAGAACTGATGTATAAGAGTTGTTTTTTGACCTCCCTCTACACATGTGCCATGACATGCATGAACACACACACATACAAATACACGTATGTATACAAATACACGACACATAAGAAGAAAGAAAGAAAGAAGAAAAAAGAAAACAAAATAGTAAAGAAATTTATCAGTAAAGAAATTAAAAATCTTGAAAGGAGTTAAAAAATTGGAACTCTAAATTACAACAATGAAAATTTAAAATTTATTAGAAGAATTTGGAAGAAGATTTGAGCAGATGAAAAAAAATCAATGAACTTGAATTAGAACAAGTCATTATCAAAAAAAGAAAAAATTTGGAGAAAAGTAAAAAGACCCCCCCCAAAAAAAGACCCCAAAGAGCCTATGGCATTGAGCAGACCATCATAAGCATTGTGAGTGTTCCAGAAAGAGAAGAAGGGAGAATGTTTACTTAAGTAATGACTTAATGAAAATTTCCTAAATTTGATGAAAGACATAAATATAAATATCAAAGCATCTCAACAAACTACAAGTAATATGAAACCAAAGAACCTCACACTAAGACATGTTCTAATCAAGCTTTTTGAAAGGCAATAACGAAGAGAATGTTGAAAGTTCAGAGAGAGAAGCATCTTGTCATGCATGAGGAAATCCGCAGTAAGAATATGAGTATGTTTCTCAACAGACACGTTGGAAGACAGAAGCACTAGGTCAAGACATTTCTCCGAGTGCTAAAAAACAAAACCAACCAAACAAAAGACTCTGACCTCCAGCAAAATTGTCCTAAAGGCTGGCCTTAATACTTGAGAGCATCTTAAAATTTCCAATTTTTGTTATGTTTTATTGTTTTTATTTTTATAGCTAACTATGTAGGACAGGTTTGTAAATACTTAATGTCCATAGGCTATAAAGCAGGATCCAACAAAGTAGGATCAGATCCTAACCACCAATGGGGGGACTTTGTGGGGTAGATTGCCTATTATCAGTGGTTCCTTCAGCCACTTTTTTTTTCATTTGAAATACTGTGTGTGTCAATTCGTTTCAGGTGTTCGCTTGACACTGGAGAACTGAACCTCTAGGTTTCTGCAACCAGGAGCTCACTGTAACTGAGTCTACTTCAACCGATCTGACTAATCACTTCACATCCTGAGGGAAGGGTGGGGGGACAGGACACAACTTCAAGAGGCTCCATGACCCCCTCAGAAACCCAGAAACCAGTGAGTGTTATAGCTGGATGGGAGGGTAGGGGAGCAACTCTACCTGGGGATGTGCCCACAGATATATTGTCTTTGCTCTCTGAAGTGCCCAGACACGTGTCATTAATAATACCAAGGCAGAATCTTTTTTTTTTTTAAAGACTAAGCTCTTTATTTTTTTAAATTTTTTTATTATTAATTCAACTGTGCGCATGTGCGTGTGTATGTGCGCGCGCGTGTATGTGTAGAACCACGGACGAATTCGCGAACCACCATGGACCGCCTCCACCTCCTTCTGCCCCGGGATTCACAGGCTCCGCCCTACCAGGGCCCCCGCTTCTGCCTGGCGTCTATACGTGGGATCTGGGATCCGAACTCAGGACCTTCCGCCTGCAAGGCAGAGGCTTAACCCCTGAGCCACCTTTCCAGCCCCCAAGGCAGAATCTTAAGCCATACACACACACACACACACACACACACACACACACACACACACACACACACACACACACAGAAAGACATGGAAGTGGAAGGGGGACAGGTGGGGAAAAAATTTATAGTGGGGAAAAATGGGGATTGGGACTGGATAATAAGGGGTGAAAACAACAGAGATGTATGTGAAAAGCCCTAAAAGACTATGAGTAAAGAAGTCAGAACCCCTCCCCCCAAATAAATAGAAAGCAAGTAGAAGGAAGAAAAGAATGAGAGGAAAGAATGAAATGGAATAGAAAAACAATAAAGAAACCAATCCAAAGTTGGTTTTTTGATTTCTCCCCCCCCACCCGCTAGCTGAGGAGCTATGTTGGAGGTTAACAGTTGATGGAGGTTGTCCGTGGGCCAGTGGCTGGCCCCACATTCACGCACATGTGGCCAGCACACACAGGACTCAGGGGGTTATGAAAGAAAGGACATGGAAGTGGAAGGGAGAAGTGTTGGAAGAGTTGGGGGAAGTTAGTGGGGTGCAGGGGTGGACATGATCAAGATATGTTATACATAAGCATGAAATTTTCAAAAAAGAAATTTTAAAAGTAAAAAAATAAAATAGGTAAAGCTTGGTTCTTTGAAATCAGTATCACACGAGACCTTCAGATAGACTGACCAAGAAAAAAAAAAAAAAAAAGAGAAGATGGAAATTATTAAAACCAAAAATAAGAAAATAAAAGACATCATTACCAACCTCACAAAAACAGAAAAGATCATAAAGAAGACCATGAACTCTGTAAGTCAATCAATAAGAAAACAAATGAAATGAACAAATTCCTAGAAAGATGTTAAACGACCGGCTGAAGAAGAAATAGAAAACCCAATTGACCTATAAAAGACTGATTTAATAATTTAAAGTTTTCCCACAAAGAAAAATTTAGGTCCCCGTGTTTCACTGAATTAAACAAATGCTTAAAGGATAATTAACATTAATCTCTCAGAAACTCATTCCAGAAATAGCGGAGGAAGGAACTGCTGATTCATTCTGTGAGGTCAGTATTCCTCTACTGCTAAAAACCACACAAGGATATCACAAGAAAAATGTGGTGCCTGGGAATAATATTTAACCTTAATTTTTATTTAAGTAATACATTTGCACTACTTACACGTACATCATGTGGCATGAGCATGACCAGATAAAGGGTGTTGAAAGCATTAGGTTTTTAGTTTTCAGTCTCTTTGAGAGCAGCAGGTAGTGGTGGCCTGGGACAAGGAGGTTTGTCTCAGCTGAGCTGACACATGACCTAAAAATGGCAGACTCACACCACCTCTTAGTAAGCATTAGCACTGAGTCAAGCACATAGCAATCATGCTAATTGGTCATCGTCAACATTATTATATGGGCCACACTGAATGCATTTTATAGTAATCCTAAGCACAAGTAGGAGTATGGAGAGATAAGCACTGTGACTGATTCTGAATTCATACAAACACTCTAGAAGGTAATTTGGCTACATATTAAAAAATGCTGTACTGGGTGTTTACATATCTGGGCCCTGAGGTAGTGACTTTGTTTGAATGTATTCTGAAGAACTAAGTGGACAGGTTCAGCTCTGTGGTCACCCCAGTGTTGTTTGTAATCAGGTGACTCATCTTAGTGCTGTTTGAAGCAGGAAAAAACTAGAAAACATATGTAATTGTTCCATTACAGGGATTGGTAAAAATAAACTAGTCTTAGCCCAAATATTGAATACTATAATACTATTAAAAATAATTGCAAGGAAATGCCTTATATGGAAAATCTTAAGTGAAAATTCACTTTAAAATGGTTAACATGATGTGATCTCAAATACATAAAAATAAAATTTCATTGGTACAATAAAATAATAAGAGCAGCTACCTTCCAGTGGTATGATTTGATACCTCCTATTTCATTTTTGTATTTCTCTATAGGTTTCACGGTTACATCAGTAAATTTTTCTTCCTTTTTGTTAATGGGGGCTAGATTAATAAATTTATTATACCACCCCAGATCTCATTTCATTAGTCTTTCAATGCTTCACTAAATCTCCAGTTGATTGATGAATATTAGCTTCATTTTTTTCCAAAAGATTGGAAACTATTTGTCTTATGGAAACCCTTTTGACATGAAGAGTTTTCGATTTTTTTCAATGTACCTTTCAGACAAGCAACAAGCTTTCTGTAAATAGCAGCTCTACTCTCAATGACCGCAGAAGTCTGTCACACTAGCACCGTTCCTAGTCACATCAACTTCCTTCAGCTACAACCTCCTGAAACTCCAAAAATGGAATGACTGCCTGTAACAGGCACGGATCTCTTTCCTGGGCACTGTGCGTAGAACTCTTCAGCTGCAAAACGACCTTCATATGGACATCTCTTCTGTCTCACTTAAAGTTCTGAAAACACTAAGGACCTTAATTAGTCATGCTCAAAACGACTGTACTAACAAAAGCCTTTCTCACTTTCTGTAAATATTTTTAAACAGTAAATATTGATATGTTTGTGGTATGCATCAACAAATCTGAAGAAGCAAATCTGATGCCTACAGCTAGCTTAGAGCCAGGAGAGGAAATTGTTCCAGAAAATTACAGGAGCTCAGAGATCAAATCTATCTTTCCAGAGGAAAAAGCGTTGAAAATAACCCTAGATAAATTCAGGGCATCCATACGATGATCAATATCACTGCGATTGAATTGAAAATTACATGCCCATGGTTGATTTATTTTATCAGTCTTTGATTTGGAGGTCTGGGAAGAGTAGATAAAATAAGTTAGGAGTTCAAGAAGTCTGTGGACTTCCAAAATCCCATGTATTCCTGTAGAATTTTGGTAGATGGTATTTGTTTCAGAACTAAGTAGAAACATAATTTAAGGTCAACTCTGCCAATCTAGATGTGTGACTTTGAGAAAGTCATTTTACTTTATTGATCTCATTCCTTCATATATAAACTGGGCATAGAAATACCTATTTTATAAAGCTGCTGTATGAAAAAAATGGTGACATTCAATATGATTGCTTATATTTAGGGGCCAGTACACAGTATATAGAAAAGGAAAATAGACTCTGATAAATGAACAAACAAGCACAAATGATTACTGCTTTAAAAAGTGCTTTCCTGAATAGGGAGATAGCTCAGAGGTTAAACCCTTTTCTTTGGAAGCAGAAGGTCCTGAGTTCAAATCCCCAGATTCAACATAAAAATGGGGAGGGTGTCATGGGTATCAACTTGACAGTTGAGGGTTTGAGCTCTGGGAACATTTATAGAGAAGTAGTGGTTGAGTTAAGCCCAGAGTAAACCTGCAGGAGATTGTTCTGAAGGAGGAAGGCCCAGCCTATGGTGGGTGGGACTGGGCCCTGAATAGATAAGTAAAATATGGAGGGCCAGTTGGGGAAGTCGGCATCCTTGTGTATACTTTGCCAGACATGCTGGTCTGGCAAGTAAGGATTGTCCCTCTCTCAGCTGTTATGTGGTGATGGTGCGGCCAGTTCCCTCAGCCCTGGTATTGGTGTGTGCTCTCCTATCAAGCTGGACTAAAGACTATAATCAGTAATTATAAGAGAAAATAAATCCCTTGTTCCCTTAGGCCATTTGATGTTCATTTATCAGCAACCATGCAGGTGAACTGCAAGGGGAAGTGGGGGGGTGGGGAGGGTCTTCAATTCCAACTCTGGAAAGCAGAGCCTGGGAAATCCCAAAACAAAGTAACAAAGGGGTAAAGCAATCCAGGATGATTCCCAAATGTGACACACTCAAGTCCCAGAAACTGGCTTTTTCCCATCCGTTAATTCCCACTGGGGCCCAACCCAATCGCTCTTGGGCCCATATGGGCTAGAGGTCAAGTTGTTTGCTATGGAGAGCTCATCTCCATAATCTCTTCATAGGGAATTTGGCCATCTTATCTCTGGGAGGATCTGAGTCAGTTCCTCAGCAGGAATGTTCCTTCGGGATGATTCCAGCAGTGGGGGATGACCTTCAGGAATTCCAAAGACCTTCAAAGACCTTGAGAGATCCATCCAAGGCTGCTCTAATCCTGCCTCCCTATCTTGGAGAAAATATTGGAGCAGTTTTTAAAAGACTAATCATGGAATTAGATTATTAAGAAAGATTGTTGATGAAATCTTAAATTCAATTCTTCAATTTATAGTTCACACTTTAAAAAGTGACAAAGATATTCCAACAACCGAGAGCAAGTTTAGGGAAATAAAAATATTGTCTAGAAGCGTTAAAGACATTCTTAAGGAAACCGGGAAGTTCATTTAAAGAGGAAAAAAATAATAGTAATCACCACAAAGAAACTGTTAAGATTCTGGAAAAGGTCTGAGGAGAGAGTTCAGCAGTTAAAACACTTTCTTTATAAGCAAAAGGACTAGATTTCTGATACTAGATCCCATGTAAAATGCCAGGAGGGTGTGGTAATAGGCAGAATTAGAGCAGCCATGGTGGGACAGTTTCTGAAGGTCTCGGAAGGTCATCCCCCACTGGGATTACCCTGGGGAACATGTCCTTCGCCAGCTCCCTCCAACCTTTGCTTACCTCTCCTTTATAGATAGGCCCCCACCTTGAGGTGGTCACAAGATCGACTGTTGGACCCTAATGCAAGTTAACCAATGAGGAAAGGCCTACTTTCCCAGGCTTACCTAGGAGTATAAACAGTCCACACTTTACAGCCATCTTTGGAGCGGCCTCTCACCCCTCCTGGCACGCCACATATGGAGTCCATGAGTTCATTTCTAGCTCCTTGACTCTCATGGATTCCATGCCTGGGGTCCGTGAGTTCTCTGGGGCACCCTAGTCCCTCATGGCACTCCAAGTCTGGAGTCCATGAGTTTATCCTGTCTCTCCTCTAATAAACTCTACCTTAATCCTCTACGCATGTTCTGCTTTCAGTCTTCGACTCTGAACACAAGAATGCTGCAACAATAGGAAAATCACCCTGCAACACTTGGCGTCCCAACATGGGGCATTTGACCAGTAGAGGAAAGATTGTTTCCTGCAATAGTAACACATCTGTAATTTCTGTTCTGGAAGGCAGAGCTTGAAAATTCATATGTTGCGGGGTTCTTGTGTTTGGAGTCAAAGATTGAAGCCAGAACAGGCGTACAGGATTAATGTAGAGTTTATCTAGAGGAGAGAAAGAATGGAACTTATGGACTTCAGACGTGAACTGCCATGAGGGACTAGGGCCCCTTCTAATGGCTTGCAGAGTCAGGTATATGTATGCCTTTGGTTAAGCCTGGGAATGATGGTCTTTTCCCCATTGGTTAACTCCAGTTTTAGCCAACCTGATTGGCGCTCTTTTGATCCTCTACATTTCATTGGTCTATACACCTTGGGGCCCAACCCAGTTGATCTTATGCTTTGCCCTCAAGGTCCAGCTTTGTCTACAATTGGAGAATTACTCTCCATATCCTTTCATAGATGAAAGGATTGGGGAAGTTGACCACCTTATCTCCTGTGGAGAACTGGAGTGCTCTTCTAGGATAATCTAGCAAGTTGATTAGTAAGACTGGCCCTATAAGTGAGCTCTGAGTTTATTTAAAAACTAGGTTCTCAACAATAAGATGGGAGTGCAAAGAAGGATGATTCCCCAATATCAATCCCAGGACTCCATTCACACATGCACACACTTATGCCCACATGCACTTGAGCACATACACATGCAAATCTGTGTACATGCGTACATTGTGCTCCATGTACAAAATACACATGAAAATGGAGGAAAAAGGATTCTGGAAAGTCCTTAATGATTGAAGAATAAGAACAGGAAAGTGGAAAAATTATTGTCCTGACTTGTAACATTAAAGTAAAAAAATGCTTATAATGTTATAATAGATCTACTTTAATTGCTGAATAATTATTTTGATTTAAAAATGTAAATGCTTTTTTAGGCAGTTTTATTTAGAGCAGCCAAGCTGGGAAGGTCTCTGAAGGTCTTGAAAGGTCCCCCACTGCTGAGATCACCCTGCAGGAACAGGGTAGCTTGTAGCTAGGGAGGAACTGACTCCAATCCTCCACCAGTGATAAAGCAGTCAACTTCCCCTAATACTTTGCTTATGAAAAGATATGGAGATTAGCTTCTTTACAGATAGGCCCCATCTTGAGGTGGGCACAAGATTAACTGTGTGGGACTCCAGTGTTAGCTAACCAATGATGAAAAGCCATTCCCTCACCAATGGGAAAAGTCCATTTTTCCCAGGCTTACCTAAAAGCATAAATATACCTAACCTTGGCAGCCATCTTTGGCACCTGCCTCTCCATCTGGAGTCTGTGAGTTCTTTTACAGCAACTTGCTCCTCACGGATTCCATGCCTGGGATTCATGAGTCCTCCAGGGTGCCCTAGCCCCTCATGGCACTCATGTCTAGAGTCTATGAGTTCCATCCTTTCTCTCCTCTAATAAACTCTACCTTAATCCTCTACATGTGTTCTGGTTTCAATCTTTGATTCCAAACACAAGAACCCAGATGCATACAGTCTCCTAGAGAGTCACTTTGCAACACTTTTGCATGATGTTTAGGATCTAGAATGAAAAATGAGGCTGACGCAGCAGAGAAACCATGAATATTAGGTGAATGTCCAACTCTATCTTTCATTAGTTCTCTGACTATGGGCAATTTATCTGTGAAAATGATACTTAAAATCACCTTTGCTTGCTGTGTGATCTGATGTTCGGTAGACCCAAGAAGGTGAAATGCACTGGTCTAGAAATGGATCAACAGATTTTGAGGAAGAATTTGGGGAAAGCTTTGTAGCATAAAAGCAGTCAAATCCCTGGGTCTAAGGATGAATTTCTGAATATGGACATAAAACTTTAGACACAGAGAAGCATCATGTTATTTACAAAGAAAAAAAAGATGCAAGTAGAATGTTATCATTTAGTGTAAATTTTCTCTTATTTCTTAAGCTTACCATAATAGAATAGAGAGCACAGTGACAGAGTGTCTTTCTAAAATGTGCAACATCCTGGGTTTGATTCCCCAGCACTGTAAAAAAGGAAGAAGGGGAAATAAAAGAATAAACATCACTGAACAGTCATCTTACATAAACAGATGTACAATGGGTGAAATGGCATTTTCTGGGTGAGAAGGGAGGGGATTTTGAATGAGCGCCACGAAATCAAATTGCTCTGCCTGCTTGCCTTCCTCAGGAAGCTCTGTCCACTTTGACAGGCGTCCCCGAGAACAATGGAGGCAGTGGGGTGATCTGAGGGGCGGCACATTAACATCCAGATAAGCATAAATCTGAACACAATATGGTCTTAGGGCCAAGAAGTTCATGGAGGCAGGCTTTCAAGACTAGAGTTTCAAATGCCTGAATTCTTTATTATTAATCAATTAAATGATAAAGACATTTTATTATAGTAATCATAGTTTTTAAAAGATCACCCAGTTTACAATTCTATGGAAATAATATATTTTTTGTGTGTGTGTGTCTAGTAAACATTACCATGTGAAACGCTACAATTTTCTTGATCAAATGAAAAGCCTTGACCACTGGGAAGAGTCTAGCACCAGGAGCCTGGGTCTGAAGCGCCTTCCTTTGTGGGACACTCACTGAACTAGCACATGAGTTCCTGAGAGGAGGACATTGGGCTCAGTTGTCTTTATACTTCCAGCACCAGAATAACCTTTGTCCTTAGCAAGTGTTCACGATAGAAGGAGAGAAGGAGAAAGAATGCAATGCAAGGGAATTTGTAGCAGTTTGCCTGTAAATCACTATCAAATGGCTTAAGGGAATATGGGGTTTATTTTATGTTACGATTGTCCGGTTATAGTTCTCATTCCGGCTTGACAGGAGAGCTCACACCAACACCAGGACCGAGGGAACTGGCCACACAATCTCTATAGGATGGCTGAAAGAGGGACGATCCTTACTTGCCAGACCAGCATATCTGGCCAATTGTACAAGGATGCTGACTCTCTCAGCCAGCTCTCTGTATTTTATTCTAGGGTCTACTCCCACCCATCATGGGCTGGACCTTCCTATCAGCTGGACAATCTCCTGCAGGTTTGCTCTGGGTTTAACCACTAATTCTCTACAAATGTGCCCAGAGTTCAAACCCTCAACTGTCAAGTTGACACCTGCACCTAACTATGACAGAAACCTTTATGGTAGGTCTGAATTTACTGCTCATTGACAAGTATACATCAGAGGCTGTACTTACCTGGGATGTAGAGTCCTCAGGTCTGTTTCCCAATACTGATTATAGTGGTGCATGACTGTAATCCCAGCACCTGGGAGATTTAGGAGGTTCAGAAGTTCAAGGTCTTCTTCTGATGTAGTATGTGTTCAAGGTTTAAGTAGACTACAGGAGACCCTGTCTAACAGACAGACAGACGGACACACACACACACACACACACACACACACACACACACACACACACAGAGGCACGTTCATTTAATAGATCTCTTTCAGATCTATCTAAATTTTGGCCTTGTCTGCAGTCCACATTTGCCCCAATTGCACTATCCCATAGGAAGCTATTAACCCGTTTGAAAGACACTGTGAGGATGAGTGATTTGCCTGATATCTGTTTCTACACATACACACACACACACACACACACACACACACACACACACACAACCACAGAGAGAGAGAGAGAGAGAGAAATCAATCTGGAAACAGAACCCTAATTTCCTGAGAACCTCTGCCCAGGAAAAGTCTCGCTAAAGACACCTCTCCTCCAGCGCTCCGCCATCCCTGGCAGCCTTTGTAATAAATTGAGAGCTACATAGCTACCTTGCGCTGTGCAGCTTTAAAAAGAGAAAGCTGTCTGAAAGATGCACAAATATTGTGACTCCCTGCAATGAAAGCTTCTCTCCCGGGAGCCAGGAAGAGAGCGCGCGTAGAAATCTTAACCTCTTTGAACACGCCATCCTTTAAGTAAAGCTCCTATTTAAGAGCAGTCCGCTGGGACCCCGCACTGTCATCTTTCCCACACTTTTCCCCGGCTCTCTGTTTATTAGCGAGCCAGCTAATGGGCAGAAAGCAGGAAGGCCAACTCGCACTCTGGCTTTGTTCGGGGACTGTATCATCTGAATGGCCAAGCTGCCGGCAGCCCTGCAGCTGGATTCCAGATTTCTCTGCAGTTGCAGTTTTAATCCTTCCTCAGGCATAGATCTTTTTGAAGGCAAAATGGTATGGTGCAAAAAGTGGTTTTAAAATTAGACGTATTTTAAGTTTAAGTCCTTGCTCTCCTATTTGTGTGACTCTGGGAACATTGTTTAACCCTTTGTCCGTTCATGCTATGATTGCAAAATCCCACAGACTGGGTAACTTACCCACAGTGGAAATCGGTCACTCACAGTTCTGGACACTGAGAAGCCTGAGATCTTTGCACTTGTAAATTCAGTGTGAAGGTTCAAACAAACAGTACAGAGATAAAAATATTCTGAAGGAATGTTTCTGCCCCCCCCCCACGCTATCAAACTATCAAAACAATGGACTCTGGAGAAAGTGGAATTTCACCCGGAAAAGCTCATGTTGAGAACTGAGAGAGGTACTCCTCAACCATGAGGCAGAAGGGACTTCGCAGAGCCCCAAAACTTTGCCAGATCTGATGCTAGCGGGAGGAAGAATCTGTCTCCCAGAAAGATTTCACATAGCTCTGACCTTGCAGCAGAGACTGTGAAACCAGATTTCTTCCCTGGTTCTTTTGTCTCGGAGTTGAAGACTGAGACCAGAGCAGTTGAAGACTGAGACCAGAGCACACGGAGAGGTTAAAGCAAGATTACTGATAGTGAGAAAAAGAGGAATTTATAGATATTTGGGAAGTCCAGGAGGGGCAAAGGAGTCCTTGAAAACTGGCAGGGTACATACAGATCTAGAAAGGGTTTTTTTTTTTTTTTAAAGTGGTATTTCCTTATTGATTAATTTTAGTTTCTTTAAATCTAAGTGGGGCTTTCAGTTTCTTTATGTCTGATTGGTTTGTTTATGTTGTGGGGTCAGCTCTTGGTGACTAAGCTGTTTTTCTGTAGACCAGGAAACTATCTCTTTCCATAGTAAACAGTAAACAGAAATCTGGGACAAATTCCTGTAGATCAAGGAACTCATCTCCTTTTAGGATAAACAGTAAACAGAGGTTTGAGACAAGTTTCTGGAATTGATGATCTTATCTCTTCTATGGTGATCTGGTCAGTTCCTTTAGGATATTTCCGGCAATGTGTGTGTGTGTGTGTGTGTGTGTGTGTGTGTGTATGTGTATCTTTGGAGGTCTTCTCTTTCTTCTCAGCCTGATTACTCTACTGCCTAAGAAAAATGATTCTATTAGTCCTAGTCTAAACTGCCAATAAAAGCTATATTATATTCTATTAAGTGAAGTCAGCCAATGATGGGTCAATGGTGGGCAGTCATACCTTGAGTAGTGCTACTTAGTTATGCATAATCATTGCCCTCTATTTAAATCTAAATCTCACATCAGAATTTGGAAGACAAATTTAGATACGGGACATCCCCCTTCTAAATATGGCAATAATGAATAAATTTTCTTTGTTTTCTTACTTTCAGTTGATTTATTGAGGGCTGAACTAAAGCACAGATTTTACCACAGGTTCAGTAACAAAGGATGTTTGCTTTTGTGGTTGGACCATGTCCTCACATGGTGGAAGGGACAAATAAAAGCCCTCATTAACATGTTCCTGAGAGCAAATCACAAGACCTAATAATTGATAGGATTCCTGGCTTCCATCTAGTCCTTGGTGCTGTGCATTTCTGAGATAATCACCATACTTTACATTACAGATAAGCCCTACCAGGCCCTACTGCAAGGTTAGGCACAAGATCAGCTGGGTAGGGCCCCAATGTGAGCTACCCAGTGAGGAAAAGCCATTCCCCCTCCCCTTGCCTAAGTATATAAATATACCTGACCTTGAGCCATTCATGGCACTCCACATCTGAAGCCCATGATTTCTTTTCCAGCTCCATCCCCCTCATGGATTCCGTGCTGGAGTCCATGAGTTCTCCAGGACGCCCTAGTCCCTCATGGTACTCCATCTCTGGAGTTCGTGAGTTCTGTTCTTTCTCTCCTCTAATAAACTCTACCTTAAACCTCTACACGAGTTCTGGTTTCAACCTTCAATTCCGAACACAAGAACTTGGATATATGCAGACTCCTAGAGAGTGATCCTGCTACATTACCACTGAATACTATTTACTATCACATTAAAGATGAGATTTCAATATGTAGATTGTGGGGAGGGGAAGCCCAAACATAACACTCCCTGAGCTCTCCCATCTGTAAAACCCACTTTGCAGATTAATCTTGGTCAACGAGGTACATGGAACTTGTCAATCAGCTTTCAGAGGAATTCTAAAAGGAAGAGCTATGGAATTCTGAGGAAATGGAGTCTCTCTTCTTTCTAGGGCCACACAGCTGGGTGTAAGCAGTGACTTGCATTACCTTCTTGCCCAGGGGCTTGTGCTCTATGCATTGCTGTTTGAGAAATGTTAGTAAGGCAATGACCTGCTAAAGGCTCGGTTCTTAGTGTTCAACAAGGGCAGTGAGTCATGCCTGCCACAGCGTCTTAATTATACCGTATTCCTTTGAGGAATGCCTGCTTCCGCTGGAATCGCTCTTCGCAGTCCCGTGTGAATGAAGTCACAGCAGGGTGGTTGTAGCTAACATGGCACAGCACAGAGCCAGGAGTAATTATTACTCTGGTGGCATCTGGAGCCCCTTTCATTTCTCCTCCCTTCTCTACCACCCAAGTCTATTTGTCAGGACTGGGCTATAATGGATGCCTGCACCATTGCCCAGAAAGAAATGCTTTCAGTGCATTCCACCCAGCAGTCAATGCAGGTGAAGTGGGAGACTGTTGTCACAAGCAGTGGTATATTAGTCAGGGTTCTCTAGAGCCACAGAATCAACAGAATGAATATATAAAAAGGGAATTTATTGAGTTGGCTTAGTAGATATGGCCAACAACGGCTGCCTGCAGCTGCTCAGTCCAATAGGCCATTGGGTGACAGCTGAAGGCTGGAGGAGTCCTGGAGAGTCTTTAGTCATGTTGAAGTCTTGGAGGGTTGGAGGACTGGAGAGTTAAAGAAGCGAAGAAGCTGGGTGGCAGGAGGAAAGAGAGTTTTCTTTTTTCTTTACTATTTATTCAATTGTGCATGTATGCATGTGTGTGTGTGTGTATGTATGTATATGTGTGTATGTATGTGTGTGTATGTATGTGTGTGTGTAGAACCATGGACGAATTCAGGAACCACTATGGACGCCTCCACCTCCTCCTTGTTTACTCTGCCCCGGGATTCACAGGCTCCGCCCTACCAGGCCCAGAAATGCAGGCCGCCCCTGCTTCCGCCCCCACGGGGTCTAGGATCCGAACTCAGGACCTTCCACCTGCAAGGCAGAGGCTTAACCCCTGAGCCACCTCTCCAGCCCCTGGGAAGAGAGTTTTCTAGCAGAGCTTTGGAAAGTTCCTCTTCAAAGTCTTCTGTTCCTTTTATTTGGTCTGCTACTGGGAGGTTCCAATCAGATCTAGGGCTGGTCTTTGTATTTTAAATGTATTGATCTGGATAATCTTTTCAGGTGGTCTGACAGCTGATCTTAGTTAATGCCAGGTGTGGTGAAAGTGACACCCAGGATCAACTATCACAAGTGGGTTGACCTGCTGCACCTCAGCGCCATCCTTAATTTCCAAGCTGGCATTCTTTTTGGCTTTATGTGTCCCTGTTGTGACATTCTTCCTCCCGTTACACCCTAACCAACACGTTGTTCACTCATGGGGTGTCATGGTTTGAATATGAATTGTTCACTTCCCCCCACAGGCTCACGTGTTTAAATCCTTAGATGGTATTAAGGTTTGCGAAGGTCACTGCATTTTTAAGAGGTAGAGCCTTGCTGAAGGACAGCACATCACAGGAGCTGGACCTCAAGGCATGGTAGCCTGGACTTGCTTCCTCTCCCTCTCTTGCTCTCTCTGCCTCCACGCCAGCAGAGATCTGAACCAGTCTATGGCTTTTGCCTGCAGTCATGCCTTTTGCTATGCAATCCCTGCCATAATGGACTATATCCTCTTTGGAGCCATAACTCAAGTAAAAATATCTCTTTCTATCCGGACATCAGTACTATGTTACAATGAAAGAAAACTATTAGTAACATGGGAACCCCTTGAAACCAAACAGAAACCAACTGATTCTTTGATTCTAAATATGATCCCAATTCCATGCTTTCAAATAAGGCTGATATACAAGTTCCAAGTACAGTAGAGGATGTAAGACAGCCACCAAGAAAATATTATGTGCCAGGCTTCATCAGAAGTACTTATAAAAGCTACCTGTCCTTCAAGGTGTATGAGCCCTGGAAGGAAATCAGACTGTCTCTGTCATAGTTAGATATAGCATCAACTTGATGGTTGAGGGTTTGAGCTCTAGGCACATTTGTAAAGAATCAGTGGTTCAGTTAAGGTTTGAACAAGTCTCGGGAAATTGATTGATAGGGAGGCCCGGCTCATGGTGGGCGTGGCTAGTCCCTGGGCAGGTGGATAAGATGGAAGGAACTCGTAAGGAAATGGGCATCCTTTTGTATATTTCTGTATACTTGGCCAGACATGCTGGTCTGACAAGTAAGGCTCGCCTGTGCATAGGGGGTGGTCAGTTCCTTTGGCCCTTGGTGTTGGTGTGGGCTCTCCTGACACACACTGGATGAAGAAATGCAACTGGACTATCATAAGCCAAAGTAAAAATTCCTTAAGCTGTTTGACTATGAATTTATTAGCAACTCTGCAGAGTAAATGCAGCAGTCTCCATTTGAATTTGGGTTTGACGTGGCATAGCAGATCATAGTGGGTGATCCATTATTTCACTTTAATAATCTCAGGATTTTCATTGGTTTCCCCAGATAGAGAGGCCTTACTTTTGCCTGGCTGACCCTTCCTCACTTTCAGATTCCAATTGAAAAGACTCCACTGAGAGATCTCCCTGATCGTGCCACCTAAAGCAACCCTCCCATGCCACCCATCCATCATGTCACCCTGTTCATTTCCTTCTCAGCACTTATTGTCTTCATCCATTACAAACATTCGCTGGTGTTCATCCTCTTGAGACTAGACTTGGGGTCTAATTGCAGAAATGCAGCCCCAAATACCAACTGTCCTCCTAGACTTGCATTCTAGTGGATGAGACAGATGGTCAAAGAGGCAAGCTGGTAATAAGTAAACGACATCTTAAATATTCTGAAGTCCTGTTTATTATGTCTCTTGATGAAATTGTTAGCTTCTTAAAGACAAAGATTGGTCTGCTTTGATTTCTGCTGAAAAGTATGTGCATGTGTGCTTGCGTGGATGCGTGCATGCGTGTGTGTTGTACACATGTTCATGTGTGTATAAGTGAATATTGTACAGATATGCTTGTGTTATGGCACATGTGTGGAGGGGGGAAGAGAGGACAACCTTGGGTGTTGCTCCTTGGCTCTCCATTTTTTTGAGACAGGGTCTCTTCCCTGATATGGCATAAGCCAGGCTAATTGTCTTAGAAGCTGCCTGTCTGCCTCCTAGTTCCTATAAGGCCCCACAAGTGTGCATGTTTAGGCTATTTCATCAGGCTTTTACTGTGCTCTGGGTAGCTAAATAGGTTGTTAGGCTTGTGAAATAAGTGTTTCATCTGCTGACTCTTCTCAGCCCTTGGGGTAGAATTTTTTTAAGGGTAAAGGCGATAATTGTAGAGATAAAGTAGATAATCCAGGCTAAATCTCTTAGTTTAGTGCTTAGAAACATAGTAGAAGGTTAATATAAGTACTGGCTGTTTTTCAGTAGATTTCAAAGTAGTGTCTTAATTGCTTTACCACACTGTCAATAATAATGACTACAATAATAACTGATTATTATTGAAGAATTATATATAACACTGCACAATTACTAAATTCTATTGTGTGTCATGAACTGTCTAGGCACATTACAATAATCTTATTTGATGATAGTTCCATCATAATCCTGAAAAATTAGACATCTTTCAATACTAAGTTCCAATAATAAAATACGGACTGTGTTAGCATTAAAGATAGTACAGAGAGAATCCTATGTGATTTCAGAGGAGGAAACTGACAGGGATAGGCAGCTGGAAAAGATGAAACGGGGGAGATGGTGTTAGAAGATCCTTGGAGTAGGTAGGCAGGCTCCTTAGCGGGGTGATGGGCAGAGGGAAAGCCCAAGAATGCGTCTATGATGCTCCCGATGGTGGCGCCCCAATCACAGTGCCCAGGAGGTGAGGAGCGTGACAGGACTGCGAATGGGGAGTAGGTGGGCTCCAAGTGAAGGAATTTAAGATGTATTCCATAGATTACGAGGAGCTATGAAAGTCTTAAGCAGAGGAGGAAAACAGAACGGTGAGCTTTGGGACGGTGAATTGAGGCTGGAATTGGTCAACAAAGCTACTGCCACAGTCAGGCAGTGGGAGAAAAAGAAACTTGGTTTCAGAGATGGGTGCAGCTGTATTGAGCAGAAGACCTGACTCGTGTGTAGCATGAGGTAAAGGGAGAGTCAGAGCTGGCTGTGAGGAGCCAAGCTTCCTCCACTGGGGTTCTTCTAATACACTCGGCAAAATATCACATTCAGATTCAGGTAGCTTGACAGTTCTTTCACTCAGAATTTGCAAATTGCTTTCTTGAGAGGGTCTTAATGCAGCTTCTAGCACAATGCCCTAGTGCAGTATTAGTACAGGGAGGTGTTCCAGGAATGTTTATCAAGCTGAGCTAAATTGAACTGTGTAAACTGCGGTTTACACAATCAGTTTTGGATTCGTACAACTATTTTGGTTGGCACTAAAATTGAAATAACCTGTGTGTGTATGCGGGGTGTGTGTGTGTGTGTGTGTGTGTGTGTGTGTGTGTGTGTGTGTACCAAAGGTCAATGTCAGGTGACTGCTTTCTTCGATAGCTCTCCACCTTACTTTTTTGAGGTGGGGTCTCTTACAGGATTTGGAGCTTGTCAATTTGGCTAGACTGACTGTCTGGCAAGAACCAGCAATCTTTCTGTTTTCACCTCCCCAGTGCTGGAATTACAGGAGTGTATCTTCACACCCAGGGTTTACATGGGTGAACTCAAGTTCTCATGCTTGTGCCACAAGTATTCTCCATAACTGAATCATCTCCCCAACTTCTAGCTCTTGCCTTCAGGAATTTAAAAATACATGAAACCAGTCCATGTGAGTGTGCTTCTTGCCCCAGGGCCATGTCCATCAAGAATTCAGGCAGCTGGACAGTTGGTAAGGGGAAGGCAGGGCTCCTACATCAGCTGGTCTCTGTTCACAGATGTTACATCCACTAAGGTTTCTGAAAATGACTTTAAGCATGTTTAGAACCTATGAGAACAAACTTGTTCATGGCATAAGAACAAATGACTGGGTGGATTGACACCAAATTTGGTAGGAATTTGGGGGTCATGACAATATACAGGTCTTTCATGAATGTATGGATGTGGAGTTGTGGAATGGTTTTGGTTGGAATCTGAAGCAGGTGCCAGGCACCCTGCACAGTAACATGACGGACACAGAAAGACATTCCTTCAAAACGGGATCTTGTAATGAAACTCTGGGATGGTAAATGATGCTAAAATCAAGTTTCTATTTGTATTCCAGAGGTTCTCAGAAGGGCAGCACTGTGTAGCAAGCTTGATGGCAGGTTGTGGCAAGAATTTATTATTGGGCTGGAGAGGTGGCTCAGGGGTTAAGCCTCTGCCTTGCAGGCGGAAGGTCCTGAGTTCGGATCCTAGACCCCACGTATAGACGCTGGGCGGAAGCAGGGGCGGCCTGCGTTTCTGGTGCTGGTAGGGCGGAGCCTGTGAATCCCGGGGCAGAGTAACAAGGAGGAGGTGGAGGCGTCCATGGTGGTTCCCGAATTCACCCGTGGTTTTACACACGCACACACACACACACACACACACACACACACACACGCACAATTGAATAAATAATAATAATAATAAAATTAAAAAAAAGAATTTATTATTCAATTGTCATTGGTTAACAATTCTCCCAAGGATAAAAAGTTTCGGGGAGTCTAGAGAAATTCAGAGTCTCGATTCTGGTACTGTTCCAAACACTAAAAGCAAGGTCTTCATGATCCATTGTCAACTTTGTCATAACTGATGCACGTGTCTGGAACTTTCCTCTTCTGTTGCACATCTTTTGTTTGTTCCTCCAGATCCACACCCGCCCTTCTTCCCTGCTATCATGCCCACTGGCTGGACCGTGTGGACCGCCTCCTTTCCCTGTGGGGCTCCACCGTGTTAGGCTTCCTCTCTTCACTATCCCTACTCGCAGCCTTCTCGGTCTCCTGGAATCCAGTAGAGCCCTCTGGCGGCCTGCAGGTGTAACCCTACCACCAGGTGCACAGATGCCCTCTGGTTTCCCGTGCCTCCCCCACACCTTGTAAACAGTCCTTTTGAGGCTTCTCCCTTTGAATGGCCCTCACTTGGGTGTGGTCTTGCTTCCTGCAAGGATGTTCTGGTGTGATAAATCTTGTTTCTGCAGAACCAGTGTTGTTTTTACTTTACCTTCAGGACTTCAACTTTGGGTGAAGAAAAAAAAAAAATCAAAGCAGCTGAATTGATTTGCTGTCTCCCCCCCCCTTTACCTTTGCCCACGGTTCATCTCCTCTACACTGAGCATGGGAGAAAGATGCTTCAGGAAAATGTAGTCAGTCTAATCCCACGAACCTTTTCCCTTCTTCCTTTGTTTACCTTCACTTTAGTGGCTTCCATTCCCCACCTTCCAATGCCAAATGGGTCATCCCCAGTCATTAAGAGATACTAACCTTGTTGACCCTATTGCAAGAAGGCTGGTCATAGTACATTTTACCTCTTGTGAAGTTCAAAGCTTCTTTTCCTTTCATTTGTATGGGAAGGCATCAATTTATCAGCCAACCTTGTGGTTTACTTTTTAATTTTCTGACAGGAAGAACAAGAACATCCCTGGGTAGGGTCCCCTTGCCTTTCCATGATGAGCCTCTTCCCAGAGAAAATACATACATACATTTCTCTCTTTGACTACAGCTGTGTGCCATCCTGGGTTGACGCCGCTCAGGCCGGCTCCCTTAGCACTGGCATTTTTATCTTTGTGCAGATTGAGATGTGTGAGGCCAAACCCACACAGTAAGATTGTCTAATCATAGCATCCCATGAAACTCAACTTTCAGAGAAAGTGATCCCATGATTATCATTTGCCCCATTAACGGGGCTGCAGTGGTGTGTACTTGGAATCCCAACACTGCGGGGGCAGAGGCAGGCAGGTCCCTGGGAGTCTCTGACCAGCCAGATGAATAAAAGACTCTTGTCTCAAAAACCAAGGTAAATTGCTTGAGGAATAACACCTGAGGTTGATCTCTAACTCCACACATAGAGGAGCATACATGTGCACCCACACAGACATACCCCCTCACACACGTATACACCAAATCCAAACAAACAAAACAAACAAAACGAAAATAGAACACCCTTCTTGCCTCATATTGTGCTTCTTTTTTCCTCTCCTCCATGCTGTTTTTGCTTTTCTGCCATTCTAGAACCTTCTCTTTCTTTTCTTAGTATTCTGACCACTAGCAAACTTGTTCTGTTTCTTAGTTTCCTCTGTTCTTCTCAAGGGTTTTCTTAGTAAGGCCTTCGACTGCCTTCGTTGTTCTTTTTAGTAATAAGGTGATAACACTGTCTGAAGATACACCTTATTGTGGAATAAGGTGTGGGCTGCTCAGGGCAACCTGCTTGTGTCTCAAGTTAGAAGTGACCAAAATGAAGAAGAAATATTTGTCAACATCCCAATTTAATGAAGATCCAGGATATTAAGCAGAACCAACCACACTTGAGCATAACTGGGAGACGTCTGACTTGTTTCAGAATAGATTTAGTGGGTCTCATCAGACGTTTACACACAGAGCCATGTTCTCTGTGGTCTTCCTGCATCTAAGCTGAGGTTTCAAGGAGCTTTTTTCAGGCTCACTCTACAGTCCACAATGAACACCATCAAAATACAGAACGGAAGCACCAAAGCTTAGAGAGCCTTGAGTTCACAGAAATGGTATCTGTCGGTCCAGCATTTGAACCTCACGTTGATGGCTGCCCTCCTCCCTACTGAACCCCCCCATGCACATCCTGCTCTGATCCTACTTTTTCATCCTTTGACAGATGGGGACAAGGGGCCCCCAAGCCCAGTATTTAGTTGAGTGACTTCTTCCTGTATTCCCTGTCTCTCCAGCATCTGCCTAGCTCAGTCATCTCTCCTCCTCCTCTGCAGCTTAGTCCTGGTTTCTTCTTGCCGGCGTCTCCATGCAGCAATGATAGCCTCATCATCCATCTCTTCCTCTTCCTCCCTGTCAGTGCTTCTCCGATACTGGGACTGCCGTCCAGATGTGAACCTCCCTTCCTCTCTCTTTTCCTTTCTCTCTTTCTCGCCATCCTCTTGAGATCGCATGAAGCTCTGGGTGAATTTCCTCTTGGCTCCAAACTCTGCAAAGTCTGACGTGGTTGACTCCTCCACATCTTCCCAGTCCCTGGGTCTGGTCCAGTTTGGGCGCTGTGGTCCCGGGGACTCTTCCCCTTCGGAGGGCTCGGGTGTCCGACGGAAGAAGTAGGGCTCCGGGCTCTCCTCTCGCGAGCTCGAGGTCTCGCTGAACGTGGACCTGGAGAACTTATGCATCTGTCTGGCTTCTTTGGTGGAGGAGGAAGAGAACCGTGATGTGCTTCTTACAGAGTTGCCATCTGTCTCGTGGAAGGAGGTGGTGTCCTGCTCCTCTGACTGGCATTTGGAGAACTTGTAGCTGGAGGATTTGGACTCGGTTTCCCGGAGCAGGGAAGATCTGGTGTACCTCCCCCGGGAGCTTCCAGACCAATCGCTGTGGGGAGGAGACTTCTCTTCTGTCCTCAGGCCACTGAGCCAGTTGGTAATCTCTTTGCCAGCTCCGCTGTAGAGATCAGAGACCACCAGGGAGGAGCAGGTGGTGTCTGATTCGGGCTTCTGGGAATTACTGCGGGAGGAATAGCGGAAGCTCCCGATGGCACTGTCTGCGTCCTCCTCCCCGTCCCCCACGCCATCGTCTTCAACGTCCTTCACCTTCTTCTTCTTGAAAAGGGAACTGCGTTTGTTGTCGGAGGCCAACTTCTCCACTTTGTACTCGGACATCTTCTCGCGCAGCTCCATTTGCAACTCCCTCTCCTTGCGCCCCAGCTCCTTCAGGTCCACGTTGTCGGCAAAGAGGCTGTAGATGGGCTTGCTGGTCCCCCTCATTTTGCCCCCACTGCCTTCGGCCCTGGAGCTCTGCGAGGTGTTGGAGGACAGCACGGACTGCGCGTCGGAACCAGCTCTCGCCCGGCTGGGGGGCGGCAAGAAGCCCCCCGGGGAGGAGCAGCTCTGTCCACTGAGCAGGGAGAGCTGATCGTCCCCCGGGCAGCTGCCCGCCGCCGCTGCCTTGGCGCTTGCGGCCGATGGCGAGCGGGACAGCAGCAGCATTTCGTTCTGCTTCTGGGCCAGGGTTTCGCTGACCACGTCGGCGATCCAGTTCTGGATACTGGCAAGGGAAATGGTGTCTCCAGGTCCCAGTGGCAGGTCAGGCAGGGGCGTGGCGGCGGCGTGGCTTGCAGGCTGAGACAGGCGAGACCCGTGGCTCTGGGTGCTGAGCACCGACGCCGCGTCCCCGTCCGCACCGACGGAGGATGCGGCGGACCCGAAGGCAGACAGAGGGATGCTCCTGCTGGCGGCGGAGCCCGCGGCTTCCCAGCTCGCCAGGGACTGACTCTCCTCCAGCGTCTGCCTGCTTCTCTCCAGTAATTCCAGCCTCCGCTGCCTCTTCTTGGCCAAGGCCAGGTCCTCTCCCTTGCTCATCTCCACCACCTCCTCCTTGTTCTCGCTGCCCACCTTTTTCTGATGCTTCAGCTTCCAGGCCTGGTAGGCCGTGAGGTTGACCTCAGACAGGTTCTTCTCGCCCGCCCCTTCCTCAGCACCCTGCTCGCCGCTGCCATCCCCCGCCTCTGAGTCTTTCTTGTGAAATCCAAATTGGATCCTCTTGACCTTCCACCTTTCCAGGGCCGTGAGCTTGTCCTTGTTCCTGCTGCAGAAGTTATAGAAGGAGCTGGCCTCCGAGGACACGCTCTCCTCATCGTCCTCTCGCGTCCTGCCTCCCGCCTGGGAACTTGCATCGGCCTCCTCTCTCTGGCTCTTGGCGCGGTACTGGCGAGAAGCCTCCCTCTCGATCTCCAGCAGCCTCTCATTCCACATGTCCCAGGTGCTGTCTGTGGACACAGAGTCCGAGCGGCGCCTCCCACGCCGGCTCTGGCTGCTCCTCTCCAGCTGCTGCTTCAGGACCCGGATGTCGTGGCTGCTCACACTTTCTGAAGTGCTACTTTCGCTCAGGGTGTGCCTGCGCCTTCTGCCTGCAAACGAGCCAGTGCCGTCGGCCTCCTCCTCTTCTTCCTCTCGACTCCACTGCTGCTGCCCTTTGGCTTGGTACCTCTCATTACGGCGCTGCCACTCCTGAATAATCCTCTGCACATCCTCATCCTCATCCTCATCCTCATCCTGGGCACAGGAGGTAGAACGATTGCTCTCTCCACCCTGGGCAGTCCTGTTCCTAGGGAGGCCCTGTTCCTTCTTCCATTCCTCATACAACCTCTCCTCCTCCTCTTCATCGATGAGTGTGATCGGCTTGGAGGCCTGGCTGGCCTTTCCCACGGAGGAGCCGCTCAGGTGACTGGTGGCATCATCCACTTCTTCCACCATTAGCTCCTGCACTCTGGCGCCCAGGGTGCTCCCCCTGTCCCCCTCAGACTCCCCTTCTCCATATTCTTCTTCTCTCTCCTCCATCAGCTTCTCGTTCAGCTCGCGCAACTGTTTCAGGAAGCCGTCGTTGGGGTAGATGGGCCGCCTCCGACGCACCGTCATCAAGGCCTCCAGGATGGCCATGCTGTGGAAGATCATCAGGTAGGCGACCACCAGCACTGCTGACCTGCTGATGCCCATTTCACTGCTGACCAGGACTTTCCCTGAAAAAAGAAAAAAAAAGCAAGGAACGATGACGCAGTTACTTGGCTCTCTCACAGTGTTTTCCTACTGTGCCGCTTTGATGTGTTGTACTTGACGTGTTACTTCCACTCAAGCTCGCCTGTGCCCGAGTCACAAGAGAGATAAGCAGCACCGTCCAGTGCACAGATGTCAGGCAGAGCAGCCCCACTGCTATCCTTCTTGAAACACTGGGTGCATTCCTCCTTCTCCTGTATAACTCTTCTCCACCCAAGGGGGGAGACATAAAAGACTGTGGGCGCTGGAAAGACAGGAGAAGAAGGGAAACTGACTCTTGTTCTGGACACGTGGTCCTCGGTCATGCCACCTGTGCTATTTGCTCTTTTGTTACTATGATGAAGTATCTGCACTAGGCTATCTTCTATAGAAGGAAATATGATGATTTTTGCCTTATGAGTCTGCAGATGCCTGGTCTAGGGGCCTCATCTGGCCTTCCCGAGATAGCTCAGAGCATCCCAGGGTAAAAGACAGAAGCTCGCATACATGTGTGAGTGTCTTTATCGCTTTGCTTCTTTTTAAAGAGGTACCAGGGTTCAGTCATGAGGGCCTAATGACCTTAACTAAATCTAATCATACCCCTCCAAGGTGATTTAGAGTTCATCAAGTTCTCATAAAAAAACTGGGGATTAAAATTTCGGCACAGGAATCCTTAGGGGAACAATTATATCCAACTATATAACACTAAGTTTGCAATGTGGATAAGTTGGTTACATGATGAACCTAATTGTCTTTTACTTCCACTGAAATTTATAAAACTTAAAAGTGTCAGTTACTCATCATGTCTCATTTTAATTGTATTCTTTTGTATATATATATATGTGTACAAGAGGACATTTGATTGTGAGCGCCTGTAGAGGCCCCAAGGGTGACATCACTAATCATCCTGTATTGTTCTTTCACCTTATTGCTTTGCTCTAGGATTCCTAGGCTCCACCATCCAGGGCTGGACTGCTACCATATCTGACCAGCATTTTTTGCATGGGATCTGAACTCAGGTCCTTTTGCTTGCAGGGAAAAAGTTTTTCAACCCTGAGTCATAGTCCCAACCTTATGACATCTTTTAAGCATAACAATGACTTTATAAATTCCTGTTAATGTTTTTGGTAGATGGGGCCTATTCTTGCAGCCCTCAGCAGCTTTCTCAAGTCTCGACTGTACCATTCAGCAGATCAGTTATCCCCTGGCCTCCCCTTCTGCTTTGCATCTTTCATAAATGTGACAGACATGCCGTCAGTACCTTCATTCTAATGGCTGCTTAAAATGCAGACCCAGACCCCTGGAGACCTTCTTCCTGGCTGTCATCAATCTATTTGCCAAGAATCTTCGGAGCTGTTTGCTAAATTGGCAAGAGCCCTATCTGATAATATGAGATGGGAGGCAATTCTTTTATTATTGTATCTTTGTACCGGTAAGGTCATGTCTCTGTCACACAAGGAGGTCAGAGACTGAGACACAGAGGAGGCTGGGGGTCCAATCACGCTGCTATTGCCAGGAACCAGCAGCCACTAGAGGGAGGTATGCAAGCAGGATCGAAGCAATAAAGGCAATCACTGTAGACCCTGGCCTTGGCCCCTAAGCTCCAGCTTAAGATGCCCCTGTCTCTCACCTAGGACCTTCTTTTAGCCATGTGGGATGAAGAAAATAGCCCAGGATCACATGGTTTAAAGCTAGCAAATCTTGTATTCCAGATCAAGTCTCTGGACAGTAAATCCTGAGCTTTTGTTGCCAAGCTATTGTTTTGCAGGGGCTCGAGTCCATCCTCCTTGATTATATGCGTAGAACCCTGGGCTCCCCTATGGATTCTCATATAAGTCTCACAATGCCTCTTATGTAAGCCAGAGCAGTAACTCCTGCCAACTCTGTTCCCTATACTCAACCTGTTCTCCAAGGCAGGGAGAGTGGCTTCTAGAACATGCAATACCGCAAAGCGCTTCTCATACTTGCCTTATACTCTTACTTCCTTGATGGTGCTGTCCTCGCCACTCAACCCTCGTGCCATCTGCTAGTCTACTTGTCGGGGTTTACGTGTGAAGTGTCCCTTTGGATTCACGTGTTGGAACAATTGGTCTCCAGATGGTGACAGTGTTTTGGGGGGGGATTGAGCCTTGCTGGAGGAAATACATCGCTAGGGGCAGGCTTGAAAGTTAGTCTGGCCTTACTTCCTGTTCTTGCTGAGTGTGAATGCAATGTGAGTTAGACTTCTGCTTCTCCCGCCATGCCTTTCTTGCCTGCTGCTGTGCCTTCCCCGCCGTGATAGACCATATCTTACTGGAACAAACAAAGTAACTGAGACAGAACCCTAGCCTTATAACTCCTGAACATAATAAACTTAGGAGTTTTGTAGTATTTCCCTTAGCCAAGATTGCTGTTTTTCCATGTTTTCCTTGACAGCTTCTTGCCATTTGGCTTAAACGTCCTGACCTCAATAAGGCCTTCCTCTCAAGTAGCTAGCCAGTCACTCAAGCATGTCATCTTGGTCTCAACTCTGTACTTAGAGCTAGTATTCTCCCTCCCTCCATCACTCTCTCCCTCCCTCTCTCTTTCCCTTTCTTCCTCCCTCCCTCCTTCTCTTTCTTTCCTCCCCCCTTCTTTCCCCTTTTTCTTACCTCCTTCCTTCCTCTCTTTCTTTCCCCCTCCCTTTTTCACCCCTCCCCATTCCTTCCTTCCCTTTCCTTCCCTCCCTCCCTTTTTCCTCCTTCCCTCCCTCCCTTCCTTTCTCCCTCCCTCCCTATCTGCCTTTCTTCATTTTCTCTCTCCTTATTGTACAGTATAAAATTGGCTATACCTCACAACAGTAAACAATAAAATAGTAAAACCATATCTGACACACATTAGGTCCTTCATACTTCCCTGCCAGATAAGAGATGATCTTTTCCTTTCTCTTCTTCTTAGAGAAACCAGTCATCTTAAGACAGATTCGCTCCAGATAAACGGAAGACTTTCCTACCACTCCCCACCTGAATTCTCTGCTGGTGGGATTCCGGGAGCGTGGGGAAACCCTCACCTCTGTAGGTCAGCAGAGCTTCATCAAGGAACTCAGCAGCTTTCCGGAAATGCTGAGAGATGTCTACCTCGGGGAAGTCGTCCACCTCCACGCCTAGGTATTGGATCTCCAGGCCAGTGTAGAATTCGGGGCCAGTGTAAACACCGGTGCCATGTGCAGCATTCAGGATGTGGGTGATCCCCAGCCTCTTCAGCCGCCCCTTGTTCACAGCCGCACTCCTGGGGTGAGAGGCAGGCAGGGACAGGTTTGCTAAAGTCGGAATCAAAAGGCTGCATTATCTCTGTGATGGGGAACCTGCTTTTCAATCAGGAAGCGATAGTGCCCTCTGCTTCCGCTAAGGATCACTGCTAATCTAATACCTTGATAAAGAGGAACCTAGTGACTTAGTAGCAGCAAGACAGAGACAGGAGACAGGAACTGGCCAAAGAAGGACAGGGCAAAAGGAGAAAAGGATTGACCTATAAGGTGAAATTTAGATGGTTGAGCAACCTTTGTTGAAAATCTCATGCCTTGGGGATGTACATTCATCAAAGCTCAAAACAAGTAGAAAAATAATAAAATCAGGTACCTTGTACAATGATATCACATGCTATGTGCTTTAGATGCCTTTTTATCCTTGGTATATTTTATCCTAATAAACTTATTGGGCCAGCAAGATGGCTCAGTGGCTAAAGGTGTCTGCATGCAAATCTGGCAACCTGAGTTCAATCCCTTGGAGTCTCCGTGGTAGAAGGAGAGAACCAACCTTCGAAAAGTTGTCTTCTGCCCCAGCTCTCACTGTCTTCCTTCTCCTTAAATATTTAAATATTACATATAATTTATATATATGTATATCTAATATGAAAGTATTTATATATGAAAAGGCGGCTCCCATTTGAGGATTATAAAAACTAACCCGGGAGCTTTTACTTAAGGCTTGAAAAGAGAAAAAGAACAAAACAAAAACAAACAAGAACTGGTGTTTTCTACTTCTGGATGAGAATTCTTTCTGCAGTGGCTGGGTGAGTGGAGGCCCTGAGGTCTGGATTGCCTTTGAAGGCACCAAGGCCTCTAACTGGGGATATTTGGGGCGACTTGGTGACCACAGAGTGAATGCATCTGGACCTAAAGATCCATTTATAGGTCACTTTAGACTTGACAATCTGGGAATCAGGTCCTGGGCAACTGATTGCTGTGACGGAGTGCAGACTCAATGTCAAAAACTATTTTTTGCACTGCCTACTCCCGGGCCCAGATTCCTTCCTTTATTTCTGTGCATATGGGTAATTACACTTGGAAGACATTTCATTAAGTAGCCAATGATTCAGCAATAATTAGTTTCACAAATTAACCTGCTGGTACCAATTATATACTGACAAGACCCTGAAGGAATTGAGTTTCAAAGCTGTTTTTGGTTTTGCTTCAAAAACTAATGAATTTTTTTAAAAAAGGTTTCCTGATTACAAAAATAACAAATGGCTAGAAAAATCTGTATAATTCAAAAGAAACCCAAAGAAAGAAGTGAGAGCCATTTGTAAACCTCACAGAAAGAGGTACTGTTAACATTCTATCTCATTTCTTGTGTATGGGAAAGTATGTGCATGCACATATACATGAGCCTATACATTACTCAGCATCATACTGTGTACATACAGTATTCTTTGTAATCCATTTTTTTCCTCTTTTACTACATTGTGCACATTTTCAAACGTGAACACACACACACACACACACACACACACACATATTGTGAATGGTTCCTAGTATTCTTTTATCTGGTTACTACAGATGTCATGAGATGGTGGAATTGCTAAGAGTTTGTATCAGGAAGGCCCAGAGAAGGCACGTGGAGGGTTCAAATTGTGCTAGAGAACCCTGGTAGAAGGATAGAGGATACTCACTCGTTGTGCCTCTGTGTGCAAGTTAATGGGGTAACACTTTGTACAATTCCAGGGCTAAGTGAATGGTCAGACAGACCACTCTGATGGCTAAAACTACGAGGATCTTTAGTAAGCTAAGGGCTGATCTCAGGTGCTCAACGGAGGAATAGGACAAGGGGTCCCCTAAAGGTCATACTCACTTCTCAGCTATGAAGACATTGGGCCAGACTTCATCCACCTCGTTCCTGGGGGCTTCTTGGCGGTCCTGACCCAGTGCTCGCTGCAGGTCCAGCACACAGGGGGTGTTGTACAGGCTGGTGTCATCCATCTTCTCCCTGACTCGGTTGTATAGGTCCTCCACCAGCAGCTGCTCGGCGGACTCCAGCATGCCCGGACACTCTGTGTCTGCCCTGAGTTCCCGAGGTTTGAGCTCTAGACAGGACAGACAGCATTAGCATCAAAGACTTAGGAACTGCACGGCCTTGCCTATCCCTTGGGAGAGTTTTCTTTTTGCCAGTTTGCCACCAGGATTCTGGGCATGGATGGAATGCCAAGAGGATCTGCCAAGAAGGACTTAGTAAGAACTCGGGGCTCCTACGGCACTGATCTGCAGACTTGTGGTCAGGATCAGTTGCGAGTGGTTGTGGGCAAGGGAAATCAACCTGTTCCTTTGACTCACTTAGTCTGTGAAGCTGGTTGATAACTTTGCAGACCCAAGTCCTTGAGTACCAGGGATGTGTCTGGTTCACTATTGTAACTCTCACGGTTCCCAGTAGAAAGTAGATGTTCAGAAGTATTTACCAAATATAGTCCGTTCTATCACATATGGAAGGCAAATAACATGGGGTAAACTGAAACTTCCAGTAATCATTTATGTAACATTACCTTCTAAGTCACATTTCATTCACAAATTAATGTCATTTATCATCTACTTCCCTGCACTAAAGCCTAAGCATCCATGATTCTCAGTCCCCTCCCCAAGTTCTCAGGGCGGGTGGGAAGAATGCACCATGAGTTCCAAGCCAGTCTCAAGCCAGGACTCCAGGGCCTTTCAGGCCACACGTCAGAAACTGAGATTCTAAATGTACTCAGATTCCAACTACCTAACATCTGGCGTAACCCAAAGAATACCTGGGCCTCTGTTACCACCAATAAGTAGTGCTGCCTTGTTATGTTCCACCGCACTCTGGCTCTTAGAGAGACGGGGGAATAAGGAAGGAGAAGTATTTACCTAAAATTTACTAAAATTTTGAATATATGGAATTCAATATATTATACATGGAATATATTGTCTTCTCCAAAATTTATATAAATATTATATAACCTCGCTTCTCACCCCATTCCCTCCCCCCAGCTTTCCTCACCTTCTTTTAAGATGCTTTGCAGACCATCTTTTAGCACAGTGAATATAGATGGAAATGTAACCATCCCTTTGAACAACCTTCCGAATGCTCCTAGTCATCTCTTGGCCTCTCAGGTTTTAACATTTCGCAAGCCTCCCTCACCCCTACCATTGAAGGGAATAAAATAAAAATCTGCCCATATGGTCAGAGTGAAGAAGTTGCCTCCCTGACTATGGACAGGAAAACTCTTCACAGTGATGCAAAACGATCTGTACCATCAGAGCTGATGAGGTGGGTTTGGCAGAACAGCTGTTTGGGATCTGCTCATCTTTGAGAAATGGCAGCACTGGACAAGCCTGTCTGCACCTTCTAGCGGGTGCCTGCAAGAGTCTTCAGGAGATCCTTGGAACCACACAGGTGTCGATCGCATTACCTTCACTGATGATCTGTTTGGCAGCGATGGCTGAGGAGAGGTGAATGGGCTCCATGAAAATGCTTTCCGTTTCTGCATCTGAGACCATAGAGTACCTAAGAGAAGAGGTCACGCGTGGGAGGCAATCCTGGGCAGCACAGCATGGAGAGCATTCTTTAAATGTTCTTTTTTTCTTTTTAAAATATTTATTTTAGAGGGAGGGAAAGGTGGGTTTTCAGGGTTCCAACTCAGGTCTCTTGGTTTGTGAGCAGTTGCCTTATCTGCTGAGCTATCTTATCAGCAACCCCCTCCTATTTTCCCACCTCTGGGATCAGACACTGCTGGTGTCTGAGTTGAGATGAAATGATTCGGTCATCTAGGTGATGTAAGGAGGAGCATACGTCTGTGTCTCAGTGACACCCCCCCCCCATGAGTCTTCAGTATCTTGCATGTCTTGCTGTGCACCCCCACTCCACCCCCGGCCGGCCCCTTTCCCATGAGTCTCTGTATCTGCACTGTAGGACGTCACTAACTGCGCCTCTGCAGGGTTTGTCTGGATTGGTGGGCTGGGCAGACCGCCACTGTTCTCTCTCTTCTCAAGGTTTTCTTCCTGTTTGCAAGGGGAAGAAGGGCAAGATAATGGATGCCTGGTGTGCTCAGCCACAGGTCCTGATTCTAATCACAGGAGATCAAGGATCAGGCGAGTCAATGGAGAGAGTAAAATAATATGGGTAAAAGTCAAAATTATTTCCCTAAAGATATTCAGTGGAGGTGGATCGTTACCATTGAGGACCATGGAGAATTTCGGCAGAGCAATTAGTGAGGTGGGACCTATCTACAATTACAACAACCAGCTGACTTATCAAGTACTTGACACACCAATAGCAAGCCCAAAGCAAAAGCTTTGGTTTCTATGACTGTTTTGTCCAATAGAATATGGCAGAAGTGATAATAGGCCAGTTTCTGAGGCTAGGTTTTTAGAAAATTATTCTTTTTAATACACACGCACGAGGTTCAATATGACTTTTCAATATCTAACCTAATCAAAGTTATTGATATTTCCATCTCATCATTTATTATATCTAGAGACTTTAAGCTCTTGTGTTCTAGGTACCCATAAGCTATTTAAGTGGTTACTGTGAACTATAGTCAGCCCACTGTGCTGTAGAACATGAGAACTTATTCCTCCTATCTAACTGTATTTTGGTATCCGTTACCCAACATGCCTCTGTTACATATCTTTTCTATCTTTCTATCCTTTAGTCATTACTATTTTATTTTTTACTTTAAAATAAATGTTTTAAGTTCTACATATGAGAGAGAACATGTGTTATTTATTTCTGTGTCTCTTATTTCATCTAACAATCTTTTTTTAATTAACTTTATAACAAACGAGAGGATTGCATCCTTTTATAACTGAGTAATATTCCATTTCATATATGTGCCACATTTTCTTTATCCATTCTCCTCAGCTGACCACATACCTTGGCTATCATGACAAGTGTTATAATAAACATGGAAATGCTAACATTTCTTTCTTTTTTTTTTAAGGGAGAAAGGGAGGTTTATTCAGCTTACAGTTCCAGAGGGAAAGTACAGTCTCTCAAAGCAGAGGCGGCATGGTTGGCTGGCCAAAGCTGGAGGAGGCTAAGTCACCGCAGACATCTTGGAAGCTGAGAGCTGCAGACTGCTTGCTGCAAAGGCAGACTTCTCCTGGAGATAGGGTAGGACTAATCTACCTCAAGGCCCACCCCTTGTGACTGCCTTCCTCCAGCAAGGCTCCACCTCTCAAGGTGCCATGGCCTTGCCAAACACATGAGACTGTGGGGGACACATTTAAAAACCATGACAGCAGGATTCAAATGTTCTTCCCTACAGAGTCAGAGGAAGCAGCTCTGGCTGTGTGGCACTGTTGAACTGGGTACAAAGTCACGACAAAGTTCTCCCGCATGGTAGAGCTAACTTTGTTCTGCTGCTGGGTACAAAAAGGAAGTGAGGAAAGGCTGAACTAGCAGCAAGTCTTGCCAACTCCACCTCTTTCAGGAAATGTTGCTAACACAATGGGAGGCAGTGATTTTACTCCTGCCCTTTCTGTCCCCTGCCTGCAAAACTGTATTCACCCCCTCATAAGACCTGGGTCCTCAGCTGAATCCTTTACCCATGTTTTTAGGATCAAGAGAGAACCTAAATAGAGTTGAGCTGTTTTCCACAGACAAAGATGGCTCCTTAGGGCATCAGTGTGACTGTCCAGGTGGAAAATTCCTAGAAAAAAGAATGAATTCTCATGCATTTCTTCTGTGGTAATGATATATCATATCTTAGTGGCTTTTGAATTCATTGTACTTGAAGGAAAAAAAATTCCAGCCAGTATTTATAAGGTACACAACAGGGAAACAGTCTTTTAGCTTAAAAGTCAGAGATTTAAGGGAGAAAGGGAGGTTTATTCAGCTTACAGTTCCAGAGAGGAAGCAGTTTCTCATGGCAGAGGTGGCATGGTTGGCTGGCCAAAGCTGGAGGAGGCTAAGTCACCGCAGACATCTTGGAAGCGAGAGCTGCAGACTCCAACATTTCTTTCACATGATGATTCAATTTCTTTTGCAGATGATATTCAGGATAGGTGGATCATTTAGCTTATCTGTTTGTTTTTTCATGTGTGTGTGTATAAATGCATGTGTGCACGTTCATATGTGTGTGTGTATAAATGCATGTGTACACATTCATATGTGTGTGTACAAGTGCATGTGCGCTTATCTCTCTCACCCCTCTTGACATTTTTAGCAAGTTTTTTTGTGTGTGTATGTGTAAAAATACTTTGATTAATGCATATTAATTTGTATCATATATCCTTACTGAGTCCACTTATCACTTCTAACCTTGTTTGGTGTGGTCTATTTTTCTATATATAAAGTCATATTGTCTGTATATGTATATGTAAATTAGTCTTTCTCTTTTCCTATTTGAATGCTTTTTATTTCATTCTCTTGCTTAGTTGTTCTGGTAAGACTTCCAATACTCTGTTGACTAAGAACGACGATAGTACACATCTTCCTCTTGCTCTAGATCTTAGAGAGAATGAATGCTTGTCGCTTTTCCCTGCCCAATGTGATGCCCAGTATCAAATACAGTGTTTGCTTGTTTGAAGTACATGCATTCTATATCTAATTTGTTCTGGGTTTTCATCATGAAGGGCTGTTGAATTTTATTTAATGCTTTTCCCACATCTATGGAAATAATCATATGATTTTTGTTCTTTTGATTGATGTGATATAGTACAGTTACTGATCTGAGTATGCCAAACCATCTTTTAATCTCTGGGATAAGGCACTCTGATAGTGCATGATCTTTTTGATGTGGTATTGTAACAAGATAGAAAATAGCACTTTTTTTTTTATTTTAAGGAACTATGCATTATCAAGGAAAGAATAGCCTCTTTTGGCTGAGCTCTTTCTCTCTGTCTCTCTCTTTCTCTAGTAAAACTGCAAAAGTGCTTTAACATCAAAATGTGATTATTGACTAGCAAGACTAATTCTTTCAGAATATCAAAGGAGACACCCCCTTTACCTATTAGTATACTAATGGGATTCTGGATGGTGGAGCCTAAAGAAACAACAGTCTCAACTCTCTAGGAACTTCCACAAGAAGTTCTCCAGCTTGGGAATCTTCTACCCATTGCCCTATAACTCCCCCCCTTCTACTTCCGCTTTTGAAAATGGGGAAAGTTTTCCCTTGAGGCACATAATCTGTACTACAATTTCTCAAGCCCAGACTTGAATAAAACTGTCTTCTTCAATCTCTGTCTCCAGGTTTGTTTCTGTAGAGACAGCAGGTAGCAGAACCCTCAGGCCAGTAAAGTATTAGATTCAATTTGTCAATATTTTCTTTTCTTGACAATTTCTTTATGTTCACCAAGGATATGAGTATAGGTTTATACTCTCTCTCTCTCTCTCTCTCTCTCTCACATCTTTGTCTAGTTTTGGTATCAAAATAATGCTAGCCTTGAAGCATGAGTTTGGAAGGGATCCCTCACTTTTAATTTTTTGAGATTCTTTGAAAGGAATTAGTGTTAGTTTTTCCATTAAAAACTTAATAAAATTAAGCAGCAAAACTATCTGGTCCTGTTTTTTTTTTTTGTTATTGGGATACGTTTTATTACTGATTTATTCTGATTACTTATTTTTGGTTCATGTACTAACTTGGGTGGATTATGTTTATCCAGAAATTTGTTCAGTTTTGCATAAGCTTCTCAATTTTGTTGGCATTTAGTTGTTCAAAATGATTAAACAGATATTTTGTGTTTCTGAGACATCAGTTGCAAGTCTCCTTCTTCACCTTTGCTTTTATTTTTCTTGGTCTTTTATTTCTCTAGATTAGTCTGGCTAAGGGTCTGTTGGAGTTTATTTATCTTTTTGACAATTTAACTCTTTGTTTTGTTGGTCCTTTGTATTTTTTTGTGTCTATGTCTTCTGTTTCTGCCCTTTGTTATTTCTGTTCTTCTATAAATTTTAAACTTGATTTCATCTTGCATTTGTAGTTCTTAAATTACATTATCAGCTTTTTAAAAATGTGAAGTCTTTGAATTTTCAAATTGAGACACTTATTTCTACAAACTTCTTAGTGCTGTTTTGCTGCATTTCATTGGTTTTAGCATGTTATACTTTTTATTTCGTTGTTTTGAGAATTTTTGTATTTCTGTCTTATAATTTCTTTGATACTCAAAAGCATGTTATTACTTTCTATATATTTGAACAAAAATTCTTTTTGTCATTTTCTAGTTTTGTTGTCTGTTATGATCAAGATGATAACTTAAGTGACTACATTGCTTTAATGTTGTTGAATATTTTTTGATGACTTGTCTGAACAAATATTTCACATGCATAAGACAATAATACGTATTCTGCAGCTATTAGATGACACATTCTGTAAAGGTCAGCTATATCCATGTGGTTTCTACAGAATATTTTGGTTATGATGCTTTCTTGTTGATTTTTTGGTTTGATGATTTGTCTATTGATGGAAGTGAAATCTCTATTATTGTCTTAGACTCCATCTCCCCCTTTAGATCTAATAATATTTGCTTTCTATTTTTGTAATTTTTATAACCTCATTGAATTGACTTCATAATTATTATTTTATCATATCATATTATTTTATTTTGCATGTGCATTTCTGTGTGTGTCTATGTATATCAGAGGAAACCGTGTGTGTCTGTGAAGATCCAAGTGTGACTTTGGGAATCACCCTGGGTTTCTTCTACTTCCTATTGGCTTTGCTCTGGGGCTTCCCAGCCTCCATCTTTCAGGATTGGAAGTACAGTCTGCTGCCATTTCCACTTGGAATTTTTTTTAACATGGGATCAGGATCCAAACTCAGGACCTTCTGCTTGCAAAGCAGAGCCTTACCCTTGGCCATCTATCCAGGCCTCTTTTCATTTTTATTTTTTACAGTTTTTAACTGAAAGTCTATTTTACCTGACTAAGTATATCTATTCCTCTTTGCATTTGGCTTCCATCTGTGGAATATCTTTTCCATTCTTTCAATTCTGTGTATATCCTATGAAATGACTTTCTTTTTAAAATGAATTAATTATGTATGTGTGTTTGTTCACACATACAAAGAACATTTTTGGGGAATCAGTTCTCTTCTTCCACCTTTACATGGACTCCCTGGATTGAACTCAGATCTTCAGGTTTGCATGACAAATGCTTTTGCCCACTGAGCAATCTCCCTGGCCTACTTTTTAATCTAGCAGAAGTTTAAGAATATCATCCCATTTCCTCCAAGGCTGTAAGGTTTCTGCTGAGAAGTCTGTTGTGGTCTCATGAGTGTTCTTCTTTATGTGACTTGATGGTTTTTTCTTAGACAGAATATTATTATTTATTTTCTGTTTTAAAATTAGGATTTAAAAAAAAATCACTCAGGTAATCTGTACCTTTTAACTGGAGAAATCAATCCTTTTTCATTTAAGAACACAGCCGACAGGTAAAAATGTAGTCCTGCCATTTCCTTATCTTCTTCTTTAAGGTTCTTTGTTCCTTTCTTCCTCTCTTCTCTTGTCTATCTTTATGGTTTGGTTATTTACTGTATTGATAGCAAAGGTTTCATTTCTTTCTCTTTCTCTTTCTCTTTCTCCCCCATGTATCTGTTCTCATGAGGTTGATACGTTCCTAGATTTTCATTTCTAGATGTACAGTCCTTAGGACATTTTTGTAAGGACAGCCTGGTAGTGATCAATTGCCTCATTTTTAACTTTTCTTTTCTGGAAGTTTTGCCTTCATTTCTGAAGTATAGCTTTTCGAAGTAATATTCTTAGTTGATGGACTTTTTAATCCATCAGAAGTTTAAGAATACCATCCCATTTCCTCCAAGGCTGTAAGGTTTCTGCTGAGAAGTCTGTTGTGGTCCCATGGTGCTCTTTATGTGACTTGATGGTTTTTTTCTTGGTTGCTTTTTTAGAATTCCTTTTGTCTTAGATTTTTGACAGTTTGACTTTTATATGCCTCAGGGAAGAACTTTTTTGGTTAAATCTAATTGGTGTTCTTTGAGTCTACTGAACCTAAATTTGGGGAGATTTCAGCTATCCCTTTATTGAACAGGCTCAATAGTATAACATAGTCCATTTGCTTTTCTTAGAAGCTCAAATATTTGTTTAAAGCATCTTGTAAGTCTCTCAAAGATTTTCTTCATTCATTTCTTTCAAATTCACAATTCTTTCCTCTGCTTGATATAACATTGTTGATAAGGATGTTTCAATTGCATTTTTTTATTTGAGTTACTGAGATCTTCAGCTCCAATATTTCTGTTTTATTTTCTCCAGTGATTTCTCTCTCTTTGCTGAATTTCTCATTCTCACCAAGAATTTTGTTCTTAATTTTGCTAATTTTCCTTCAGTGTGCTCTTGCATCTCATTGAATGTCCTTAGGATCACTGTTTTGGATTCTTTTCCAGTAATGTCATCTGCTTCTTTTTCTTTGGGGTCTGTTGATAGAGACTGATGTCTCTATGACAGGTATTGCTACCATGCTTTCTCAAACTTCTCATGATGATTTTGTGTATCTGACAGATCCATTGATTTGGGTATGAATGAATCTATGTGTATAATGTGTGAGTGTGTGGGTGGAGGGATGCTCGTGTTGGGGTGCAGGCACTCATGTTCTATAGTGTACATTGTGTGTGTGTGTGTGTTAGTATAATGGTTAGAGGACAACTTTCAGGTTTCTTCCCTCACCTTCCTGCCATGTTTAAGACAGGCTTTCATTCACCAATGCCAGGCTAGCTGGCCCACAAGCTCCTAGAGATTCTCTGGCTTCTGTCTCCCATTTCCATAGACACACTGGGGTTACAGACATCAGTGCTACTTCATCTACCTTTTATGTGGAGTCTGAGGAATCTGAACTCAGATTATGACTCTTACATGACAAATGCTTCTATCCACTGAATCATCTGTCTGGCTCTGATTCTACCAATTTTATGTCCGCTCTCCTAGAAAAAGACTTTCTCCTAAGAACTATCTTAGTGTCAGTTTATTAGGCTACATTGGTTTTGGCTGTAATTGGGAACCAAGTATCGTCTCTGTAAAGCCTCTTCAATTGTAATCCATGGTTGTGGACAAGCTGTATATGACAGCAGAGTTGAAAAGCCTTCTTAATTCATAGGTCACACAGAAGTAGGGTCACTCTAGTGGACTAGGAAGGCATGTGACCCCCAGCAGTGCGGTAGGACACCCAGCAGTGAGGAGAGGGAGCCTTTGTGTTTCGGAGTGCACTGGCCAGACTCTGAAAGCTGTATGCATGACTGCCGGTGACGGAACATTGTTGAAGTGGGGGCAAGTTGCCTGTGTGATGCAGCACATACTTGTCAGTTTTGGGGGCTGCACGGAGGCAGGACCACTCTAGTATACAACATAGCGTGGTGCCGCTCATGTGACATGTGCCTGGAACAGACATATTGCATGGAAATGGATCCACTCTACCAGGGGTGTCATGCATGCCAGTAGGGGAAGCTCATGGTTGAATCTGCTTTCAAAATAGCATCATGCAGCAGAGTCTTGGTGACATAAGGCACTTCAGGAACTGAGTTCCCTTTCTGGAAGCATGCACATCCTCTGACAGCTCTGTAACTAGATTTGGGGCTCACAGGGCTATAGGATGAGCCTGCAGATAACGTTTTTCATGTTCCATGTCTGGGGTGCATTGTGGGTTCCTCCAATCAACTGGTCCACACTGGGGTGATGGGTACTTCTCAAAAAGCTTTGTTCCTTTTTGGTACAGGACGTCGGGGGTCTCTGCGTTCCATATGTATGCCAGCTCTCTCTCTCCCGTGAATATCACGGCCAGAGGGCGGCTATTTGTGAGATAATGGTAGAGTCAGTTGCGGATCTGGCTGATTCTGAGCCCAGGGCTTGAGGAAGATTCCCCTCGGGACCATGGCACTCTCCCCAAAAATTCTGAGCTACCATCTAAGATGTGTAACTGCCCTCGGACTCAGTAAAAGTCCCAGCTGAGCTCCTACCCCATGGCCAACCCCTCAGAGGGAGATCCTCAGCCTTACCGACCAGCTGGCATGGTCATGACCATCCAATTAAATCCCATCCAAATTTCTGGGTCACAAACACAATCTAAGTCCTTAAATTTTGGGGTCATTTGTTAGGCACAAACAGATCATGGAAGCAATATTATTCCAAGGGCCAAAGTGAATCTGAGCAAATGCTAAGGCATTCTCCTTAGTAATGACAGAGAAGAACATGATAATAAATATTGACTAGAGACTGGAGAGACAGTTCAAGTAGGTTAAATGCAATTCTTTTGCAAGCATGAGGAAATGAGTTTGAATCTCGAGCACCCACATAAAAAGCCAGGCATGACTGCCTATGGATGTAGCCCCAGCATTGGAGAGGAGGGTGGGATATAAGTAGATTCCAATAGTGTGATGGCCTCAGGAAGCAGAAAATTTCTGTTTTAGTGAGAGACCTTGTCTCAAGGTAGCTATAGAAGAAGACACCCACTTTGTTCTGCTGTGGCCTTGCACACTAATGTTCACCCCCCCACACACTCACACATACAACACTTGCACACAAGAGGGGAGGAAGACAGGATAAGCATGACCGACTCGCCCAAACAAGTTGTGGAAGTGAAGGAACAGCACCGTGCCAATACCAGGAGCAAACGCCTCAGGCTTGGGGCCTGTTGCATTCCGCACCCGGTGTTTAGGACAATCTTGGTTTTCAGATTGTACATTTCATAAAATCACAGTCCGCATCTCAATTTTTATGTGAATGTGAGTCATGTTTCCATGTCAAAATATTTATAAGGGGAGGTTCATTATTTGTTTATCAAAGCATTAATTTTTACCTCTAGTAATCAAATATTAGTTATTTTATTTTTGCTAAGGATCAGGACTTTGTGAGATGAGACTTGTAGCAAACCAAAACACAGCCGCCCTGGGGACTTTGGCACACTCTGGGGAGTGTAAGCATGTCTTCTTCCAACAGCCCCGCGCTTCTACCGCAAAGTGGGCGCTCTTGGCTTCACTGCGGACCCCCGGCTCCACATCCCAGAAAGGCTCTCTCATGTCTGTAATCAGTACTGCCAGCAACAGACACACTGAACACAGAAGCGCGGGACCCGCCAGGTGCACACTGCCTGCCAGGTGTGCGGAACTGCCGCAGAGGAAGTCCAGGATTCTGGTCTGGGACCATCATCTGAGGGGATGTGGAAGGACTTGATAGGCCATTTTCCTTAAATTTTTCATTTCGAATTGTGGGGATGCTTGGTTTTTGTTTGTTTACTTCTGAGATGTATTCTCACTATATAACTCATACTGGTCTGGAATTAATTCGCTCATGTAACCCTGGCTAGTCTCAAACTCAGGATCTCCCTATCTCTCTCTCCCTTGGGTACTGGAATTACAGGTATGTACCAAGCCCCCAACCTCCACCCCCACCTCCACCCACGCTCAAAGATTTGGTTTTTAAGCAACAGATATAAAGACTGAGATTCTGCTCTAAATGTACCTCAATTCTGAGGTTTTAAGTGTGAAAGGAGAAGGATCTGAAATAAAGCTTTGAATACAGAAATGACTGACAGGCCTTTTCCTTTCTTGTGGATATAAAGCTCGAACCCTGGCAATTAGCTAGTGAATCTGAAAAGGCAAAGGGAAGGACCACCCTTCCTCCCCTCCTGAATGCTTTGGAGAGGCCAACAGCTGTATTCTTGGGAAATGAGCAGATTTCTTCATCAGTTTCACAATATTTTTGTCTTTGCCGCCTCAGTATCATCCAGAGTGGAGTGTGGAATGTAAAACTACAGATATTTTTATGAGTCCACAGTCTTGAGGGGAGGTAGAAGCCTAATAGTCAGAAAAGCCACAGATGTGGTTTATTAAGTCTGGTAATGAGGGATGTGAGGGCAGGACCCTGGCTTTCTGCAGAGAAGCAGAATTACAGAGAAAGAAAGGGGGAAGGAAAGAGAGAGACCTGACTGGGGAGGGGCCTGCTCATATCTGCAAGGTCGGTGGAATGGCAGCCTTGAGGTTTTGATTTATGACCACATCTGTGCCTCGACCAGCGCTCCTGAGATGGAGCACGACGACACTCACGCCCTGATTAGAAAGCAGCAAGGCCGGCTGTTCAAGGAAGATGGGCCGGGGACGAGAGGGTCCCGGATCGATACATACCTCATCACAGGATCAGGAAAGCAGCAGCTAAAAAGCCTCGAGGGCGAATTGAAAGAGAACAATAAAGGAGTTTGATGGACTTCCTCGCCAAGACCAGGGTCCTGGGCTGCTTTCTTTAAACCTGTGTTTTTCAAAATTGCAGACTGTAACCCATTTGTGCATCATACAATCAATTCAATGGTTATGCCCTGTATCTGTGAAAGGAAAAAAGGAAGGGGAGAGGAAGGGACGGAAGGAGGGAGGGAAGTAAGAAGCAAGGAAGGAAAGAAGCACCTGCTATAATGAATGGTAGCTTGGGAAACTCTGAAATTTATATTTACAATGCCTACGCTGCAAATTGAGATACAGATGGTTCGTCTAATGCAGATGACATCAGCAAAGGCAAAGCCGCTGCTTTATACTGTTTGCCAGGAGACCCAGTGACAGAAGGGAGTGGAACCGGGGTGCTTCCACCAGACCCAGCCACAGCTGACTACCTCCTGCCCAGGAGTCCCTCAGAAATGAATGGGGGAGAAGCCCAAGATGGGGTGTCCTTTTAAAAGATTTTTATTTATGTGTGTCTGTGTGAATACTTGAGCAAGTGTGTGTGCGCAGAGCCCAGGAAAAGGCGTCCTATGTCTTCTATCATGCTCTGCCTAGTCCTGTGGGGCATGGTCTCTCCCTGAACCTGGGGTTCACATTTTCTCAGGAGTCTGAAAACCATTAAACCCCAGAAATCCTCCTGCCTTCACCCCCCGCAGCCAGAGTTACAGAGGTGCTCCTGATACTCGGCTTATTATGTGGGTGCTGGAATCTGAACCCCCGTCCTCATGACTATGGAGCAAAGCACCTTAACCACTGATCCATCATCTCTCCAGCTTCGGGTGACCTTTGCAATTTGACTTTTTTCTGTAGGAAAGAACCAGGTTTCTGAGCTTTTTCTAGCTACTGAGTGTTCAGTCACTTCAGAGAAAGACAAACTCAAATGGTAAGGAAGCGGAGAAGTCAGGAACTAATAATTAAAAAAAAAAAAAACACCAAAAAACAACTTTCCAGCAAGCTGCTTTACAGGCTTCGTGAAAAGGCAAGGTGTCAATGTCCGCAGGGTAAAAGAAATGTAAAGGAGAAAAGATGCAGAGGAGGCAGGACTTCCAAGGAAACCCAGTAAAGGCCCATTTCTTGTCCTCCTCTGAAGGCCCTGAGAGTTGGCAGAAGAGATGTAGGCTGAGAGTAAAGTGCACTCTTGAGGAAACCTGACCAGATCACTAAGATGTTCTTAACAGAAAAGGGATCCACGCACTACTGTACAAGTCAAGTGAGTTCAACCCCTGGAGTCCAAACAAAAGCGGAGGGAGAGAACCACTCCACTAAGTTGTCCTTTGACCTCCACATGCGTTCCACATGCATACCCATATATAGACATCACACGTGAATGATAAAAATAATTTCTTTTAAAAAAAAGCAAAGTCTTGAAAAATTAAAATCTCAAAAGCCAAGACAGCAGAGGATATTTACTTGGACATACCTTCAAGGCAAGAGGAGGAGAAAGCCTTTCTTCTGGTTGGAGAAGAAGAGAACCAGGAAGAGCTGAGAGGAGGGTCTGGGAGGGGTCAGTACATATCACCGGCGCCCAAGTTCTGCTGAGAAGTGAGGTGGAGATTTGGATCCGAGGATAGAGTGTCTTACACTTCAGGGTCCATTGAGAATTAATTCCTTGGGGAAACCTGCCTACCTGGGTGACAGAGGTCTCTAATCCTAAGCCTTCTTCCAGAGAGGATGCTAACTTTGACTCTAAAGTATTTGAAGTCAATGTCTAACTGAGCTCGAAAGAAAACTGTTTTGTTCCTGTCCACTATGAGCATCTTTTCTGAAGTTCTCAGATGACTGGATGAGACTCAGAAGAGGTTTGAAATGCCAAAACCCCCTGCCAGGATCACAAACACACTTCACATCACAACTAAATTTGCTGGATTGGTTGTGGCTGTTAGGATCGCTGGGTGAAGTTGTGCAAGGCACAGAAAAGGGTAGTTTTGACCGCTAGGGGTTCATCTAGGGCTATGGTGGCCTCCTCCAAATGATTTACATCTCAGAGCCTTCAGGTACAGATTAAAAAGTAAACATGGTGATAAAACTAAATATCCTGAGATGAAGTCACGCTAGATTAGAACGAACTCAAATACAACAATAATCCATGGAAGAAAAGATGAATCAGCTGGGAACAGAGAGGGAACAAATGTTACCATACAACAAGAAAAGCCCAGAGCCAATAGAAGCTTGGATGAGATGGGAAAGTCCCCTGTAGGATGTCTGGAGCGAGGGTGGTTCTGCAGTGCCTATCAGCAGGCACCTATGGAGGACCAACGGTGACGCTGCAAATCATCCCGGATTGCTTCTACCTCCTTTTTTTGCTTGCTCTGGGATTTCCCAGGCCCAGCCCACCAGGGCCAGAAATACAGGCTGTTCTTTCAAGGCAACATCTTAACCCCTGATCTATCTCTCCAGCCTAATTTATGATTTTTTTTAAAGCCACATGTTTTGCTGTAATTTGTTAGAGAACCATAGGAAGCTAATACAAGCACGTTACCATCACCTTTGTAATCCAGCATCTGGGAGGTTGAGACAGGGAGACTCCAAGTCAGAAGTCAGTCTGGGCTACATAGGAAGGACCTATCTTTTTTTTTTTTTTTTTAAAGCAAAAAACAAAACAGACAGAACTCAGGAGAATTCCGAGTCTGTTGGTGAGATAGTTGCTAGCTCTGTGTATAATTTAATTTTCAAAGATTCAGACTTCAGCTAAGAGATGAAACAAAAAGGACTGAATGTCAGGGGAACTGCTCAGAATGGGGAGGTGAAAATACAGCTCCGGAAGAATCAGAGCAATGTGATGTCTCGAGTTACGTGTTCCATGCTGGTTAAACAAAAATTTATTGACGTCATGAGCAACTGAAATGATATCTTTCTTCAGAAGGAAAAAGCAAGAGACCCACCATCTATCACACATCTACAAAGTCTTTTTATCTGTTATACCATTCAATCTTTCACACTGAATAAAACAAGCATTCAAGTTTGTGACTAAGTCGTATATGCATGTTCCCATGGCTAATGAGCTGAAAAGCAGACCCAGCATGAGCTGTGATCCCGACAGCACACGCCATCTTGCCTCCTGCAATAGACCTCCCCCCCTCTGCCATGACTTGGAAAATATTTTCATTTGAAAGCTGAAATTGATAGACAAGCTGCACATATTTAAAATGTGCACAGTGGAGAGTTTGGCATATGTGAGACTATCTGGGAAACCTTCACCACCATTGGGGTCTGACCTACCCGTCATCCTCAGCACTTCAGCGGAAGCCCTGTCTTCCTCCTTCCTGTTCCTGTGCTCCCTGTGGGAACCATCAGTCGTTGTCCTTATATAGAGATTAGTTTGCCTTTAGAGCTTTATAGGAATGGAATCAGAGAGCATGCACTCTTTAATTCTGTATAATTTGACTGCATAATTCATTTGACGTCACTCAGGTTGTAAGAGTCAATAGTCTGCTCCTTCTTGTTGTATAGTATTCCTACATATAAATCTAGCTAATGGATATTTGTGTTTTTTCCTAGTTTCTTTGCTGTTATGAATAACATTATTGTTAATAGTCACGAATAAGTGGCATAATAATCCATAATGCCAACGTGTCTGCCAGGAATGCGAAATGGAGACCCAAGAATTTCCAGAAGCTCATAGGCAGACCAGCCTGATTTAGAAGCCATTGGAAATTATTCTGGTGGAAAAGTGAAGAACCGACTTTACCTGAAGATTGTTCTCTGACCTCCTTGTATGCTGTGGCATGTGTATGCACACGGACATGTATGTGCCCACAAACACAGATATACAAGCCTTAGGTGAAGATCAACAGAGGAAGAAACTCCAAAGTGACTTTTGACACCCACATGTGCACACAGATGAGGACAGAGAGGTACACATGTGCATACACACACATACCACACACACATACACACAAATACATTTAACTAAAAATGCAGCCTCTAATTTTTCTCAGTCCTCTTGGGTCTCTTGCTTTATGAACTTTGAAGTGATGTAGTTAGGTCATAGACATTTAAATTGATTATATCTTCCTAGGGAGTTGAACTTTTGATCAAACTCCTTTGGTGAAAGCCCCTCTTTCCCTCTAGCATACTTATCTCACACCACACTGTATCTGGTGTCTGTATAGCTTCTTCACTGGCTTGCTTTCTGCTTGTGTTTACACTTATGGCTGCTTGAATTTTCCAGAGCCAACCACAATGTTTCCCCTCTCACTTGCTTTTTTTGTTATGTGACTTTGATACCTCGATATTCCTTTCGTAGAATGTTGGAGTTATAATTTCACCTTCTTGGAATTTTGAGAATTGTGTGTGTGTGTGTGTGTGTGTGTGTGTGTGTGTGTGTGTGTGTGTGTGGTGTGGTGGCAGTATCACAGAAGAGATGCTATGTGACTTTTGTTTTTTAAAAAAATCAACATACAGGCTGGACAAGTGGTTCAGGGGTTTAGTCTTTGCCTTACAAGCAGAAGGTCCTGAGTTCAGATCTCAGGTCCCACATAAAAAACACCAGGCAGAAATGGTGGCAGCAGTCTGCACTTCTGGCCCTGGTGGGCAGAGGCTGGGAAATTTCAGAATGAAGCAAAAAGGAGGTAAAAGCAATCCAGGATGATTCCCAGTCACTCTTGACCTCCACAGGGACACACAGTGCTCTCTGATACACACACACACACACACACACACACACACACACACACATGCACTCACTAAATTGTTCTTTGTTCTTGTTCTTTGGGATACCATTCTTGGTAATTAACAGCCATACTTTGAGACAGCCCAAGGGTCCACATGGAGAAATTATACCGAAAGACATTCTTAGAGTTCTGGACAGCAGCCAAGTTGGCTCTCAGTAAAAGCTGACCATTGTGTGAGCAATGGTTTAGGTACCCTCAGTTTGAAATCACCCCCAGTCTTCAAATCCTTCCAGCTGAAGTTTCAGATATTCTAGACCATAGATAAGCTAATTCTACTGTACCTCTCCAATATCTAATTATCAGCATAATCATTGTTTTATGACACTAAACAACAGTTATAAA